>JAJHZJ010000132.1:9582373-10069873 GCA_023548195.1 Bettongia penicillata ogilbyi | reverse complement strand
AGCATATTAGTAAACTTTCCGCACCTCAGTTTCCTCATCTGAAAAATGAGGTGGTTGAATGAGATGGCTTCCAAGGGCCCTTCATGTCTACATATGTGATCTCCTGAGCCAGGTTTAAATTCCAGTTGTGGCATTTCTGTCTTTCTGACATTTGTGATGTTTTTCAAAGTGGCAGGGTCAGTCATTGAAGCTCTAAGCTTCAGTTTCCTCATGTGTAAAGTGAGGGGACTGGACAAGATCACCAATGAACTGACTTTTAGTTCTAGCTCTGTAATTCTGTGATGAAACAGGACATGGCAGTGATTCATCAAAGGTGGCTAATATAGTTGGGGGTTTTGTTGTCTAGTCTGACAAGGTGGTGTAAATTTCATTCCTTTTCCATATTTTTGTTTTCTAACAGTGATTGAAATACATCCATTTGAAGACAGGGCTAGAAGCAACCATGTGACAAGTTCCCTAGTTGAGGGGCATATAAAAAGTGTGGCATCACACAAATATCCTTTCTGATTGTTTTTCTTTAGAATAAAGACACCTGCCCCAGGCTTGCTGTCTTGTCCAGTCCCTCAGTGCCGGTTATAGTGGTTTGCAGAAACAGGCTGGGAGAAAGGGCCCTATGGTAAACACAAAGGGGGTAGACGGGAAACTGTTTAATAACAGTAGTAAAAAGCGGGCTATTTTTGACATCTGGGTTAATGTCCATTATGTCCCATATGCTTTCCAAATGTGTGTAGCCTGCCCCCAGATACAAAAACAGATACCCATTCACGGAGGCAGTGGCGGCCAGCCTCCGGCTTAACTGATTGCACATGGTGCCGACATGAACACAGGCTGGCCACTGATAGGGTAATTAACAAAGGCCTGCCACAGGACGGACTGGTTATTCTGAGGAAATGGCGATCCTGCAAAGCTCTTCCATCAGGAGACTCCAGGCTGAGGAAAACCCAATAGGGCCATTCCTGTTTCTAAAAAATCTATAGCCTTACATCTGTGTTATTACTTAGCATCTTTTAAATGTGTCCTGAATGGATTTCCAGTTTCCTCATGAAGATTTATTTATCATTGTTCTCATCAAAGTAGCAACAAATTATGTTAAATCATTTAATTTTCTTGTGAGGACCTGCCACCTTGAAGCCATAATTCAAAAATATGAGTGGAAAGCAATACTTTTCTATTGAGAGTAGCCTTCTACCACTGGATGGAACTTGAGAATAGAAATGTGGCTCTCTGTAGGGCACAGTGGATCCTGGAGGTCCCAGCGGGGAGGGAAGTGCTGATTCAGCTCCCATGACCAAACAGTTTGATGTTTACCCTCCCTTGGAGATAGATGATTGTGAATAGAGTGAGTCTCATGGTTTTGTCGGGGAGGAAACTGAATTGTGGAGAGGTGAAGTGATTTTTCCAGAATCATCTAATTAGTCATTTCCAAGGAGAGGTTAAATATCCAAGTCTTCTGATTCTAGGAGCTCCAATGTTCCTTCTCAAATACCAAGCTGCCTCCATTCAATAGGAACTACAGCAAAATAGGAGAGATGCTAAGTCACGTTTGTACATGAAGCCAAGGAGTTTCACCATTGAGGCTGAGTGACTGTGTATGTCATTAAATTGAAATGTTGTCTTTCCTAAAATTCAAAAACTTGCAAGAAGTCCACGTGGAAGAGTTCATGAGGTGCCATTTTGGACTCAGTTGCTCCTCCTCACTTCAAGAACATTCTAGTGATATCCATCTACCACTTAGGCAGAATGGAAGAGCCAGAGGTTGGCCCAGGGGCCAGTTGCTACTCAGCATAGACCTTCTAACTCTAGCATTAGTTCTGCTTTAGCCAGTTGGCATTAGGTAGCATGGACTGGTCTTGTCTCCTTAAGAGAAGATATCTGCTAAGTTCCAACCCAGATTTTGATGAATTAGCTGCATCGTTTGGGGCTAATGTGATTGTTTCTTTAAAATGTAGGCTGAATAGGGACTTGTTTAGTTGAAATTTCCCCTAATAACCTTCTTTAATCTGAGAAAGAGCCTAAAAACTCTTCATCCACTGCATCCTTTATCCCCAGACACTGACAAATGACAAATACCAACTTCCTTGTCAATAAATGCACATATGCATGAAAGTACATAGATGCATATGCACATGTGAGCATAGGCATTTGATTTTATCGGGGAAGGAAAACTCACAATGGGAAAAGTCCCTCCACTTTTATGGATCTGGACCTTGAATTGCCTGGGTTAATGTCAGTCAATAAGCATGCATTTAACTCTTACTATGTTCTGGACATGGTAATAAGAACGGGGAAAACAAAGAAAGACAGAAGATATCCTCTGCCCTCAAGGAGATCACAATCTAATAAGGGAGACAACAGGCAAGCAAACTATGTACAAACAAGCTATCTGCAGGATAGATGGAGCCAAAAGAAGTTAAGTCACTTGGCCATGGTCACAACTAGCATGTATCATAGTCAGTTCTCCAAGTACTATGTGAATGGGAGCTAACGTAGAGAATATCATGCTATAGAGGAAAGAACAGGAAATTTGGAGTCAGAGGTTATCGTTCAGTCATTTTTCAGTCATGTCCGACCCTGTGACTCCATTTCGGGTTTTCTTGGCAGAGATACTAGAGGAGTTTGCCATTTCCTTCTACAGCTCATTTTACAGAGGAGGAAACTGAGGCAAATAGGGTGAAGTGACTTGTCCAGGGTCACACAACTAGTAAGTGTCTGAAGCTGGATTTGAACTCAGGAAGATGAGTCTTCCTGCCTCCAGGTCTGGAATTCTATCTACTGTTCCAAGAGGACCTGGATTTAAATCCTGACTTTTAATTCTGTGACCTCTAGCATGACACTTTACATCTCAGTAGAATGAGTGGAATGGCCTCCCAAGACCCAAAGGTAAGCTTCTCTGGATCTGGAAGCCTACAATGTTAAGGGTGTTGACCTCTGAGGGCTCATTTTCCTCCTCTGTAAAATAAGGGAGTTTGTCCTGATAGCCTTTAAGGTGCCTTCTAGCTCGAAATTTATCATCCTATGATCTCCATCCATATCTATTATACAATATTTCATGTGGATGTATTTTAGCAAGGAATCATCCATCCCCATCAGATAATATATATGTATATACACACATATACATATACACACATATATACATGTATGTTTGTGTGTACATGTGTATATAAGAGAAAGCGAGAGCATGATAAATGGTATTTATATAATTTAATATTTTAATTTATTTAATAACTTAATTTATATAATAATATAATCCTAGACACATATGTAATCATATATGAACAAAAAGAAATCACATGTCCACAATGTGCCAGGCATCATACATGGATTTATAACCTGCCTACATTTCCATTCACATGTTGACATCGATGTGTGCATAGACCTAGACATACACACACACATATGAATGATTTCATAAAATAAATCCCTGCCTGTTTCCCAAATGCCGTCTACCTCTGCCCCACACTGTTGTGCCAATTTAAAAGTTCCCAGGACAAAGAGTACAACTGACTAATGAAAATAAGGAAAAGGTAAGAACTTTATCAGCCTCCAACCAGAGCCTCCACCACGCGGAGATGCCAAGACAGCCAAGACACTTGCCGAGTTAAGTGAAAAGGTACAAAGCTCGTTGAAATTTATAGCATTCCTTCAGCGTCCCTCTAGGAGCCTGGCCATGAGCCAGGGTTCCTTGTTAAAAATTTGTTAAACGTGTTTGGCATTAATGCAAACACAGAGCGCTCATTTGTTACGAGGTCTATCGGAATGCATTCATTGAAGGCAATGAAGTCGTTACTAGAAAAGAAAAAAAAATGTTCATTAAGTCCATTTAAAAAATACAATGATGTATGCAGCACATAGCGATGGCGCCCCAGTGGCTGTATAAATATCTGACAGAATAACCACAAGTTGTGTTTGGTTTGAAACTGGAATCTTTGAAAGAGAAGGAACAGAACACAAACGGGTTTTGTTTGTTGTCAAAACTGATGTTAGCCTTTCTTGTTTGGGGCAGGTCAGAATCCCGACGTTGGCCAAAGCGTTCTCTCCGGCTCCCATCAGTGAAACACGAGGGTCAAAACCATGCCCAGGGAACGCTCTGTGTTCACATGGGAGGAGGTGCCATGCTCCTTCCGACATCCTAGAAGGGAGGTTGAGTCCACAAGCATCCCACACACACACATATACACACGCACACACACGCATAGACACACATACACACAAGCACGCACACAGACACACACGCACACATGCACATATACACGTGCACACATATACACACATGCACACAGACACACGCACACACACATACATGCATGCACACACACACTTTCTCTAGGAAAAGCTCTGATTTTCCTGAGAATCTCTTCAGCAGCTGGGATCCCTCGTGAACTTGTAATCGTCGGATGCTATTGGATTACACGGGGAGGCAAAACATTCTGCTTTAATCACAGAGAAAATGGAATTCTAGAAACAAATATCTTCAGCCTTGTTTACAGAAGTGCAACCTTGATGTTCCCTCCCTCCCCCATCCCCAGCTCCCCTAAAATGTTCCAAGGAAGTGTCCGATGGTGATTCCCTCATCTGAGGCAGAGGCAGGAAGGGCAGCTTTTGCAGAACAGGGGTGGGGGGGTGGTACTTTACATAATGCATCATTTGGATTTTTGGAATATCTTACGAGAGAGATTACAGTGGTAAAACCCTTCTCAGGCTTCCCAAGATAACCAGCCGTGCTGAAGAGGGAATACAGCACAATTACAAAGAATGCTTATCACTTTTGCACAGGACTTAGGAGTTTGATTTTGCATGCTTAACTCCAGGATTGATCTCCGTGGAGTCACTTTCCTCATTCTCCTTCTAACAAGGTTATATCATAATAACTAATGATCATAATCAGAACATAAGACTTTTTCCAAGCATTTCTCAAATATTATCTCAGTATATACTCACAACAACCCTGGAAGGAAGGTGCTATTATCTCCAATGAAAGAAGTGAGGCAGATAGAAGATAAGTGACGTGGCCAGGGTCTCACAGCTGCCTAAGCATCTGAGATATGGATGGATGGATGGATGGATGGATGGATGGATGGATGGATGGATGGTTGATATACATATATAAAGGTGCCTAGAGTTAGTATGGAAATGGAAGTTAGAGTCAAAGCTCAAATTGGGTGGGAGGATCATTGTGTCATCCATAGCTCTAGGACTGCAAGGGCCATCACAGGGTATTCAGTATAAATCTCTCATTTTACACATGAAGAAACTGAAACCCATGAAAGTGACTTCACTAAGATCACTCAGAGAATAAACACCAGAGGCAACATTTGAACCCAAGTCCTCAGATCCAGTTCTCTTTCCACTCCCTAATTTGGAATTGGAAGGGATGTCAGTGAAGTCTAGGACTGCTTGAACTTTTTCCACTCAACCCTTTCAATACTTCTTAAATGCTGAAAGTGGAAACTGAGGCATAGAGGGGTGAAATGTTTAGGACCATAGGGTCATAGTAGAACTGGAAAAGATGTCAGAGACCCTCTAGTCCAGCCCCTTTCTTTTACAATCGAGGAAACTGAAGTGCAGGATGATGAATTGATTGGCCCAAGGTCACACAACTCAGAGGCAGCAGGGGAAGTTATATTCTTCCGACTCCCAGCTTTCCTCACTACATCACACTCCCTTTCATAATGGGCCAGAGAAGCACTATAGCTCAGAGCTCTTCATGTTGTTTCACACACAGGACACCAGAAGAGCTCTCACTTAATTGATAGCAGATGCTCATTCCCACCCCACTTGCAAATCTATCTCTTTCCAAGGTGCCACTTTCTTTTTAAAGCTAAAATATCCCTTAAAGATTTTGCTCTGCAGAAAAGTTGTCCTTGACATGTTTTTGTTGACTTGAATGAATGACAAGACTATTTCTAAAATTGTGTGTGTCTTTTGACCCAAGACAAGTAAGGGAGGCCTAGCCATGACCCCAGAGAGGATCTGTCCTCCTCAGAGGCCCTGGGAGTGCCTGGTCAGCTCAGCTGAGAAGCCAGGAAGTGACTCCAGGAAAGCCCAGATAAGGAAGGGAATGGGGCAGCTGGGCCATGGCAAAGGTTCCCCACAGGACCCCAAATCCATCAATGGCAGGAATTACACCAAGAGCTCGGAAGAAGTCTTTCCTCCTCACTCTTGTGGAATGCCATTTACTCTCAGGCTTGGGGCTAATTAGGGGGGCTTTTTTTTGAAGATCAAGGTTTTGTGAGCTCTCTGCTCCTTAATAACATGGTTGGCTTGTCTGCCACCTGGGACTAGGCAAGAACTCCTTCCCTTTCTCCCTCCCTAACATCAGGCAGTGCCTTAGGCCAGTACAAGCGCAGGCAGGAAAGCCATAGGGATGCTGTCTCTGGAGCAGCTTAACCTCTTGTCTGCCAAGACCCAGCAACCAGACCAGGAAGTAACCCATGAAAGGAAGGGGATACCTCCAGCAACCACATGGTCCTTGCTGGAGCTTAGAGGGCAAGGGGGAAGCAAGGGGATGGCCAAAGAATGATTTCTAGGTGGGAAAACTCATAGATCATCTTTCTAAACCTGGACAGGTCTTTGGAGTCCATCTGGGACCACTCTCAAATTTTATAGGAAGGTTAGCTCAAGATCATGGGACCATAGATCATGAGAAGGAAGGGACTACAAACCACATCCATTGCGACTACTCTCATTTTACGGATGAGGTTGAGAGGTTGCATGACAGCTAGAACCAGAGGCAAAATTTGAACCCAGCTCCTTTGACTCTAAATTCATGACTCTGTCCCTTGGAGGCACCATCTCTGAGAACTACAACTTTCTCTTTTTCACAGGGGCAGAGGTTTCTCAGGAGAGTTCTCTTCAAATGGACAGCCCATTGATTGTTTTATCAATTACCTTCCTTCGGGGATTGGGAAATCTGGGAGCACTTCTGTGAGGAAGGAAAGAAGGAAGGAAGGAAGGAAGGAAGGAAGGAAGGAAGGAAGGAAGGAAGGAAGGAAGGAAGGAAGGAAGGAAGGAAGGAAGGAAGGAAGGAAGGAAGGAAGGAAGAAAGGAGAGAGGGAGGGAGGAAGGAAGGAGAGAGGGAGGGAGGAAGGAAGGAGGGAGGGAAGGAGGGAAGGAGAGAAGGAAGGAGGAAGGGAAGGAGGAAGGAAGGAAGGAAGGAAGGAAGGAGAGAGGGAAGGAGAGAGGGAAGGAAGGAAGGAAGGAAGGGAGGAAGGAAGGAGGGAGGGAAGGAGGAAGAAGGAAGGAAGGAAGGAGAGGAAGGAAGGAAGGAAGGAAGGAAGGAAGGAAGGGAGGAGGGAAGGAAGGAGGAAGGAGGGAAGGAAGGAAGGAGGGAAGGAAGGAAGGAAGGAGGGAGGGAGGGAGGAAGGAAGGAAGGAAGGAGGAGAGAGGGAAGGAGAGAGGGAAGGAGGAAGGAAGGAAGGAAGGAAGGAAGGAAGGAAGGAAGGAAGGAAGGGAGGAAGGAAGAAGGAGGGAGGGAGGGAGGGAGGGAGGAAGGAAGGAAGGAAGGAGAGAGGGAAGGAGAGAGGGAAGGAGGAAGGAAGGAAGGAAGGAAGGAAGGAAGGAAGGAAGGAAGGAAGGAAGGGAGGAAGGAAGGAGGGAGGGAGGGAGGGAAGGAAGGAAGGAAGGAAGGAAGGAAGGAAGGAAGGAAGGGAGGAAGGAAGGAGGGAGGGAGGGAGGGAAGGAAGGAAAGAAGGAAGGAAGGAAGGAAGGAAGGAAGGAAGGAAGGAAGGAAGGAAGGAAGGAAGGAAGGAAGGAGGGAAGGAAGAAAAGGAAGGAAGGAAGGAAGGAAGGAAGGAAGGAAGGAAGGAAGGAGGGAAGGAGGGAAGGAGGGAAGGAAGGAAGGAAGGAGGAAAGGAGGGAGGGAGGGAGGGAGGGGGGGAGGGAAGGAAGGAAGGAAGGAAGGAAGGAAGGAAGGAAGGAAGGAAGGAAGGAAGGAAGGAAGGAAGGAAGGAAGGAAGGAAGGAAGGAAGGAAAGCTCAATCAGGTCCTTATTTTGAACGTGGGGATGTTTCCTTGCCTGCAGGGCTTCCCACCTGGGTCTTGTGGCTATGGGTCACGTCTTGCAATCCATAAACTCTGGCATTGGGCACCTAAAGCAGCAAGACAAGTGAGCTGCAAAGCATCCAGCCTGAAGCAACCAGGGGAGAGCCCAAACAGGGAGGGATTGACGTGAGCCTCTCTCTTGTTGACACATGCTGGTCCTGGCTGGCTGTGGTCAATGAGTCCATTACAGTTCCCAGTGTGGCCACAGAAAACTCAGTGAGCTCCTGTTCCATTTCTAAATGTGGGGTGCAAGCTGACCATGAGGTCTGACCCAAATGAGGCAACCCAATGTGCCATAAACACTGTTGCCATTGTCTGCAAAGCAAAATCCATTTTTAAACTACTTATTTTTGGCCGATGGGGGCCCGGGTGGAGTCTTGCATTTGATTAACTATAAGCTAATTTCAACAGGGGGTGCTAATTTCTTTTTCCTTTTCTGGACAAAGAACCACCCTTCCTCTCCCTCACTAAGAACTTTTGAATAGAAAAATAGTTAAAGTAACCTGGAATCTGTTGCCTGTGGGAATGGTCAACCTCTTTGGTGGATCCTAGGGCTACTGAGTCCCTAGTCCTCAGCCTTCTGGGAAGAAAAAAATAAACTCTGCAAATTCCACCTCTTTTCAGCTGAACAAGCGAAGTGTGAAATGAGATTGAAAAGAACACACACAGAGGCCGCTGGGATGCAACCTGGGCGTTTAGACGTAAACGTGATTTGTGTTGATGGAACAAAATGAGATTGATAATCACATACAGTCCTAAAGAGATTGAGTTTTTTTGAAACCCTGAAGTGGCTAAAGAAATTCAAGAGCATAGACTTGGAGTTGGAAGGGACTCTGGTCCAGTTCTCTCATTTTGCACACCAGGAAACTGTGGCACAGAGAGGTTAAATTATTTGATTCAGGAAGGACAAGTAATCGATCAATAACCAGAGGCAGAATTTGAAAGCAGGTCTTCTTCCGACTTTCAATCTATGCTGACTCTTTAGTAAAAGAGAGCGTACATGTATTCATGTATGTATATACACACACAAGTATGTGTATAGATGTCTATCTGCATAGGTATATTATGTATATGAACATGTCATGTGTACGTATGTATACACACATACATATGGATATTTGTTGTTGCAACCCTATTTCTTAGCTAAGGATAAACGTGCTTCAGCTTTTCCAAGCCCTGGACCTACAGGATCCTCCATCAAGATGATCAACACCTGCACACTCCCTGTCAGATTATTTGCATTTTGGTTTTCCCACATTGCAGTATTTTGTTTTTGATGAATTACTCCCAAGTAGAAATGGGGGAAATACATCTAAAACATTCTTCCCAGCTGTCAACTTTTTTACTATTAAATAGGTTCAGCATCTTGTTTTCCGGGTGATTCCTAAGTCATATTTTGTGTTGGAGAGTCAACTGGAGGAATTCCGTCCAGAAGCCCCAAGCAACATATCTTAACATCATAATTTCATTTAGGAGGAATGCAATGATTCATCATTTATCATTCTGAGATGGAGTCAGTTATCTGGAGGATATCAATCGCCCGCTTCTAGGCAACTGATGGGATATTCACATGTCCTACTGACTTGGAGTTTGCTTTTCTGAGTCCGGGAGAGGCTGGATGCTAAACAGATTACTCAGCTAGGTTTTATCATTGTGGGCAGAATATCAATCCATGGCTTGACTGAACTGATATTAAATTAAAGTCTCCCCAAATTATAGCCTGGGCATTTGTTTCTGTGCTACTCCCACGCCTCTGTTCAATACTTGGATGAGTTTGGATTGGATTCCATGACTTGTTGCCTTCCAGCCAAGGACTTTCCTCCTCTATATGCAATCCTGGAGGGCCCAGGGGTAGCCAGATAGAGCTGGAATGGATTTGTGTCATTCTCATTTGATTTTACAGCCTTGGGGATTTCATGTAAAATGAGAATTCATCCCACCCCACCCCCATCCAACATGGAAAGAAAAATGTGCAGTCAATCCCAACTGGCCATTGGCATTCACTTAAAAAAAAATCTAGCTCTTGAATTTTATTATTAGAGGCTACATAATATTTAGGTTTATGTGCACACTTCCCTGGTCCCTCCATCCCCTTCCTGCTTAAGATTTGGAGTCAAGGATCCTGCCTCCATCCCTTATTAGCTATGTGACCTCTGACAATTCACTTAACTGTTCTGAGCTTTTGTTCCCCCATATGCAAAATAACAGAGTTGGATAAGATGACCTCAGAAAGTCCATTTTAGCTCTATCTATATCTCAGGGATACTTTTGCTTAATGAAAACAAACTACAGAGAGTCAGATTTAGTCTTGGTAGAAGGGGAAAAAAATCTTAATCATCAATCTATATGCATCAATTAAACCCTTACAATGTGCTTAGCAAGAAGAATAAAAAAGATAGACATTAAACATCTCTGATCCCCAGGGAATTTACACGTATTCTGATAGAGCTTATAGACCTGGAGCCTTCCAAAATTCCAATGGGATGCCCATCATTGGTGGTCCCCAAGCAAAGTCTGGATGAACACTGGTTAGGAACATTATAGTAGGGATTCTTCTGGGAGAAAAGAGAGAGGGTCAGCAGGGAGGCTGGCTTGAGAGATAGGAAGGTCTGGATTCAAATCTTGCCTCTGAAACCTACTGGTTGTGTGACCCTGTATAAGTTGCTTAAAGTCTCAGTGCCCCTAGACAACTCTCTAAGACTCTCAGGTGCAAAGAAGGCATCCCCTTGCTTTAGGAGAGAGAATTTCCTCATCTCAGAGACCCTGGAGCCATGAAATCACAGATTCACCCTTGGGAATTTAAGTTGGACAAGATGGTCACTAAGACACTAAAACCAAGTTCAGCCCAGTTAACGTTGAAGATGCTTTCTCCCAGACAAGATCTAACATCTGCCAAGTGAGTCACACATTTACCACAAAATGCCCTCAAAGGGAAGTCTTTCATCTACTTTTGTTCTTAAACATTCTGAAATTCAAAAGGGGAAAATATAGGCACACAATATGGGGACTTAATGTAAGTTCTTCTAATAAGATACAAATGGAAAGAAGGTATCATGTAGTGAAGGAAAGATGGGTCTGGGAGTCAGAAAGACTTGGATTTGAGTGCCACTTCAAACACATACTAGGAGTTTGACTCTGGGCAGGTAATTTAAACTCTCAGAGATGCCTTTAGAAGGTAATCTTCTAAAATTAGGCTAAAGAGGAGTTACCCATCTACTTTGGTGAATGGAGTTTCCACACTGGTACTTCCCCACACTGACATAATTGGAGATTTGGGGAACAACCACCTCCACTTGAGTAGAATGAGACAGAACCTTCTACTAGGCTGAGGGGATCCCTTGGGACAAATGAGGTGGTTATGGCCAAGAACTGCAAAAGAGGAGCAGGTGTGGATGAGTCGAGATCTGCATCAAGGAGGGCAGAGCTATAGCCATGAGATCACAGATAAATCTGAGGATGGGATAGGTTCCTTTTGAAATAATATTACCCCATCATCCAGTGAGATCAGATACAGAAGGCACTCTGTAAACCATACTGTGATCGTTTATTGGTGTAGGAGATAAAGAGCTGGCCTGGGAGTCTAGAATGAGTGAATGAATAAAGTGAAAGGAAAAGCATTTATCAAGAACTTACTGTACATCTCTGTTCTTAAGGAGCTGCTCACTCTAATGGGGGAGAAAACATGTATAGGAAGCAGTCGTAAAATTAGTGAGAAGACCTGGGTTCTAGTCCTGCCTTGGACCCTTCCTGGCTATGTGACTCTGCACAGGTCACTTAATTTTTCTGTGCTGCAGGCTATTCATGAAGACACAAAGTCACAGAAAAAGTCTACTTTTTTTGGTAGAGGGAGTTTCTCACCTAACAGAGATGGAATCATGGATTCAGGGGTTTTTTTAAGCTTTTTTCATTGTTTTTAATATTAGCTAAACACCCAGGACTGATAGAGTGTCTGGGCACCAAAAGGGGAAGATAATAATATTAACAATAAGATATTCTATTTCCATAGCACTTTAAGGTCTGTGAAGCATTCTGCATGGGTGATCTTGTTTGAGTCTCACAACTCTTGAGAGGTTGGTGCTATTCTTATGCTCATTTGACAGAGGAGGAAACTGAGGCTGGGTCTTTAAGTCACTTGCCCTAGGACCACCTAGCTAGTTTATGGGGCCAGATACGAACTCAAGTCATTGTGACCCACACCCAACTAGCTGCATTAGATCTGTGGGGCACTTCTAGGTCCAGTGCTAAATCCTAATACTGTTTAAGGAGTGGGGTTGTGTATGCCCAGGATATCTACCCTTGTCCCATTAGGCTCTAAGTAAGCAGGGTAGTTTTGGAGCTCCCTCTGGGGTACGAGGGTTCAGTCACCTCCAATCTCCCTTCTCCCTCGGGTCCTCCTGTGGATGCAGGAATGTTTGCCTAGCACCCTTCTGGGAGAACTGTTCTGCTTTCTTTCCCTTACTTTCTAGCTCTTTGCTGATCATTCAAAGCTCATTTCCTGTGGCAGGTACACACTTAGATGGGAAACCTCAGGAAGGCCTCCTAAGTTGTCATGATTTAAGCCACAAGAAGGAGCAGTTGTTGCACATGTTGGGGAGGTGAGGCCCGAGTTGTTGGATATCTGGGAAGGCCGGATAGGTTTCCTGACTTGTTCAGAAACGGGGGCCAAAAAAATGATATATCTCACATTCTTTCACAGCTTGTTTTGGCCAAATAGAGGAGAAAGAAGTTACAATTTTTATTCTTCGGCAGGCTGACCTGTTAAATCATGCAGGCACCCAGCCTGAGCCAAAGGAAGAGATCCCAGTGGAAATTAAGCTAAAGGAAATCTGGTGGTCAGGTTTGCTGGTACTTCAGCCTTTTATAAGAGCAGTACCTTTATAAAAAAGAGTGTCTTGAAGAAAGTCTTAGCTCTGGAGTCAGAGCACTGGGTTCAAATCCTCCATGTACTACTCTCTTTTGTTTATATCCCCTAGGTCAGCCCTCTCTGGGTTTTGGCTTCCCTCTCCGGAAAATAAAGAACGAAGATGAGGTGATCTCTCCCAATCACAGAGCTGGAAGGGACTTTGATGAGGAAGTGGAAGCCCAGGGAGGGTCATTTGCCCAGTGTCACATGGCTAGGAAGCAGGCAGGGAGGAGTTTGAACCCAGGTCTTCCTGACTCCACATCGTTGCAGCACAAGATTTCTAAAATCCTTCACCTCGTCTCTGCCCCAGTTTCCTCATACACAAGGTGGACATCGTCGTCACCGTCATCATCTGTCCTTAAGATGCATGGAGGCACAAGTGAGATGATATTTCTAAAGTGCCTTGCAGTCTTAAATGGGCTATATTGGCTGTTCTCAAGTTCTCCAGTTCTTCTTCTTCCTCTCTTAGGGCTATTCCCTTTCTAAATCCTGTGATCATGAGGGTGAAAAAGAAAGAAAACAAACACAGTCCAAGGAAGAGAAAGTACCACACGCAGCAGGCTCCTGTTGGGTCAAAATCAAGGACTAAGCATTATGGGAAGCCCCGGGCAAGGACTTTTCACATCACTTTGGAGCCAATTCCATAACCATTGTGGCTGAGGAGCATGGCTAAGCCCCCTTAGAGAACTGGAATAGCCATATGATTATTGATTGGTTCCCAGAGCTTTAAAGCACATTATAAAACAAAGAATCTCTCAGATTCTCTCCCACTGAATCTGCAACATCATAAATTTTGGAACAATCTAATCTAATGAGGTAGTTAAGTGTGGTAGTAGATAGAGTGTCCTGCCTAAAGTCAAGAAAGAAGACTCATCTTTCCGAGTTCAAATCCAGGCTCAGACACTAGCTACCTGTGTGACTCTGAGCAGGTCCCTCGCCCTGTTTACTTCAGTTTCTTTCAACATGAAGCAAGTTAGAGAAGGAAATGGGAAACCATGCTAGCATCTTTGCCAAGAAAACTCCAAATAGGGTCACAAAAATCAGACACAAGTGAAAATGACTGAATGACAGTCTCCAAGAAGAAACATGAAACAGTGGAGAGAGTGCTGGCCTTGGAACAAGGACAACCTGAATTTTCTGGGAACCAGAAACATCTTTCTCTCATATGGTCTGGCTGTGTGCAACTGGGCAAGGCACAGAAACTCTCAGTGATGATGATGATGATGAGGAGGAGGAGGAGGATGATAGGGGTGATGATGATGATGGTAGCTAGGACATATACAGCATTTTAAGGCCATCTCACTTGATCCTCCCAAAAACCTTATTCTAAAGGTGTTAACATTTTGCCCTTTTTATAGTTGAGTAAACTAAGGCAGAGAGAGATCAACACAAGCTCAAGGGCACACAGCTAGTATCTGAGGCGAGATTTGAACTCAGGTTTTCCCAACTCCAAGTCTAGCACTGTGTTCATTGGCTACCCAGCTGCCTCTGATGGGTGCTGGACAAATCTCTAAGATTATAAGTTGTATCAAAGGGGTCACCTGCATTAGTAGAGGGAATTTCCTTACCAGTAGATATTGACATGAATGACATTACCAGGTTAGTCCCGATTCCCACAATTTCAGAAGAAGCAAAGTCTCAAGAAAGATGCATATGGGCATGCATTCCTAGTGATGAAATATTATGAGAAAACTGAGACAAACAGGGTTAAGTGACTTGTCCAAGGTCACACAGCTAGTAAGTATCTGAGGCCAGATTTGACTCAGACTCTCCTGACTCCAGGCCCAGCACTCCATTCACTGAGCCACCCAGCTATTCCATATAATACATTACAAACTTTAAAATCCTTCAAAATATTCGCTATGTCTTCATCTGCATCCTCAGGTGCTCATCAGCGATGGTTATAGAGCTCAGTAGCACTGTTTAACCCTAAGGACTTTGCCTGTGCAGACAACGCCCCAGAGCCTTGCTGCACCAGAGCATCTCAGACAGCAGACCAGGGGGAGGCCAGCTACTTGAGCCTGTGGGTTTGGTCCTGGAAATCCCTCAAGCATCTCTCTCCCCCTCCCCCATGTCAGCTCCATGACACCTTCCACATGGTCCCATAGCAAGGATGGTGCAACCATATCATTCTATTATATGTACTTCCCAAAGGGTGGGAAGAGAATTGGTGAAGGAGGGAGTGAAAAAGTCAATATTTGTCCACTGAGAACTGTTTTGTTTGGAACTTGAGGGCCCCAATAGGTTCCTTCAGATATCTCACTACATGTGGTCTTGAGCTCATGAGGTCACCTTGTCCTGAGGAAACCTCTGAAGATGAGAATACATGAAACATACAAACAATCTTCCTGGGGTGTCCCATGCAGGAAGTGGAGGGGGACCCAGCCCTTGCACCCCAGCCCAGCACAATAAGGTGACTTGTCCAGCACTCCCGGCTCTGCATCCTCCCAGTAGCTCAGACAAAGCAGGCCCCAGGCCTTCCTTTGTGCCCATCAGCTGTTCCCAGCTGGAAGCGGTAATATCATCCGCTTCCAGCCGTGAGCAGCTGAAACAGCTGACTGCGGGGGCTCCCAGGCAAGAGAGAGCACAGATGTTCTTGCACCTTATGTGGGGAGAGAAGATAGTAGGGGCCACCTTTATTTGGGGCAGCTGCCCAGAAAGGAGGGTTTCCTCATCCTGATAGATTAGGGGGGGAGTTAAAAATAGCACAAAAATAAAGTCAGAGAATCAATGCTAAAGGATGGACAGAGGAAAGGAAAACCAGGAAAGACAAAAGAGGAAGAATGCCGAGGCCCTAGGCACTGCCACCCAAGAAAATCCTCCAGAAAAAAAATCTGAATTTAGCAAGAGATAAATCAGGAAGTGGCTAATCACTATCCAGAAGTATATTCCATCTTATAGAGGGACCTGCCATAAGATGTCTTTAGGATAGGATAGCACTAGTAAGGGCTGCCTTGGGTGGGTAGGTGGTGACATGGGAGGCCTGCCTCTTAAGAGAATCCTTTGGAGATGTGTGCACAGTGGCCTAGGGTGGGGAGAGACCCAAGTAGGAAGACCAACTTGAAGGCTTTTGCATTAGTTCAGGTGAAGAGGAATGAGGTCCTTGCCTGATTTGATAAAGGGAAATGACTCCTTAAGGGGAGAGGGTCCTGGAGAGAAGAAACGAGAAGATCTGGCAGATCGTTGAATGAGCAGGGTGAGACACTGAGGATGGGTTGTCAGTAATGAGAATTTCAAAGATGGCTGGGTTTGGAGGGAAAGAGAATGAATTCTCTTTCACATTTGATGAAGACAAATATTCAGAAAACAATTCTCAAATAGTAAGGTAGGGGAGCTAGACCAAAGTTCATCTGGAAAAAAAAAGATCTAGGGTATTTCAGTGGTCAAGCTCAATATGAGCTGATAGTGTGTGTGTGTGTGTGTGTGTGTGTGTGTGTGTGTACGAGAGACAGAAAGAGAAACACAGACAGACAGAGACAGAGACAAAGACAGACAGAAGCATATGCATACAAGACACAGAGACAGACACAGAGAGGCAAAGACAGAGCAGAGAGAGAGAGAGAAAGAGAGAGTTATGAAACCTACTGAATCCATCAGCTTCATTGGTGAATCCCAGAATGTCTTCCCATGGTTGGAAGACATGCCAACAGTCACCTAGTCCAACCCATACTTGAAAGGAATTCCCAGGACAATATACCCCACACTGGGCCTCTGCTTGAAGACCTCCAGAGAGGGGTAACTCACCACCTCTCACAGAAGTCCAATTTACTTGGGGGCAGGTCTAATGGTCGGGAAGGTTTTTCCTGCCCTTCATCCTCAATTGGCTATGTTTGCTCCCACACTCAGGACAAGTCCAATCCCTCTTCCCATGGAAACTTTCTCAGACTTGACAGCTGTTGGATTCCCCCCAATTTTTTCTTCTCCAGGCCCTGATGGCCAGGGCTAAGAAGCTGCTAGATGGGTGATGTTGTCCCCAGATAAAATCACATCTGGAGAACAATGTCCCACTCGTTTGGGGAACTCACTTTGGGAAAGATGTGAACAAGAGGAAGTAGGAAGGGAAGGAGACCAGCAGGGTGGGATATTAGGGACTGGGCCTTGCCAGGACTGGCTGCAGGAACTAGAAGAGAGGACTCCGTTGCAAAGTGAGGGCATCTTAGGATCACAAGCTGAGAGCTGAAGGGGCATCTGAGGTCAGCGAGTCCCAGTAGAGGAAGCCAATGCCTAGAGAGGTAATGAGACTCCCCAAGACACACAGGAGGTGAGGCAAGATTTAAGTACAATCCAGTGGGCTTTTCTCCCCAATATGACATGTCAAGTCCTTGAAGGGCTAGGATCAGACTTTTTCCCCTTGGTCTCAGAAGATGGAACTATGAGCAGCAAGTGGAAGAGATAGGCCGGTAAGTTTAGGCTTGATCTAAAGAATGACGTGGTGACACTGAGAGCAGAAAATGGAAAAGGCTGCCCTGGGTGACTGTGAGTCCCTCATGACCAAATTTCTTCAAGTGAAGGATGGATGAGACTTTGGTGGAGTCAGAGAAGGAATTTTGGGCAAGAGAGGGTTGAAATAGATGACATTTGAGGTCCCTTCCAGCTCTAGTATATTCTACAATCACTTAAACAGATTATTAGGAAAAAGTAACTTCAAATCACCAAGAAAGGAGACATAATTCAAGTGAAATCATTCAGGGCAAAAAGGAAAGAGACATTAATAAAAGTTGTTCTTGGCTCAACAGTAGGAAAAAAGATAAAGAAAAAAGAACTTCCTAAATTACCATGTGACAAATCCTTATTGATCTCTCCATTTCTTTCTTCTTTTCCAGAGCTCCTTGCCTTTTTTCACTTAGTTTTCTTTTGAACCATAGCTGCTGGTAGAAAGTTTTGGTGCCTAATAAAATTTTGTTTGAACCAAATTGAATCCATGTGAAATAATCTCCAAAGAAATCAAAGAGCCAATTTTGGGAAATGTTATCATGGAAGCATAGATTAGAAAGATGTACTGACTAAAATCATTTTCTCATGCCTCATTGCATTGAAGAGACACTTATTATGTGCCAAGCATGGTACTAAACTTGGGAGAGACAGATTTTTTGAAAGCCTGGCACTCTTTTCTCTCAAGGAGTGTACCCTCAAATCAGAGAAGATAACCCAGAGGTGCAAGGTCAGTTTTAGGGCAGACAGAAAGACCCCAAAGTCCTAAGGATGCTACAGCAGGACATAGAGCAAGACCCAGGATCCTTAGGCTGTATCATATAATGAGTTAGCTTTGATTTAGGACTTTAGAGTTTATAAAGCACTTTTCTTACTTAATCTCATTTTACCTTCACAACTCTAGGAGCAAAGTGTTATTATTATCCAATTTTACAGGTAAAGAAACTAAGACTTAGTTTCTTAGGACCTTAGTTCTTAGAATCACATAGCTAATCAACATCTAAAGCAAGATTTGAACACAGGTCTTCCCAGCTCCCAGTCCAGCATTTTTTGCACTATGCCACTTCACTGCCTGTATATAAGGTTATCAAACAGCTAGTCATTCAATCAACAAGGCGTGATTAAAAGTCTGACATATTCTAGATCCTGTGCAAGGCGTAGGGATCCAAAGACAGAAATGAGACAGTCTTTGCCTGTAAGGAGCTTACAGACTAACAAGGGAAGATATGGGCCTAATAAGGTCATTGAGGTGGAGGGGTGGGAGTTACTCGCAACTAGAGAGATCGGAAAAGGCTTCATGCAGAAGGTGGCCCTTAAGTTGAGAAGGGGACTTAAAGGAAGATCCCAGCCCATCGGGTGACCTCCCTATAATGAAGAGTATGGGAAAGCATGCTGGAGGGTAATGCAGGATAAGCAGGTGTCACAGTCTACAGTATTGAAGAGAAATCCTGCATTTTATGTGAAATCACAAGTCAGCTAGAGGACTAGACTGGCCAAAGATGGCGTACCTCACTTGGAGACAGAAGTTTTATTCTGATTTCATCAACACCAAGTCATTGGGTGATTTTGGAAAGTCTGCTGGCACTGGGAACTGGGAATATATTCAGAAATTATCTTTCAGGATATGTAAATCAACCTTGTTTGTTTCAGTTTCCACAAAAGCCAAGTCTTTGAAGAGTTTATTTTTAAAATTGGTGAAAGGAAGCATCCTGGAGGAAGGAGTCTGCCTAGATCTTGAGCCTATTTTCCTATCTACTTAAGACCTGGGTTCAAGTATGAAATCCTCTGGCTGTGTGACCCCAAGAGGATCATTTGACTTCTCATCATGAATCTAGGGAACTCTCTAAGGCTCCAAGTTGCTGAGAAGCTGATGACCTGCATTGGTACAGAATAGTTCCTCCTCTGGGAGTCCCCTGTGTCAGCAAAACCTCAGGTTCTATCCCTGAAAAGCAGAATTTCTTTTAAAAAAGTCTTAAAATAAATATCTCCGTGTCTCTATCACCTACATTTCTCAATGGATTCTCTCCCTTTGTCCTTTTCAGAGAGCTCGGTGCCTTTCAGAGAGCCATCTGATACAAGAAAGAATAAAAAAAGAGAGAAAAATGAAAACAGACAAAACTGAACCATGGAGACTGTGACAATATCTGTAGAATTTCATACCCACATCCATGACCCCGGGGGAAAAACGGGGGCCACAGAAGGTGCTGCCAACCTCCCTTTTCAAGGTGCTCATGTTACATGGAACACTAACGTGACACATGCAATTTACATGAAGGGGTATATTACTGACCCTTAACAAAGAAACACAAACATTCTGGGGATGAAGCAACTGCTGAGTCTCTCTGTAGACAAGGGCTGCTCTCCAAACATGGCTCTGAGCTCCGACTGCCCAAACACTGCTGACAGGGTACATCTGTGCCTACTCTCTCTCAGGCACCTTCCAAGTGTGGGCAACAAAAAGAAGGGGAAAAATCCCTGCTCTGGAGGAGCACATCAAAGTATTTAAATATCTAATACCACATCGTCTGTGTAGGGGTCAGACTGGGGAGCCCTGGACTGGATATCAGTGCTGCCTTTCACACTAATATACTGTATGACCTTGGGTAAATCACTTAATATCTGGACTTGGATTTTTGTTCTTGGTAAAATGAGGGTGTTGGATTAGATGATCCATAAGTTCACTTCAGGGGCTGGTATTCCACAGTTTATAAAGTCACCAAATCTTGGATTTGACTGGGAGCTCAGGGGTTGCCTTGTCCAATCTATTTGAATGTGATGTCTCCCCCTACTACATTGAGCAGGTGGCTATTCAGACTGAATTCCTCCAGGGAAGGATGACTCTTCATTCTCCATGTTCATTTCTTTCCAAAGACATCATTAGTCATTCTGCAAGCCAGGACAGGCACCCAAAAGAGGGAGGTTGGGGAAGACTTCAGACCCCAGGACCCAAGGACAGATGGGGAAAGAGATCTCAGACCTCAGTAAGGTAGAAAGTCATTGTGGGGTGAGGGAACAGCTTAAGGTCAGGCTAGAGAAGAGCTCACCTGGACGGCAGCCACCAGAGAAAGGTGAGGTAAGTGTTAGGGGATAGCTTCCCATTTTCACTACAGCTAGGTACCACTGGAATAGTAAATCCCCTGAAATAGTGGCATGGATTCAAATTTATACTATTTGAAGTTATAATTGTATAAAATATGGTAAGTGGTTCCTGCCCAGTGGAAGCATGCTGTGTGTTTTCAAATAATTGTGCCACTTCAGGAGACTGTGTCTTCCTATTAGTCCTAACCTAGCTAGAATCATTCTTGCAAACCAGGTGCCCACCAAAGTTGTGTTCATTTGATAAAAGACCTCAAGTGATGTCTGCCCCTTATCACTTTTGGCACCCTGAGTCAAAGCTTTGATCATCCCACCCTAGTTCCAGCTCCAGTCTTTTCCTTTCTATACAGATTGTACAATCTGCCTTATAGAGCCTGGGTAATGTTTTTTTTTCTTATGCTATGTCCTGAGTTTCCTCAGCAGCAATCTATACCCCAGTCAGAACTATCCCCATACTCACTAGCCATTTATACATTTATCTAAATGACGGCCAAGTGTGGAGGAACTTGGAACCATTTTCCCATCCCCACAACATAGGAATCCACTGGCAAGCCAAGAGCTGGTTCACTGTGGTGTATCACACCCTTTCAGAAGTCCAAGGAACAACACTCTCTGTTGATCTCCCTGTCACCAGAGACTACAAATGGTTGCCCGACAGGGCCCAGTTTTCGACTGAGGTGCAAATATTACTGAGATTATCAGCATCAAAAGGCAAACTGTCTTTCTTCATTAGAGATCTACAGAAGAGCAGCGAAATCACAAGACAAGCCAGGGAGAAATGGAGTCCATGGGCCATGGAACTTGGCTTGTCTTCATTTAAAAATCAATTCCAAGTGTTAAAAGCGTTACAGGGCTCAATTATGGAAGGGGGGAGAAGCCCATCAAACCAGAACACCTTTTGAGCTTAACACATGAACATGATTTGACTTCTAACCCCACTACACGGGAATACTTTGATTGTGAGGTAATACCCAAGCCTCAGGAGCCGCAATGCCCTTTTGAAGTCTGCCTGGAGACCCTCATTAGGCTGTTTTTCTGAGTTCTATCAGCTCACTGATTTTTCCAAAGTCTTCTTTGCCTCTGTGTTCTTTTGATGGCCAAAATGTCTAAAAGGAGATGAAAAGACAAAGGCCAAAGGGAGGAAGGGAGATGGGAAAGAGCTGGGAGGAGGACAGTGGCAGGGGAAAATACACTGCCTGCTCACAGACTAGGGATTTCTGGCACAAATATCTCAAAGGAGTGGGAATTCTCCATCGAGGAAGGTTCTCCTTGCTTACCAGGGCTCCTTTTGGGTGGAGAGCTCTGACCCTCTCCTCTCTGGAAGCCGGAAGCCATGTGAAAGCCAGCAGAATGTTTCCCATCTTGTATAATAATAATTGGGAAAGGAAGCAGGTCCCTCCCTGTGACATGTCACCCCTCCCTGGCTCCAAGGACAGTTATGCTTTTGCTCAAACCCACCATTTGTCTCTGCTGTGACCTGAGGCTCCAGGCTCTGCCAGAATTTTTTTGTTTTTTTGCACTAATGAATCTTAACTTCCTGCCTACAGGATAGCAGAACCCATAAAGGCCTTTAGAGAGAAACGAGGCCCAGAGAGTGAGAATTGGAAGAGAGCTGAAAAGCCATCGAGTCCAAATGCTTCATTTTACAGATGAGAAAACTGACACTCAATTTAAGGGAAATGACTTGCCTAAGGTCATTCAAAGAGTAATGAGCGGAGTAAAGATTTGAACCTTAGCTCACTGACTCTCAACACAGCACTCCTACTATACTACACTGCCTTTCCAAATCTAAATTCCATGATTCTGAAATAGTAATAAATAGTATTAGTAGCAAAGTAATAGTAGTAGTTGTAGTAGTGGTGGTGGTGGTGGTGGTGGTGGTGGTAGTAAGAGAAGTAGCTAGAATTTACATAAGTACTTTAAATTTTGCAAAGTGATTTTAAGTCATTTTTGATCCTCAAACAACCATGGGAGGTAGGTGCTGCCCTTCTACCCACTCTACAGACCAGGAAACTGGGACTGAGAGGCTAAGTGACTTGTCCTTCCACAATCAGGGAAGGTCTGAGGCAGGATTCAAACCCTGGTCTTCTTGAATCCAAAGCCAGTATTCTTTCTCTGCATGAAGGGGCAGCAGGAAAAAGATCGTGGGCAAAGAAAAGAGAAGAAATACAAGGAAAATTCTCCGTCGGAAGGGTGGTTATGGTCGTTCTGGCATGCATGCTCCTGGGAGCTGGAGGAGGCAAGAGATTGGAGAGAGAAAGGGATCAGGGCATGTGATGGTGCTTGTCCATAACATGGGAAGAGACTTGGAAGGTTGGAAGAAGAAGCCAAAGGCAACTGGATGAAAGAGAAATGAAGAGGCTGAGTCCTTCCAGCCTTGAATCAAGGGGCTGAAGAGCCTATGATTTAAGCCCAGGTCCACCAACTCCAAAACCAGAGCTCTTCCCTCAATGCTTGCAGGCGATGTTCATTAGCTCCCAATAGGCAACAACCAGAACCTTCCCAAATTCAAAGGGAAGCATTTCCCCAGTTGCCATAATTCGTTTCCATCCCCACCCCTCTCCAGGAAGCAGGATTTCATCACAGGCCTGTGCTGTGTGTTATTTCAATTGTTCATAACTCTACTCCCTGACCACGTTGCCAAGCCTGGCTAAATATGTCCCGCATTTCGACAAGTAGAACCTGCAATTGGACACTGCCCTGACTTTGACCTGCAGGTGGAAAAATTATTTGACACACCGGAAAACATGGAAACCACTTAGAAGAGAGGAGAATTTGGCCAGGTGAAAACCAAAGTACATTTGATCTAGGAACTCTTCTTGTTTTCCCCTACCTCTGAAAGTGAAAAGCTGCAGAACCTTGGGTCAATCCACCTCCCCAAGCCTCAGCTTCCTTGTTTGCAAGATAAGGACAAACATAGGCATGGAACTGACCTCACAAGGTGGTTAACAGCTGTTTATAAACCCCAAAGCAGTAGGTGAAAAGAAATTATTGTAATTCTAAGCATAATGAGACCTAAAGAGGCTCCTAACCATCCCAGAGGCCATGTGAGAGCCTTCAGTTCCCAGCTGTGAAAGGTGAACCCCTTAGCTTCTCTGCCACTCCGGCTTCTCACCTGTAAAATGGGGCAACCCACCCCCAATGAGATCATCACTCTGCTAACCTTGCAGTCCTCTATATATAAATGCCAGCCCTCGCAATTATTTCCAGTGGATGGGTTGTCAGCTTTCATCACTCTCAAGACTCTCCAACTTACTTTACAGGTAACCTTTCTGCTAAGACCAGATGAGATTTCTCCAATTCTTTGGGCCTCCCTTCCTAAGGAATCCTGGGAGTTTTGCACTTCTAAGATAGTTCTGAAAACTGTCATTGAGATGTAAGAAGGCTTAGAAGGGAAGGAGCTTTTACTGGGCTCATCTATCATGGCCATGCCATCCATAGTAGCCCCAGCCCATTCTCCATCTCCAGATGTGCCAATATTACTCAAGCCTGCCCTGCCTTAGGTGTTTACCTTATCGTACAGGAAGAGACTACCACAAGCTGCAGTTCTTGCCTTGAAATTAGAGGAGACGAAGCCTGTAGCCTGAGATTTTTTTTCTTGTCCCATGTAATTATTGACTTGAGACATCAGTTACCTTCAAACCCTTCCTGTCGACAAGAAGGGAAGGGGGAAGAAAGGGTCTAGAATATCAAAAGGTAAGAAACCTCCAGATTAGAAAGGAAGACGCAGGGATGTTTGTCAAAAGCCAAAGTCCTTTAATTGACTCCAGTCTTTGTAGGGTCTGTCTGCTTCAGGAAATTCGGGGTGGGGTGGGGCAGAGCTAAGGGGCAGAAAGATAGGGTAGAATGACATCAGCCATGGAAAAGTCTGGTTTTATGGAGAAAACTTCACTTGTACCCTGTCTCCTACCATGAACACCTGAGATCGATAAAAGGCGATTCTGTGGAAAAGATGTTTTTCAAAGTGGCTATTTGACATGAGGTTATAAAAATCAATAATAACTTGGAGAGGTAGGGTTCATAGGGAGCAGGGAGCCACACTCCAAGTCAGGAAGACCTGGGCCCAAGTTCTGACTCAGATACTGACTCTATGACTGTGCAAGGTAATGCCCCAAGCATACCTAAGACTCTAAGTTGTAGGCTAGGTAAAACAAAATACAAAACAAACAAAAAGCCTGCATTGGTGGAGTTTTTCTTTGCCTGTGTTCCTTATACAAATGAAATTACAGGTTCAGTTCCTATCTTACTGAAACTCCTATCTACGCAGACATACACACATTCACATATGCATACATACATACATACATACATGTTATCTTCCTTGATAGAATATGAGCTTGTTGAGAGCAGAGATTATTTCTTTTCTTTTTTCACTTGTAGCCCTAGCATAGTGCCTGGCGCATAGTAGGTACCTAAGATTTTCCTTGCTTGTTTTCATACTTAACAAACATCCCCAAAATGGGCATTTCCAAATGTACAGAACAGAAAAAGAAGCTTGAACAAAATTCAAGATGCCAGTTTCACAACTATTCTCATTGTCTCCATATTCCTCTGAAGTCCTGTTCTCTTCTATGCAATAAAATGTTCAAGAACTTTAAAAAAAAAACTATTTTGGCACTCCTATTTTCCTTTCTCTCCCAAAATCCCACCATGACAGCTAGGGGAGGGAGGAAAGGAGGAAGAAAAGGAGAAAGGAAAAAAGGAAGAAAAAAATGGAAGGGAGAAAAGGGGAAAAAAACCCTTCCTTGTAAAAAGTAAATATGGCAGACAAATTCACATACTAGCAATTTCCAAAAACTATCCTGTATATATAATTGTCTGCAAATAGTTTTTGTTTTGTTTTATTTTGGTTTTCCATGTCATCTCCTATTAGACTGTTAACTCTTGGAGAACAGAGACCTTTTTGTTTGTTTGGGTTTGTTTTTTTTTTTTTTTCTTTTTTTACCTTTTTTGGTATCCCTAGTGCTTAGCACAAGGACTGGCAAGCCCCTAGTGTGATCTTTTGACTGACTGGTATATATCTCAGTCTGGCCCTAAAGTTCCTCCCCTCTGTCAGGGAAAGGTTAACATGTTTTACTATTGTCTCTCTGGAACCGTGATTGGTCATTTCATTAATCAGAGTCCTTTAATCTGTCAAGATTTGTTTGAGTTGATAATGTTGATTATTATAACAAGGGTTCTCTTGGTTCTGCTGACTTCATGCTCACTCAGGTTCATACAAATCTTCTCAAGATTCTCTGACTCCATCCCTTTTGTTATTTTTGGCAGTGCAAAAATATTCCATTATATTCATATACCATAATGTGTTGAACCATTCCTCAATCGACTGGTAACTAGGCATTTATTAAATGCCTGTCATTTGTTTGTTTGATTGATTTTACCAAAGAAATTGCAGGCCTACTTAAAACAACAACTTGGGAGAATAATAGATAGAGCTGGTTCTTGCATTCGGCACCTACTGCCTGTGTGAAGTAACTTTTGCTTCCCCAGGATTCTAAGATCATATGTTGCAGATGAGTGGCTATTGTGCATTAGTGGAAGGAATTTCCAAAACCTGGAGTTCCCCACATAAATAAAAATCACAGGTCTAAAATTTACACCACTGCTACCACCAATGATAACAACAACTTATAGTTAATGGTGCTTTAATGTTTTTAAAGTGCTTGATTCCCTTAACAAGTCTATGAGGTAAGTAGGGTCAGCTCTATAATTGATTTATTACAGAGGAGAAAACTGAGGTTCAGATAGGGTGGAAACTTAGGAAGCAAAAAGTTCAGGGCTTCAAGTTAGGAGTGAATGTAAATTTTGATTTCTTAGCTGGGTGACCTTGAGCTAGTCACATAAACTCTCAAGGCTCAGTTTCCTCTCTGAAAAAGAAAGGAATGATCTAGCTGACCTGGTCAACCTTAAACCTATGGCCTTAGGGTAACCACCTGATAACTGATGAAAGAATCATCTAAGTGACTGGGGGAGAAAAGGGATTTCAGTCATTAACAATAATCACCCTTATGGAGCCAGCCTTGACATTGAAGTCGGGCCCCCTCCGACCCTCCCAGGCTGCTATTGTCCTTCCCTTGCTAGGTCTTCTGCTCAGAGTCTGGCAGCTTGGGAAAGAGTTAAAAGCACCTTCCGAACAATGACTTTTGTAGAACTAAAGAGTCCTGTTGATTCTGCGGGGACCCCAGCTCTTGGGAATCTGCGTTTTATATGCTCCCTTTTCTTCCAAGACCTGAGGACACACAGTACGGGGAGCTTGGAAACAGCAAATAAAGGCTTGGTCCGGCATCCTCTCTGCCAACAGGGATGGGGCAGCTCAGCTGCTGCTTCGGATTCTCTGGGAGAAGGTGGGGGAGGGAGACTCTCGGCAGAGTATTGGGGAGTGGGCTACTATTCCGATCCCTTCCTGCGGAGGCATCCAGTGATTGAAATGCATTTAAGTGAACTAAAAACCTCTCTACGCTTATTTCCACTCCCAAAGGTTACGGTAACTTCTGCCTTCCTTTGGCCCCTGGTTGTGTTTGGGGTGCCCCCAGACAGCAAGCTCCCTCCTCCTTCTCATTTCCATGCAGGTCTCCGTCCTTTGTTGGGGCTCTGTAAAAGGGGATGAATGTCAATGTCACCGGGCTCATTAATAATCAATTGATTGGCATTCAGGGCTCTGTTTGCAGAGCACCCGCCTCTCCCGAAGTCTATTTTCCCGGCTGCTATGTGTGGGTCATGGGGCCCTAGAGGTCCAAGAGCAGGGTGGTCTGTGTTGACAGCTATCACCATGGTAACCCCATGCATCTCCAAGCTCAGCTCCCAGGCCACAGGCAGAGCAGGGAGGCTGTTCCTGCCCTGCGGATGGGCGAGGAATTTGTAGGACTCAACAGCTGGAAGGAAAACGCTAAGATTTAGCCGGCGCGTGACAGCTTTGGAGCTCTGTCCTGCCAGCCTGAAGGAAGATCTCCATTTAACCGTCAAGGTAACTGAGGCTCAGAGAGTAAAATTACCTGGACACAGTGACACTCCTACCGCCAAGAGTTGGAGCCCGGATCAGAATCCAGGACCCCAGAGTTCCAAGCTGAGGGCTCTCTCCACTGTGCCCTACGGGAGGAAGACACTTGGCAAAACTGGCTTATTGTCTTTCACTTCTCGGTTGCTGTTGAATGGGACGGAGCTCTTTAGCAAACCCTTTGGAAGCCTCGGTGGAAAAGGGCATTTTCAGATTCAAACAAAACACTACTTTTCTTCCAGGGCCCTCTAGCCAATAAAAAAGACAAGGCAAATCCCCTTTCGGCTGCTTTCAGTCCGTTTTAAGTCAGCGAAACCTCCATAATCCTATAATAGTTCAAAGCTTCTTTTCCACTCACCTTAAAGGCAAGCCCAGACGAAGAAGGGCTTGGCTTTCAAGAACCTCTTAATATTCTGTCCCTAAAACCATTCTGCCTCTCTCGGTCTCCTCCCACCTTGAAATCACTTGTGCCTCCCCCTACTCACACAGCCCTTAACGTTAAACAAATTCAGCCCCGGGAGATTTGATGTAATGCTACAGGTAGTTATTGATTGAGTAAAGAGAAGACTTTTGTATTAAAGGGAAGAAACTTCAGAAATTAAGGACTGACCCCCCACAACCAAGGACACCCTTTTCCTGCATCTGAGAAAAATGTTAAACTTGTATGTAAAGATGTAAAATTGGCATATAGCAGGTTAGAATCTTAGGAACATCCCAATTGGGAGGAAAGTCTGCTTTGTTCTTAGTTGAAGATGACAGACTCAATCTATCACCAAGCATTTATTAAGCATTTGCTATGTTCCAGGTCAAGAGGATATTAAGACAAAAATGAAGTAGTTTCTGCTGGTAGCTTACATTTTGATGGCAGAGACAAGCTGCATTGAAAAAGGGAGAAAACTCCCTCTGGGTCTATGCCCTTAACTTTCACAGGGACTCCCAGCTTAGTCCTCAGAGAGATGACTGGATGCTCCAAGGATTCTGAAGATAATCCTGTGGGGTTCACCTTCAAACACTTTGCTCATAAGCCCCTACCAGTGTACTTCCCAATAGCAATCAGCCAGTAGATTAAAATTAGTCAAGTGGCAGTGCAAAAAGAGTGGTTACAAGATATTCCCTACCAAAAGCTGGAATCTCAAAAATATGCAAATACTCCACTGTGAGGAGAAGAATGGAGTGCACATGAACTTGCTGAGTGCCACTTGTGAGAAGCACATATGGCCAAGGTAAATTAAAACCCTGGAACTACAAGGACTCCTCCTCCCTCCCTCCCTCCCTCCCTCCCTCCCTCCCTCTCTCTCTCTCTCTCTCTCTCTCTCTCTCTCTCTCTCTCTCTCTCTCTCTCCCTCCCTCCCCCCCTCCCCCCTTCTCTCTCTCAGGAGAGTGCCCACAAAACTCATTGCAGGGAAAGGCCATTAGTGATGAGTGGGTTGCTTCATTACTAGGCTAGGCTGCCAGCCCACCTGCCATAGCATCTCTGTTGGACTCAGTCTTTAATGGACAGCTATAGGTTTTTATTACCTGCAGTCTCAAATTGAGGTGAGGTGATATTATATTTTTTCAGATGGGGCAGAGACCTTTGACCTAGGATTGCAAACCAAACAAACAAATGCTTTCCAGTTTTCTACTCCCTCAGAGCCTCATCTCTGATGTATGTGTCACTTCTCAAGAGAGAGGTGGAAGGCTGGCTTCTGCTATTAAACCTTTCTTCTTGGTATGGAGCTCAGTTCCCTCAGTGGAGGGTTCTCATTCTACTTACGGAGACCAGCCAGTGCATCTCCCAAATCTTCATCTTCACAGGTTGGAGCATAACCCTATGATGGTCATTCACCTAATAATCACAAAATAATTCTGGGGTTCAAAATGACCTAGTTTTCAATCTTGCTGCCCCTCAAATTTGAAGATTTTCTTGTTCTAGGCAAATGAGTGACTGGGGAAGAAGGACTGAGGCCTTTGTGCCCTGTTGTCTCTACTGCCTTTTCCACATGCAATTGTGGGGAATGCTTTAATTACACCTGAAACAATCTCACTTATACATCTTATTTTCTTTCTCTGCCCTAGAGTGATTTGAATGTTGCTGTGTTCTAAAAAGATATATCACTTTTAGGTTTACATAAGGCCCATAGCTGAAGGAAGGGAACCTTAGAAGGGAAGGCATTAGCAAAGAGGTGGGAGGGGGGTACAGGGGGCTTGAAGTAGAAGCCTTGAGCCAAGGCCTGAGGATATCCGGGGGTTTTGAGAGGCAGAACTAAGAAGAGTAAATATCACAGGATTGTCGCACAGGCATCGCCAGACAGGAGATGTCAGGCAGTCAGTGAATGTGTAAGAAGACTGAAAAGATAGGAGGGTGCCTGATGGTAAAGAGTTTTAAATGCCAGAGGGGCTAACAGTTCATCTTGGAGACCCAGTGCAATTGTTTATTGAATTTATTGAGTAGAAAAATGAAATGATCAGATCAGTGTTTAGAAAAACCACTTTGGCACCTGTATAGATGACGAGTTGCAGAGGGGAGAAGCTTTAAGCAGTGAAACCCACTGAGAAGCTATTCGCGTATTCTGGGTCAAAAGTCCTAAGGGTCTGATGGACTTGAGTGGTAGCTTTGTAAATGGAGAAAAAGGAATGGGGTACAAGAGGCAGTGTGGATGTAAAAAGGGAAAGCTCTGTCACCTGATTGGACAGATGGAATGAAGAAGAACGAAGAGTCAAGCATGACACCCATGTTGCCAGCTAGGGTGAAAGGAAGGACAGGGATACTCTCCCAGTAGGAAAAGATGCCAGGGACTCACCCAAGATGTGCCTTCCTTGGGCCACTGGTACTTTCCACTTATGGTACCTGTGGTCAGATGGAGTTGGTATATGAGAGGGCAGTCTATTCCCTGGTGAGGGTCTATGACTTCAGAAGGCAGAGGAAGGGAGAAATGACAGAGGGGAGAGGCACAGCAGCAGTCACTTAGATCCAAGAAAGGGCCACGCACACGGCAGCATGTGGCTAGCTCCAAGACAGAGGTGCAGGGTGGGGACAAGGGACAGTTCAGTGGTCAGGCAAGAGAACTGTCCATAAGGAGGGTCATGGCCCAAGGCTAGCTAGGGAAGTTTTGTGAGGTGGAGGAATGTGGAACTGCACGATCACTGGGGGAAGACCAGCTGTGTCCTAGAGCACAGCACTCTAGGATTAGCCCTGCTGTGGTGAGTCACGACGTCTATATGATTTGCAGCAGTTGGCTGTCTCCTCTTAGCTTTCCAGGAAGAACATATCATGACGATCAGCAAAAGGCAATGCATGCATACTGGACAGCTAACCTCTGGCACTCAATAACTTGATGACTGCAGCAAGTCTTTGAGGCGCCATGGCCTAAAGGGAAGACAACTGAACTAAGCAGTTAGGAGACATAGATCTCAGCTTTGTCATAAATTTGCCGTGTGACCTTAGGCAAGTCACTCTCTTAGTTTCCTTAACTGTAAAATGAAGAGATTAGACTAGGTGGATTTTATGGGGACTCACACGACCATCCCGTCCAGCTCAAAGATTCTCTAATTTTCTTCTCATAAAGGAAAATTCTTTAAGGAACATTCCCACCATCAGTGTACCATTAAATGGCTGCTTTAAGAGAAAAATCTTTTTTTCTTTCACATACAATGGAAATCTTGGACTCTTCTGAGGTCAAGGGTAGTTCAATTACTCCACAGTTCAGCTGTTTATGCAAGGTTCATGTCGGCTCTCTGGCCTCTGGGATGTCAAGGGAAGAAGATGCTAGATTTCTGGACATTTCTTTGCTTGCAAGGACTGAGACATCCTCAGAGAACATCCTCTTCTAGACAGAGATTTCCTCTTCTCTTCTGATCTGGCCCTCATCCCCCAGAGAAGAAACAGAGAAGCACAGATGTACATAAAAATTGGAAAAGCATCAGAAAGTCAAAGAGAAGCAAGTCCCAGGTCTGGGTTCAGTTCAGGTCTTCCCCTCCACCAAGATTGGCCAAGTCTTATGCTCGAGGAGAGACAGAACAATTGCTTTTCCTACCTTGGCCTAGGAGGCCATTTCATCTGGGGAACCAGATATGTCCCAGGCCACCCTCTGCTCTGGGAGTTTCATGTCCTCTTCAAGGTTGCTCCAGTTTTTTTTGGCTTTAGCTTCAAATTCTACGTACTTTGGAACTTGGCATGCCAAACAGCCTGCTCTTCAGAAGACCTGAGACAACCCAGAAACTCACTGCCTCCTCCTGAGGGCCTCACAAAATCTTCTCCAGGGCCCCAGCCTGGGCATCAAAGCAGGATGCCAAGGGGGAGCACAAGCCTATTGCTGCAAGTCAAATTGCCCCAGATAAGACTTTTAAGGACAATTTTTAAATGAACTCTTCATATTCTTCTGATCTGTCCTCACTTGCATGGCTAAAGGACAGTGATGGCATGGCCTGGGAGCTCATGAGATGCCGCAGAAATAGAACCAACTGGATTCTTGGGAACAAAGTCCCAACTCTATCACTAACCTGCTGTGTGTCTTAGGCCAAATCACTTTATCTCTCTGAGACCCAGTACCATCCCCTGGAGACCCGGACTAGTTATAGCTGAGAAGCTTAAACATTGGTTTGAGAATCAAATGAGACAATGCATCTATACATCTATACTTTCTATAGAATGATACTCAGACATTCCATGACTCTGGGAGCTTGATGTGCCTTTTCCTTCCAATGTGTAGATGGAATCCATTCATTACTATCTCTCCTGTGTGACTCAGATTCAGACTGTCCCCAAAGTTCAATCAACGGAATTCCCCCAACATGCTAGGGAATATCCTCATTTTCTCCCAACATCACAAACACATCCATGGAGTACTCAAGTTCCTATAGGTTATCTCACATTCCAATCCATCTTCCCTCTCCAAGATCATATCTTACCAATGTTCTCTGAAGTTCCTCGTGTGTAAACTATGCAAAAAGTTTGATAGATAGATAATATATGGGTAGTTGGATGGATAGATGGATAGAAAGACAGAACAGTTATTAAAGTGCATAACTGGCATTTCATCAGTATAGGAAGTGACTTTATCTACCAAGGCAGAAATGGATATTCTCCATTCAAACTATAACCCTAGTAAATTGCTTCAGTCACTGAGAAGTTAAATGCCCAGAGTCACACAGCTAGCATGTATCAGAGGCTATATTTGAACCCAGATTTCTGACTCCCAAGTCTGCACTCTACACTATACTCTGCCTCATGTATATGTGTGTTTTTGTATGTGTGTGCATATATGTATGTACACAATACACATATATGCATATACGCATGTATATTTTTTTATATATGGGTAGCAAGCAAAGTGGCACACTAGATAAAGCACTGGGCCTGAATTAAAATTCACCCTCAGACACTTACTAGCTATGTGACCCTGGGCAGGTCACTTAACTCTGTTTGTCTCAGTTCCATTATCATTATTAAATGAAGTAGAGAAAGAAGTGGCAACTACTCCAGTATCTTTGCCAAGAAAATCCTAAAGGGGGTCACCAAGGTACAATGGTACAATGTACAAGGTACAATGAAATAAATGAACAACATAAGGATATTACATATATACATATATGTCTCATATGTGTGTATCTACATACATATACATTTTCATACCAGCTTTCCCTCACTCAAAACAAAGTCAAGTGCAAGTCATGTCATCATTTCTCTGATGGCATGGTCTTCTTTAGCAATGGACGAATACACACACGTGTATACATACACAGACAAACATGTATGTCTGTTATGAGAGGTACCATGGCACCGTGGATAGAATTCTGGCTATTGGATTAAGGAATAACTTTGATCAAGTTTTATTTTTGACTTAAACTGGAACATCCAGACAATTCTCATAAAGATCTTGGTCCCTTAGATTGGTAAATCCAGTTGTTAATTTTTTCCCATTCACTTGCTAGTCTCTTCTTTGAGAGATCTTGAAAATTAATCTGTGAGTTCCTTCAGAACTGGGCTCTTCAGCATGAAGATTTTCTGAGGCTATATGTCAAGGCAACTTCTCCTCTCAGCTTCATTCTCTAGAGTATATAACTGTACATACAGCATGCGATAGTATCTTTCATATTGGGTTAGCATCCAAATGGTTCAGCTAACACTGATAATAAGAACATGTTATTTAAACAATGGCCAATCTGTTCCATTTCGTTGGTGTTTGTTATCCTTCCAGTTTCATCTACCAAATCTTGGGTTTAGCCAGGTCTTACACCAAGTCTTCCCAAGGTTATTTTTTCCCTTCCACTGCTTTTCACTGATTTGTGAGGAACAGTTGCTTGTGATTTGCCATCCTTCTCCATAATGCTTTTCATATTGTAGTCTAAATAAATGCTGCACATGGTAGCACTGTTGTCCTGGTCTTCTGCTTGGCAAGGAGATTATGTTTGCTAAATAAGAAAGAGAGTTTTGAAACTCTCCTGGTAGATTATTTGTCATTGCTTACACTTTTCTAATATGTGGTCTTTATGTTTATTCATCTCCATTTTTTCCAAAATCAATAACATATTTAGATATGTGATATCAAAGATATGATGATGGCTCGTATTATCTCCTCATTTTCCTGCTTTCTCTGAATCTGGTGCCAATTTTGGCCTTGGCTCTCATGGCACACAGGTAGCTAACTCTGAAATGACTCTCACGTTAGTGACTTTGCCTCATGGCAAGCAAAAATTATTGGAGACCCTGGGAGATGACTCCAGAAAATATACAACAAAATCATGAAATATGTGAGTGGGGAAGTTCCTTAGAGATGCTCTAGCCCAGCCCTCATTTCATTGATGAGGAAACTGAGTCTCAAAATTTCTCTTGGCTCTGGAGGGAGCTCCATTTTCCATTTTATGTTGCGACAGAAGAGGGTCGAAAGCAGCCAATTCCTTCCAACAAGGAAACATGCAGGGCAACATGGGAGAAGGACCACATCCCCATGGATTTACTGGAGCAACCACAGTTTCAACAGCAGGAAAAGGAAGGCTTGGGCAGAGCCTTTGTCTTCTAATTAGGAATGGTTAAGAAGTAAAGAAAGAGGTCATTGGGTAAGCTAAACTGTCTCTATTCATGGCATAATGATGAGTGACAAGGGCCACAGTCCCCAGAGTCACCCTAGGCCTGTAGTCGTGGGTGGCTCCAATTTGCTTTTCTCTACATCTTCTTTCACATTAAAAGCAGACATGGGTCTGGCTTGCTTATCGAAATCAGCTTCTCTCTAATTCCAAGTGACTCCAGGCATGCTTGGTAGTAGGACGAGGTACTGCCTGCCAAAAAAAAGGAATGACCATTCAAAGATTCCTTCTGCAAGACAAGTGTGTGCTTCCACTGTCCTAAACCTGTATGAGAGGCAGCCCAGGTAGAGCCAACAGACAGTCATCTTCACATGGGAGAAGATGTGGGTTTGAGTCCTACTTTGGACATAAACTGAATGAGTGACCTTGGTCAAGTCACTTCACTTCTTGGTATGTGAAACATCTGTCAAAGATTTTCAGAAGATGCTGATCTGCATTGGTGGAATATTGTATGTCTGGAACTGTGTTAAGCAGCAGAGGTACCAAGACAAAACTGCCTATGTCCTCATCCATTCTATTGGATAAAACATAAATAAGTAGAAAATAGAAAGTAAACACTAGATAATTGGGGGTGGGGTTAGAAGCTGTGGGTTCAGGAAAGACTTCAAGTAAAGGCAAAACCTAATGTGAGCTTTGGAGGAAGTCTAGGATTCTAGAGAGTGGGGGCAGTGGGTGGAGGAGAATGAGCATTGTGAAAAGTGAATCTACCTAATGAAAGAAGGAATATCCCTCCCCAGAAACCCAACGGTTGGGTGAGAGCGTGAGTGGCTGTAGAAGAAAGGAATGTGAGAAATGGGGTGCATGAAGGTTGCTGAATCAAGACAAGTAAAAGATGACCTTAATTCCCTTCCCCCAGCCCCCACGCTATTATTAGGAGCCATGGGGAGAAAGCCCAACTGATTCTCCATATCTAACTAGTGAACTTTGGGGTGCTCTAGAGACTCTGGAGGCAGAGAGAGTAGCGAGGGCAGGGCCACCAAAGGGCCCTGGAGCGGGAGAACTGAGTGAGCTGGTTGACAGGATTGTGTGTTCGCTCCTGGGGTCCCTGGTGACCCCCCTGATATTTGGGGTCACTGCCCCCATGTGCAGAGTTTGGACTTGAATAGAAGAGGAGAGGGGACTATTCAGGGAAGGCATTTCCACTCCCTTGGGGTCCCCACTCTTGCCCCTGCCTTATTAGTCGGCAGCCTCAGCATGCAGCTCTCAGTTGGATAGATCTCATCTTTGGGAAGGAATGGAGGGGAGAGACAAGTGAGCAAAGAGCAAAACTGAATGTGGACAACTGGGGACCAGGCAATAAAGGGCTATCTGCAGGACAGTGGTCAGACAAGTTATCTAAAGAATGCAAATGACAGAGAGACATGGGAGGGGGAAGAGGAGAGAGATGGTGGCAGAAAGAGAGGGGGGAGGGAGAGAGGGGGAGAGAGAGAGAGGAGAGAAACAGAGAGAGAGATGGAGGGAGGGAGAGAGAGGGAAGGAGGCAGGGAGAAGGGGAGACAGGAGAAAGAGGGAGGGGGGAAAGAGAGAGAGGGAGAGAGAGAGAAGGAAGGAGGAAGAGAGAGACAGAGACAGAAAGACAGAAGCAAAGAGACAGACTGAGGCAGACAGAGAGGTGGAGAGACATAGGCCAAGAAGCAAAGTCAGAGAAATGAAAGAAGAATTGACTTATTTATTTAGATGGCCACTTGGAGGACCATAGCTTAGATTAATCCAAAGACATAAGGGATGGGAACATTTGGGCTGGACATCAAGAAAAACATCCTGATGAAAAGACTGGTCCCCCAGATGGGGGATGTTCTCATAAACACGAGTGAGTGGTCATGTCATTACTGTCCTCCTCCCTTTGCTCCCCTTCAGCTCTGTTATAAACAATGATTTCTTTGCTTTTTCTTAGTCCTTGCTGGCTCTTTTCCAGGGTTTCCATCCTTCCTCCTAAGATACTGGTAAGTGGGTCATGGACTCAAGGCCATACGTAGTACACTCTGCCTTTTTTCTCCTGTTGCGTATACAGCGAAGTCCACAAAGCTCTAGCTTTCCGTTGTCATTGCCTATCTACCCCAATAATCTTGTCCCAACTCTCAGAATCCAGTCTCTCCCCTATCTTCCTTCCTTGTGCCTCCACCACCCATGTCAGATGTCTCTACTTGGAGGTTTTGCCAGCACCTCATATTCAACATGGCTGAAACAGAACTCATGACCCTCTGATGATGACAAGAGTCATCTAGAATGAGAAGATGAGGATGGGTTGCAATCTGTACTGTTGGAGAGAGTGCCCACATGATGAGGTGCCATTAAGTAGACAGCATGGTGCAGTGAATTGAACTCTGATTTGGAATGAGGAAGACACGGATTCTCATCCTACCTCTGACATTAACTGGCTATGTGACCATGGGTAAATTGCTTAACCTCACCGACCTTTGGATTCTCCATCTGGAAAGTGAGGTCAGTGGTACATACGAATGATAGCTGCCTCAAAGGCTTACTGTGGGCTTCAAATGAGACAAGATCTACAAAGTCCTGTTCAGACTTTGAAGTGCTATCCAAGTGGCAGCTATTATTCTTATTGATAAAAAGAACTCTGACCTTGCTCCCAGGCTTCCTGTTTTCTCCTGCTGGTCCCTCCATCTTCCAATCCTCCCACGCTGGAAACCTTAGAATGTTCTCTGACTCCCTCTCAGCCTACAATGAACTTGTGTCTGGGTCCTGCTGATCCTACTTCGAGAGCATTGCTCCCTCCCTCCCCTTCTCTTCAGTTATCCCCCTCTTTTAGACCCTCAGCACTTCTCCTTTGATACTGAGTTGGCTTCATGTTGGTCTCTCGTCTCTGAGCTCTCACTTCCCCAATCCATTCTTCATCCAGCTGCCAACTGACACTTCTCAGGCACATCTCTGACCATGCCATTCCCTCTCAAAAACTTGCAGGAGCATCTCATTTATATGAAAATAAAATACGGGCATTGAAGGCTGTCCAAAATCTTTTTCCAACTCACCTTGCCAGCCTCATTTCACATTACTCTCCACAAAATTTTCACAATCTCATCCCATTCCCTGTTTACAGTCTTCTTCCATATTCTTCTGTCCAGTCACACCCCAAAAACTGACCTCTCTCTCATCTCTGTGCATTTGGACCTGCTTTTGCCATATCTTCACTTATGCCGCTTGGAATGGTTTGCATTAAGACTGACCCGGAGCACAAGTTTTGGGTGAAGCCCTTCTGGCTGCCCGCTTCCTCCCTCACCAAAGTGCCCTGGATTCAGTTTGTATTTCTAGTGTGTTCTTACAGATGTGCACATTATCTCTCTTATTAGAATGGAAGCTGCTTGAGGCCAGGATTTCTTCATTTATTTCTTTGTTTCCCCAGCACTCGACCCAGTGCCTGGCAACAGGTTGTTGTTCAGCTGTTTTAGTCACATCCAACTCTCCGTGACCCCATTTGCAGTGTTCTTAGCAAAGACACTGGAATAGTTTGCCATTTCCTTCTCCAACTCCTTTAGCAGATAAGGATACAGAGGCAAACAGGATTAAGTGACTTGTCCAGTATCTGAAGCAGAATTTGAACTCAATCCTTCCTGACTCCAGCTCTAGCTCTCTATCTACTGCCCCACCTGACTCATAGTATGCACTAATCATTGTTGACTGACAGTCAAACTAGCCTGTGAGATGTTCTATAAACTACATGTGCAGTCTCTCACCTCCATGCCTTTGTCCAGGCTGCCTCTTCTCATTCCAGGAATCCCACTCTCTACTCATTTCTGTATTTTAGAATTTTTTTTTCTCATGAATCAATTCAAGTACTTTCTCCTCTATGTAGCTTCCATTCCTGTCCCCTCCAGGAGAAAGTGATCTTCCTCACTTCTAATTTGCCTAAAGCACAATGTCTAGATCTCTCCTTTGTCCCCTGTAGCTCCCTTCCTCCCTCAGTTTATAATGATCTGTGTACATGCCTAATGGAATGTGGGCCCTTGAAGGACATGACCAGACCATTAATGCCTTTATGTCTTTGGTGCCCTCTTGGTTCATAAATCTAGAGCTAGAAAGGACTTTAGATGTTATCTTGTCATTTTACAGATAAAGAAACTGAGGCCCAAGGATTGACTTGCCTAAAGTCACCCAGGTCCTACATGGCAGTGAGGTTCACATTCAGGTCCCAGGACTGGACCAGCTGGATCTGTGATCTCACTGATGGAGAGCTCTGGACTTCAGGCTCTCAGTGTCTTCTCATGCCAATGCCTCTTCTCCATGTTCCTCCCAGCAATCAGGCATCTCCTCCAGATGCTGGATGCAGCATTCACAGACTCTTCCTCACCTCAGGTTGGCAGGGCCCACTTTTGGAATAACCACCTTACTCTGGATGTGCACATTGTTAGAGCTAGATACCCTTACACATATACATATAAATACATGTATAGGTATATGTGTATATACATATATAGTGTGGATAAGTATGTATGCATATATATATTATCTTTATATTTATTTATTCATTTTATTTCTTACTTATATATAAATATGATAGATGGCTAGACTAATGGCTGGATATGACACACTTGGGTATAATTCCTACTGGGGCAGCTAGGTGGTGCATTGGATAGAGCACCAGTATAGGAGTCAGGAGTCAAATCTCACCTCAGACACTTGACACTCACTAGCTGTGTGACCTTGGGCAAGTCACTGAACCCCAATTGCCTCATCCTGTCATCTCCAATCATCCTGATGAATATCTGGTCACTGGATTCAGATGGCTCTAGAGAAGTGAGGGCTGGTGACCTGCATAGCCCTTCCTCATTCAAAACAGTCAAGTGAAAGTCATGCCATTATTTCTCTGATGGCATGGTCTTCTTCAGCAACAAAGGACAAACACACACATATATATACACACACACATACACACACATATATATTTCCTACCCCTCCAGCAGACCATAATCTCCCTGAAGGCAGGGATTGAATTTTGTCTTTTCTTCTTGTCTCAGGGGTCGTTTGGAGCCCTTCCAATGAAGCAGCCTGTATCCACTAGCCCCTTTTTGGGGGGTCATGTGCTCTGGGCCAGCTCCATGGGACATACTCCATTCATGCCTGCACCATCTTCATATCTCCATCACCTGGTACTGTGCCTGACCCACAGTAGGTGTTTAATAAAGGTTTGAGTTGAGTCTAAGTATATTTTATTTAAACCATACCCCAGAGGTTTGTGCGTTGATATGTATGTCATAAAACAGACATGGGGAGGATAGTTCCTAAACAGGAGAGAGGGTTATTTATGGCAGACTTCAGAGGAGGAAAAACAAAGTCCCTCCCCATGCTTGGTTGCAGCAACTCCCCCAAGCAGGGCCTGGTATCAGCAAATCTTTCAATTTTAAGGAGGAAGTGTCTGATTGGGTCCCTGAGAGCACCAAAGGGGAAGCAAATATTGTTTAAAGGGGGAGGGGTGGGGGGGGCAGCGGTGTATTTCTTGTAATGTACATGGAAAAAACTGAAGGAAACCTTCCATATTGAACTCTGCTCCTACCTAAGATGTGGCCAAGGAGCCCTTGGGGCTTCCTCCCTGAGAACTGGCCAGTTTCTTCCTAAGGCTCATGGGAATTACTGGGAAATCTGGGTTTGGCTCTGCTGGAGGGGGAGCTGAGAGCTGCTACCCCCACAACAATCCCAAAGAGGTAGAGAAGGCCTGGTGAGACAGGGAATCACCATCTCCACAGCTCCTCAAGGTGGTGTGAGAAGAAGACCAGAGATGCAGTCCCACTCCTAACTTTCCTTGGCTTTGTGATCCTGGGCAAGTCAACCAAGCATTACCTCTACTCTCTAGTAAAATGGAAGGAGAGGATCCTATAATCTGGGATCCTTAACTGCCTCTGGAGTAGCCTCTGACTGCCTCCAGTCCCCGTAAGTCACATTGTACAGCTCAGACACAGTAACACAATAATACAATAGTATTAACAAGTCTTTGTGTCTCCCTGCCCCCCTCTCCCCACCTATATCTTATCAACCATCAAGTTGTGTGGATTGCACCTTTTTGACAGTTTTCAGATGTATTCTTTTCTCTCTTCTCCCACGGTCAGTCATACACATCCCCTCCCTCCTGAGCTATTACAACAACCTCCAATTTGGTCTCCCTGTTCCCAGTCACTCCTTCCCTCAGCAACCAAAAATGAGAGCCTCAAATGCCGGCCTTTCCCCCAAATGGAGAAGCACTTCTTGTAAGCTAGCTGACAAACCCAGACTGTTCTGCTTGGCATTCCACAGGTGCATCTCCAAGCTGTCCTCAGAGGCTCACTGTTGCTCCCTTCCCAACTCTGTGACGTTCTGGGAGACAGACTCTTAGCTGAACTTGACTTTCAATCTCCAGCCTCAGATCTTTGCACAGACTATTTCTCCTGCTTGGAATGCCATCCCTCTTTATCTCTATCTCTGCCTCCCTTCCACATTCAGTTCATGTACCCTCCCATTGTGGACCTTTCTTCAGACCTCAGCCACTCTGGAGTAATTTTGTTCACATTTCCTATCATTTACACATGCCCATGCTACTTTGCCCCAACAGAAAGTGATCTTCCAGAGGACAGGAGTTTGCATTCAGCACAGTTACAGGCACAAAAGGGGTGACTAATAAATGTGTCCAAATGAATGAAGAGAACTGCAAGAAGACTAACTTTATAACCTTTAAGTCCCAATTTGTGTTGGAGATGGCTAACTGAGATGGCCTTTACAGTCACTTCCAACTTGAAAGACTTAGGCTTCTAAGATATAGGATCATAGACCTAGAATTAGAAGAGCAGGAAGAATTTTAGCATCACACTTTACAAATGAGGAAACTGAGTCAGGTTAGGTCACTTGCCCAAGGTCACACAGCTAACAGAGGTCACAGTCCTATTTCTCTGGCCATAGGGTCAGGGTTCTTTCCACTCTACCAAGATGTCTCCCTCACATCCAAGGTAGCATTCAACATCTTGTAGCACTTAAATAAGAAAGGGCAGCCTAGGAAAGAGATGATACCTGTCTCAAAGGTCTCAATTCATCCCTAGAAAATGGCTGGCTTCCTAGACCCCCTCTTGGCTTGGTTTGTTTCATCTTGGAGCTCTAAGATCTGCTTCCCTTGGCCACTCTGACCCAAAGCCGGCCCAGTGCCTAGTGAGGGGGGAGCCGGGCAGAGGGCCCTTCGCCAAGGCCAGAGAGGAGATGCTGCCGGGCTCTCCAGCCGTGTTTGCCGCCCGGTACATGCTTCCCAAGTCTTGTTTTTTGTTCTGTTGCTGGGCCATTTGTTTTTATAGCTTATCGGTGCTCCAGGGGGCTTTGAAATGCAGCCATTCTTCCCAAGGATGTTTCCGTTTCACTTCCATCAAGGCAGATTTAATGAAAACCATTTTGAGGTCTTCTTTCTCATAAAACGGTCCATTGTTGCTCAGCTGCTGCCTTTTGGAAATCATGAAGATGAACACTGCCCCGGTCCCAGCCCCCCCCCCCCGGGACCAAACTCTGGCTGGGGAGCGCTCCCTAGACCTTGGCTAGAACATAACTGCTGCTTCCTTAGGAGGAATTGGGAAACTGAGGCCCAGCTATTACAAGGTACCTGAACCAGGATGGGGCTGGGAAGGTCATAACTGGGGAAGAGGCCCAGACATGGAGTCAGAGGGTCATAGATAAAGACCTGAAAAGCACCTCAGTCCAACCTCCTTCATCTTACCGCTGAGGAAACTGAGTCGCAGTGAAGTCAAGAGACCTGTTCAAATTTCACAGCTAGGGTTAGAAGTCTAGCGCAGGTGCTTCCCACAGGCAGTAAGGGCTGAGAGCAAACCCCTCATTATCTAGATGAGGAAACTGAGGCCCAAAAAGGCTAAGTGACATTTCTATTAAGTACATGTCAACAGTAATAAGTACATGTCATCTGCTAAGACCCTACTACATGTGAATGTCTGTGTTGGTGCTGGGAGAGTGCAAAGCTTCCACGAGACGAGTTCCCACAGACAGTTTAAGAAGTGAAATTGGAACCCACTAGCTGTATGGTATCAGAGACAACTTTTTCCACAATGTCATGCTACTTTTCAAGTCAGAAGATCTGGGGTTCAGTCATGTCTTGTCCTGCTAATTCTTCTTCAAAAGTAATGATAATGCTCATTAATTATCCTACTAAGAATGATAACATAAAGTTTGTTTTTCTTTTAAATTAACTCCACTATGACTCACAAAGGCCCTCTGGTTGCCATTTACATCTTCCTGAGTCTCATCTAAGTGGGAAAATGGAATATTGAAGGAAAAGAAGTTATCGGTTGGATAATAAAAATGATAACAAAAACTACTAATACTTATATTGTGTGTGTTTTAAGGTTTGAAAAGAATTATACCCATAATATCTAATCTTGGCAACAACCCTGGGAGGTAGGTGTTACTATTATTCCAGTTTTACAGATAAAGAAACTGAGGTGCATATGAATTAAATGGCCAGTATGTGACTAAAGCAGGGTTTGAACGTGGGTCTTCCTGAGCCTTGGTCCAGAACTCTATCTACTGTGCCACCCAGCTGCTTTCATCCAAGGATGTCCAAGTGCTAGACAAGTCTATTGATCTCATCCCCCAGACTGAGCTCTTTTGACCCTGTAAAGGATGACTCCAAGCTCATGGTACCCAGAATAGATTCCCAAACCCCTGATCTCATCTAGTGCCTGCCTTATAAAATAATGTAGGAATGTTTTAGACTGAGATACCCTGAATAAAATCTTTTGCGCATAAAGTGCCTCTATAACATCTTGGCATTGAAACTGTCAGCAGGCTGAGACTCTCAGATTAGGTAGCAATTGCTGTTCTTGGTGGTCTTTCATTTATGATATCTTCACTTGCATGTGGATCGGATTTAAGCAAACCTCACTCTCCTTTCCAAAGTCCTCAAAGTCCAGTGACAGGACAAAAGGACAACTGTTGGTAGTCCAGGATGCAGTGGATGACCTTGGCATCTTTGGTGTCTGACCAAGCTCTAAGCACCCCACAGTGCCTGCTTCAGCCACCTCCAAGGTCATTGGAACAAACTGTTCTCCTCAAAGTCTTCATTCACATGCTTGAGGTAGACAGCCTCTGGGCTCACCAATGGATTTGAGGCCCCTCCTTTACCCTCAGCCCGCTTCAATCTGCAGAGAGTGTATCAGGGCGTGGCTGCTGAGTATGCTCCAGCTTCTTGGAGCTATAGCCGAGGGATAGGCGCATCAGGAGATACCAAAAGTAGACGAGCAGCACTTACACCAGAACTCCAAGTCCTCACCTAGGATCCATCAGTCCTGACTGTCATTATGTGACCATGGAGGAATTGTTGAAGTCCCTTGACCCTCCATTTTCTCATCTCTAAAATGGAGGAAACTTCTTCTTTACCTACCTTATGAGGACTGCTGTGGAAATGGGTGGTATCGTTAGTATTCCACAGATGAGGAAATTGAGGTCCAGAGACTATAGGTGACTTGCCTTAGGTCATGCAGCAAGTTAACAATGAATGCAGAAGCACTTCCTCCTCTTCTAAACTAGAATCATTTCAATTAACCTTGTAAAAACTGAACCACTCTAGTTTCCTCTTCTATAAGATTGAGGAGGTCTTACTAGATGGTCTCTGAGACCCTTTGTCTTGCCCTAGAATCCTCTGGATAATCCTGGATAACATACTTAATCTCTCTGTGCCTCAGTTTCCTCACCTATAAACTATAAGGGATTGAACCAGCTGACTTCTGTCTATGATACAGACAGCTCTAGATCAATGATCCAATGAACTGATGACCCTTTCTAGGTCTTTTTCTGTTTCTATCATAAGCATAGTTTTAGAAACCAGACAAACTAGAAGCTGAATCGTCTCTGGAGACCATTGTCTCCCTCAGGTGTCCCTGTACATGGAAATGAGGAGATTGGGTTCCAAGTAGAGTTATAACTAAGGCAAGGCAAATGGGTCTTTAGTTAAGGGCACCCTATATGGAGAATTGTAAAAGTTCTTGTCATCTGTTAACAGCTTATAGACTTTAATGAGCTCCTCCACAGAGAACTCAGCACCCCTCCCTTGGTCTCCCCAAAAGTGATTGAGGAGCTCCAATGACCCCATTGCCCCCACCTCCTCCAGGGCTAGGGTGATTGGAGACTACCACCCTAGCTGCAAAATGCTTCATTAATGTCTACGGTTCTACATTTGACCCTACCTTTTACTTAACTATGATTTTACTCTCTGAGTCTCCACTTTCTAACTTGTAAAATGCGAATAATAACACTGTACTTGCACTACGTAGAACTATGAATTGCTATGAAGAAAGTGTTTTGTAAACATGGAAGTGCCCCCAAAATGTGAGTTACAGTTGCTACCATCCTACTTGGAGATTACAGGGGGAAGAAAAGGATTTGTGAGAAAAGAGAATGCTCAGACAGGCAGTTTACATGCTCTCCTACCCAGAGGCCTGGGCTTGAACAGAAGAGAAGGGGAGGGCTTTTTGCCCTCCCATTCACACGGTCCTAATGACTATTACTTCCATGCTCGACCAACTTTGCCATAAATATCTGACCCTGGGGAGACTGTGGACATGGACCTATGCCCAGAGGCCACCAGCCACCCTCACTTTTTCCAGGACCCTCCATTGCTTCTGTTGTCACCTTGGGCTGGGCTCTCTACCTTTCCCTGTCCTCTACCTCCTCACTTGGAGCTGGCTGCTCCTCCTCCCCATAAGAGAAAGGAGTCTATTTAACCTACTGTATTTACAAGCTGGGTAAACAAGGGGCAGTGAATTATGGAAAGAAAAAAATGCTTTATGTGGAAAAGTACCTTACATACCTTTGTCTATTCTATCAAAATGGCATGCAATAAGCAGCCCTTGAGATTCCAACCTGCAAACCTGGGGAAAAAATAGCAAATGTTCCAGAAATGTGGAGCCAATCAAGAGCCAGCCTAGGAAATAGGTGAACCAGAGATCAAATCTTGCCCAGGAACCCTGGGCAAGTCACACACCTTCTCTTTTCCTCGAGCAGACTGGAAGACCATAAATCGCAGAAAAGCTGCCCTACTTCATGGGTAGAGGGAGTTTTCCAAATCAATAAAATCACAGTTTTAGACCCCATCCGAAAACCTGGTAACTCAACATGGATATTTATATTGTTTCCATTATGGACAAAATGAATTTGTCAAAGGTTTCTTTTTTTTTTTTCAGTTAGTGAAGAAACCCAGTAAGTCACATTACACATATATATTACTAAGCCCCTCATTATTTTTTCTCAATTTCCATGCATGGTTGCAGTCCAGATGGATTTGGGGAAAGGAACTGAGAATTTATCAAGCAAATCAGTGTTTCCTGGTTTGTAAGCTAAGCTCCTTGCTTCAAATACGCAGCCTTGCTTCAGGACTATTTCAGTTGCACACTTGACTATTTTTATTCCATTGAGTTGGAACTGTTGAAATTTGTGATCTCTCCTGCACCCCAACCCACCCCCACCTCTATGCTGGCTCAACCTTGTTGGGCAAAAAGGATCGTGTCATTACAGCTGAGCTGACTTAAGGAGAGACAGCCTAGCATCTTGTATTGAAGGCTAGCCTTGGAGGGAGGAAGACCTGGGTGCCCACATTGCCTTTCACCCATACGTCTGTGACCCTTTGCAAATCAATCTCCTTCTGAATGCTGCAGCCATGCTTGCAGACTTTCAGGTATGGGGGAGTTACTTGTCCTTCTGACTCAATGGAGGAAATTTCCACATAAGAAACTCCTCAAGTTGAGGAAATCACAGGTCCAGGTTCAAGCACATAAACTAACAGGCAAACAAACTAATGACTAAATACACAGAAAAAAATGAATAAATGAATAAGGAACTCAAAAGTAAGAGTATAACCTTGTCTGGGTTTCTATCCAAATTCTTCCATAAGAGTTCCCTGTCTGATATTTCACTTTGCTTCTTTGACTTTTAATTACCATTGCTTGATCTCCTTGGTCAATCCATTGATAAAGCATTCAGATCCTCCATTTTTTATAGGTTATGGTTGAAAAGTCCATCGCTGTTGGCCAGCCTTTTATGGATAAACCTCTTCACCATGAGTGAGGCTCATCTTTAGCCAAGACATGTGCTCATTCTCCCCTCTCAAACCCATGGTTTTTCTTTCCAGCTTGCCAAAACTTGTCAAAGTTTTTGTCTTGCTGATTAGGTTCAGAGATCTTAGGCAATGCCCACAAGATAATAAAGCATCAAAGGAAGCCATTGTTGAAACGAAGATATGATAACCACCTCTGTGTGTATATATGTACATGTGCATATACAGAAAATGCACACATACACACACACACACACATCTTTGACCTGACCTGTGATTTCACTGGTATGAGGAACTCCTGCTGGGCAATGTCTTTCTACCAAGTGCTGATTGACATGCATGTATTCTGCGATTTAGAATCTTGGAAAGTTGCCTGGGTCACTGAGAGTTTATGTGTCCTGCCCAGGGTCACATAGCCAGTATGGGTCAGAGGTGGGTGGGTGGGACTTCCTTCTTCCCTGGAAGACCAGCTGTCTATCTACTTTGCCATGTAGATGGCCAAATTTGAGTCAAACTATGGCTCAGAGTCATAAATTATAATTACTAATACTGTTGATTTATGGAGGCAGTATGACTGTTAAGGACCTACTATGCACAGTTCCATGCATCCACCTCTACTTTACAGGACACTCTCTTTTCTCAGGCAGATTAGAGGTAGCCCAGGTACCAGTAATTTAGGTATGAAGTAATTAAAACCAAAACCAAAAATACATTGAGTGCTTACTATGTGCAAAGCCTTGTACTAAGTCCTGGGGACATGAATCTCTAAAAAACATCACCATTCCTGCTCTTAATTCAAGAGATCACATTTGATTGGGAAAGACCAGACAATACAAAATCTACCAAGCATGAAAAGCGCTGGCCTGGGGAAGATGGGTTCAAGTTTCTCTGCTTGGCCTCAGAAGGTGGAACTGGAAAAAGTGGGGTCAAGAAACACTTCCTGAGAATTCGAGTCATCCCAAAGGGGAATGAGCCTTGTTGGCATCTAAAGATAATAAGGATAATAAAAAAATATATAAAAATAGTTAGCATTTCTAGAATGTTTTAATGTTTGCAAACAGCTTGACAAATTCTGTTTATTGATAAGTAGGCTGCCCTCACGAAGGACTGTAAGCAAAGATATCATGGCCATTTGTTGGGGTAGGGAATAAAGGGGAATCTTGCTTGGATGTGGATTGGGATAGCCACCTCTGAGGTCCCTCCCAGCTGGGAGATTTGGGAATGCCAAGATTCTGAACAGGCTATGAAAGCCTCCAGAGGCGCCTCATTGGGATCACTTAATGCAGAATCTAAGCATGTTTCAAATAGGGTCCTCATTCCCCTCCCACTCCTATTCTTGGCTTCCACATTTCCAATCATTCCCCCATGCCAGGCACCTTTCTTCCCCTATACACCCCCCACTGCAACCCCTTTTCAGCTCTTTTTTGTGTTTTATCCTGTTAGAATGTGTTCCATGATGGCAGAGAATACTTAACATTTTTCGCTTGCATAAATATCCCCAGCTTTTAGCACAGTGCCGGGCACACGGTATGCTTGCTTGCTTGCTTGCTTCCTTCCTTCCTCATTCCATCCCACCAATACAGTGAGATACCTCCTTGGTTTAAAACAGACAAAACTGTAAGTCTTCACCAAATGGAATAAACTTGGACATCTATTCTTCAGCAATGCTGGTTGAGGAAGTAGTAGGCAGCTCCTCTCCACCAACACCCCATGTCCCTCCCCCAGAGTATTTTGTCCTCCTGCCGCCCCCCTCCACTCCCCACTCACAGGCCACCTTTCTTTACCGCTAGCTCCACCGTGAACACGAGCCACACAACTAGTACTGACCGGAGCTCGTTTCCTAGCTGCTCCCAGCATGTGGTTTCTCTCTCAGTAGTACTTTTCTGCCACAGCCAAGCATCTTGAGGGTGCCTCAACTGTGTGCATCAGAAGAATGACCATAGAAAATGAATGATAGGAATGATAATAACAGTGGCAGAAGTGCTAATATGAGCCCTCAATGCCATCAGGAATATAAAGCCCGGTTGTTTCTAATTAAAAACCCAAACCTTAAACTTTTCAAATATGCATCTATAACTACTGTAAATGTTTATGAAAAACTGGAAATTCTCATTTAATTCAAACCATGCCAGAAATGTGTTTTCATTGTCTAAACAAGTGCAGAAACCCTATCAGCTGCAGCTTGAGAGCATTAGAATTTTAATTTAAAAAGGCCACTAGTCCGGGGAGCCCAACGTGTTTCTGATGTTGACAAATGCCAGGAAGGGGCCATGCCAAGTCCAAGCATCCCAGATTGACCACAGAACAAAGTCCAGGGGCAGCATCCAAAAATAGGATGCTTTAGAAGAGGCTATTGCATTTGGGCTGGAATGATTAAAAACCAAACAAATTACTTTCCTTTGAAATGAAAAATTTCAGAACAATGTACATCCGCAGAAACCTCTTAGCATCTCTGGTGAAGTGAAACACAAGCCCCATCTCTGCAGGCTCTTAGGTTCTATCCAGACTCAACTCAGACGCTACATTCAACAACCCACCTGTCCTCATCCCCCTTCTCCTTCTCCAATTACACTCTCTTTATCTGTTTAATATATAGCTTATAGCCTCCAGTAGGAAGTATACTCCTTGAGAGCATGGACTATTTTTGCTTTCCTCACAATCCTAGATCTTTGCATAGTGTCTGGTATAAAGTAAGCACTTAATAATGGAGAGGCAATAAAGTGGCAGGATAAATAGAGTGCTGACTTGGAACTGAGTTCAGATCCTGCCTCAGACACTTGCTAGCTTGCATGGATCAAAAGTCATGTATGGCACGTGAGTCTGAGTTTCCTCATCCATAAAAGGAAGATCATAAAAACATCTGTTTCACAGCATTGTTGTGAGAAAGCATTATATAAATGTTTTTGTTATCATGATGATGATGTGTTAATTTTTGATTAGCTCAGTGAAACACCTGCTGTTTGCCCGGTATAGCGTCAAGGACCAAGGAGCAGACGTCTATTCCTGCCTCCGACATTTAATAGTTTCCGCGGCTCTGGACTAGTCACCCAACCTCTCTGAGCTTCAGTTCCTCATTGATAAAATGGTTGATATTAATAGCACAGGGTTGTTGTGAAGTAGCCTGAAAAGTGGCCATATGGATTTTGGCTATTTTCATCATTGTCATCATCATCACCTAAATTAAGCACCTGCTGTTTGTCTGGCAAGTGTGAGACACCAAACAGTAGGCATCTAATAAACCCTTGTAGTTTGACCATCTGGAGCTCAACTTGAAATCCTTTAACTAATAATTCAAATGTCTTTACACTTTGTAAAACATTTTCCCATCCAGGAGCTCATGAATACCAGGAAAATCCTCTAACACTGAGGGCTATCCTGAGCTATAATGTCTTGCCTCAAGAGGTGGAGGTTTCTCCCTCCTCGGAGGTCTCCATGCAGAGGGTGGATGACCATTTGTCAATCATTTTGCAATGAAGGGTCCTTTTGTGCATGGACTAGACTAGATGGTTCCTGACATCCCTTCCAGCTTTGAGAATTTGTGGAGAATGTATCTACTAACGCTGAAAACTAGATGGAGCACGACCTGCTGGTTCTGGATGAGGAGCCTGAGCCATAAGGCAAAGGGGAGGCATAACCTGAGGGTGATCCAAGGGAGACCCAATAAAGGATAACTTAGCACTTGATTTTGTCCTCAAACCCCATCCCATTGGCATTGGGCCCACTCTTTACCCCCTCTAGATCCTCTGCAGTTAAGCCTCTTTGGAAGAGCTGAAGTAGTGAGGATGTGACTTAGAAAGGAAAGGCAAGGCTAAGGGGTGGGGGAGTTAGGAAGGCATGGGGGAATGCAGTGAGTTGGGGCCTTTTCAGCAATTCAAACAAAACACATCTCAATGTCTCGTGGAAGTCTTTCATACTCCTCCAAAAATCCCACCACAGAACTTTCTAACACAGAGAGGACATGAATCTGATAACGAGGGAGGGGTGCCAAGAATGCACGGAACAGCAGGAGATTCTGCATTCCTCATCGTGGGATGATGTCCTCCCTCAGAAATAAACATTTCATCCTGGCAGAGCAGGGGCTTGATGCTCAGATACTCCCCCTTCCTCCTAAGACTACATATCCGGCAGCCCCCCAAGCTGGTGCTACCAGCTCCTCTCACTTCCCAGCATCTTCAGGAATTTGACTGGGCATTTCATCTGTTGTCTGTGACTGTAGGGTAGGCTGTGTAGTCTTCAGTAGAACTTTACTCCCAGCATCCATGACAGTATGGGTTGTTGTTCAGCTGTTTTCAGTCATGCCCGACTCTTTATGACCCCATTTGGGGTTTTCTTGGCAGAGTCACTGGAGTGGATTGCCATTTCCTTCTCCATCTCATTTCACAAATGAGGAAACTGACTCAAACAAGGTTAAGTGACTTGTCCAGGGCCATACAGCTAGTAAGTGTCTGAGAGTGGAGTTAAACTCATGAAGATGTCTTCCTGACTCCAGGGTCCCTGAACTCTACCCACGGTACAACCTAGCTACCAACATTATGGGTTAGATGAGCTCTCAGGTTTAGGGTTCATCTCCTTCCCACCATTAGAGAGAAAAATAAGAGATTGGTAAGAAAAAAAAGCAGAGGTAGACACTTTCTTAAGTCTTGGATTCAAAAATGCTTTCCACTGGAGAGCAGCTGTTAAAGAGAACAAGGCATATTCAGTTCTGCCTGGACCTCAAGATTTTCTGAGTCCGAGGATCCAGGATGCTACAATTAGATTGGAATCATATAAGTTTTGATGATGTGAATAGAAATACAGACTTTGAAATGCAGATGAGTTAAAGCTTGGAACCTAGGCTCAAATACAAGAAATAAGAAGGTACCAGAACAAGCAGCCACTATTGAAATACAACAGATTAGAAATGTATAGCAGCTGAGCCACGGAGTGAATAATTCTTTTTTTCTTTCCCTTTTTCTTCTCTGGGAATATCTAGCAGCTAGCTTTTCGTAGTATTGAATGAGACCTCATTTATAATATGGGATCATCAATTTCGAGTTGGAAGGGACTTTGGCATTCACCTTATGCAATCCCTCTCGTTTTACAGATAAGCCCAGAAAAATTGAGCTATCTGCTCAGACACCCAGGCAGTAAATTGTACAGCCAGAGAATGAACCTGGCTCTTCTGACCCCAAAACCAACATTTTTTTCATAGGCTTTCCTGGGTATCCAAACCAGGCCTTGACCTCCAAAGGATCCGAATTCCTTCAGTAAGTGTGATGCTAGCTTCCTAGTCCTTTGGGCACTTGGGTTTGCCTTTTCAGCTCTGTTTATACGGACCAGCTCCCTATCAAAGTTAAACTCCACTCCAAGATGGAGCCAATATACCATCTGTTAAATCTGTTTGGTGGCAGAAAGAAGAGGGTACAAATTTGACATTCGTAAAGCCCCAGGAAGAGTGTTCGCTCTCGATTCTTTCTATTCACCCAGCAGAGAGATCTCAAAGCAAAGTTGCAAACATCTGGGGGCCATTATTACTGACTCAGAAGATGAAGAAAACAGGTACTGGAAGATATAGAAGATATAGGCTGAATTCATGTTCAATAACTCATTTCCTCCTTAAAAACAGAGGCTTGCCTTAAAGTAAAAGTGATTGGCCAAGCAAATGAAACCTTGTGGAGGGAGCAGCCCATTCTCACAGTCTGATGTGAATCATATCACTCCATTTCCCTCTTTGGCATTATAACTGTTCCTGAGCAGTTTCTATGTTTTCAACCTTTGGCTCAGATTTTAAATAATATTATGTTTTGCATTGCTATGCGATGCAACTGTCTGAGAGTTTACATGTTTAGTATATGTTTTTAATATGCATTGCATTCCATATAATGGGCCAAATTCTCCTCTGAGATCCATATTGGATCTCAGAAATATGGAATAAGTTATGTACTGGGGGTAGACGGCAGTATCTTTGCCAGACTTTAGATCCATCTCTATCCATCTATCTTGCAGAAAGGATGACTCAGGCAAGAATGTCCAAAAGAGGGCATGGTTTTGAAGGCATTTTTGTTTGAAAAATGATGTCAGTGATTTCTATACCATTATCCACAAGAGGTGACAAGGAAAGCAGAGCATCCAGGAAGGAACAACGCAAACACAGGAAACCTCCTCTTCGGACACAGTTCATCAGAGGAGCTGGTCTGTTATCATACCCAAGAGGCATGTTTTGCCCGTTAACACCTTCACCTCATCCAGCTGTTCTGGAGTCAGTCAGGCACAATTTTCTCTCTCATCTCATTCATTTCTCTGGACAATAGCCACTTTTCTCCCCACTGATTTCTCTTTCTTGGGAAAGATTTTCCTTATCCTTCTCTCCTCTCTTTAGACAAGGGGTGTTCCTATGTTGACTATTTAACTTGTTCAAAAATAGCCACAAAAGGACAACTTTTCCAGTCGAAATATATTAGGAGTATGAAATCAGAAAGTCACTGCTTATTCTACAGATGAAGAAACTGAGTCCCCAAGAGGGAAATGGCTTATCTAAAGTCATGACTCTTGGTTTCTCATCCATTCCTTTTCACACTCTGACATGCTACTGTTTTACTGCATCTCCAGACATCATCATTTCTCTGCAAGACAACAAAATCATTTACTTACGAGGATGACCCACTATTGAAAGGGCTTGTATTTGGCATCATTTCTTCAGGAATAAAAGTTCAGGAGACACCCACATATTTTCATCTGCCCCTTGATCTCTGCCTGCACCAATAGTCATTCTGCTCAGGAAACTCTAATGGCAGTTTCCTACCTCAGTAGTAAAACACACAGGTCTTTATAGGGCTTATGAAGTCATTCATAACATGGTTCCAACCTCCTTTGTTTTTCAAGCTTATGGTACGTTATTTTCTTCCACCCACCTTAATTCCCATGCAAACTGTCTAGCACCTTTACATTCTATCTCTCCTCGCTGTGGCTTACAAGGCTACACCCCATGCCTATTCCCTCCTTTCTTAAGTCTTAGAATCCTTATTTCCTCTCAGGATTCAGTTCAAGTGCATCCTCCCATACAAAAATTTTACTGATCCCCACCATGAACAAGAGTCCTACCCACAAACATAATTTTATATCTATTTTATATTTGACTTTTTTATGTATTTATTATTGACCTCTCAAAAGAATGCTATTTCCTAGAAGACAGGGACTATTGATGTTTTTCTTTGTATCCTCTGTGTCTGGCACCATGCCTGGCACATAGTAGGTACTTAGTAAATGATTTGTAAATGGAGCATCATTTGGGAACCAGGGGAAGCAACAAAGTCTTCAGTGGTGGAGGAGATGAGCTAATTTGTCTGAAAGGATATTGCATTTTGACTCAATGGACTGAGGAGCAAATTTACCCAAATTATTTCCTCAATGGGGCTAATCTGGATCTTTTGAAACAAGATATCATTCTTCTCACCAGTGTGACCTTGGACATGCAAGCTGACACTTTCCTAGGTCTTAGTTTCTTTTTCTATAAAATAAGTCTGCCAGACTGGATGCCCTTGAGACACCATCCCAGTTCTAGGATTGGATTTCCCTATGATTGATAAAAAGTCCCAATGAATAGTGGCAAGAGCACAGGAATGAGAAGTCTATGACCAGAAAATGGCCATTTAAACCAGGGCTACTCATTGTCTAAGACTTGTTGTACTCCTCTGTAAAGCCATGGGGTTGGTCAGACTGATTGTGAAGTTCCCTGTCAATGGATAAGTTCCAGTGAACCTATAAAGAACTTAAAAAATTTGCTAGGATCTGCCCTAGCAAATGCCTCTTGCCAATACTAGGGCAGGAAAAAAGGGTTAGGGGTCATCATTTCTCTGCCAAGCTAGGTTGAAGAGCCCATCATCTTACTCAGTGAAACAATGACTAGGGGCAAAGGGAAGAGTCCACATTCAACTTGTTAAGGAAGATGATGCAATAATAATAATTATCCTCCAGTTCATTTCACTGGTTAGCTTCAGCAGGATGAATTTCTGGGTCCTAGGAACTATTAAAAACGTGTCTGCTCAGACATAGAGGACATGTACATGGCTCTTGAGGAAGGAGTGCCCAGACCAACAAAATTATAGATTCTTGAAGGACTGATGTAATCATAATTACAGCTTACATTTATAGATTCTTTGTGTAAGTGCTTTCTTTACAATTACCCTCAGACATAGGTGTCTTTGAGTGGTATTATCACCATTTTTACAAATGACGGAACTGCAAGTCTGAAATTCCTAACTTACCTGAGGTCATAAGGGTCCATCTTATCTCCCAGGGTTGTTGTGAAAAAAGCACTTTATAGTACTTTACATCTCATAAAAAGTCACCATCATCATCTTCTTCACCACATAATCTCCATCACCATAATTATCACCATCACCATTGACTATTACCATTGTCATCACCGCCATCGTTGTTACCATCACTAACACCATCGTCACCGCTATCTTCATTGCTAGCAGTTATATGATAAGTTATAATTCTAACTCAGGTCTTAGGGCAATGGAAGGCTGGAGATGGAGTTGCAGAATCAGAAAGTTGAAAGGGACCTCAAGAGCCATATAGTTCATTGAATAACTGAAAAATAAATCCCACCTCCAACTTATCAACTGCTTCAAAGAATCTCAGAGACGGAAGGAAACTCAGAAACCATTTAGTGAAATTCATACCTGAAAAAGAAATCCCACTACAACATACCTGAGAAGTAACTATCCAATCCTTGAAGACTTTTGGGGAAGGAAAACCTTCTTCCTCCCCAAGCAATACATTGGATTTGGGGCTGCCTTTAATGTCTGTCTTATATATGTATTGTTCCAATGCTATTAGAATATAAACTCCTTGAGGGCAGAGGTTCTCTTGTCTTTTTAACCCCTTCCATAGGTCAGTGCTTGGCACATAGTAAATGTCTACTAAATATTTATTCATTCACCTTTCATTGTTCCACCTATCTTTCTTCCATTAAATCTAAATCTTCTTCTTTGCAGCTTCTATCTGTCTCTCCCAATTTTGTCCTCTGGGGCCAAGGAAAATAAGTCTATCCACTCTTCTGCCAGGTCTTCAAATACTTCAGCCAGCTATCATTCATTCTCTAAATCTCTTCTTTTCCTCAGTTCCTACACACAGAACAAGAACTCATCCATCCCTAAGAACCCTGCCCTGGGGCAGTACAATCCACTTCTGGAAAGATGGAATTATTGGGAACTTTGTCCTTCCATCAAGTCTAAATGGACCCTTTTATCCCCCATCTCACTCATTGTCTACCCTCTGGGACCAAACAGAACAAAGGCAATCCCTCTTCTAAATAATAGTTCTTCAAATCCTTTTTCCATCCTGTCCTAAGAGCATCTAGGCTCCTCCTGGGAGGAAAGATTTCATTTTTGCCTTAGTGGGCATCCAACAAATACTGATGGACTGACATTTCTCTTCTCCTGGCTAAAGATCTGTAGTTCCCTCAAAAATCATGGTGACATCAGAGGACAGGGATTTGAATCCAGCTCTGCTACACAATACCTCTGTGACCTGGAATGTGTCACTTGATCCCTCCAGGTCTCAGTTTCCTCAATTGTCAGATAAGGGAATTGAAGTACGTTGCCTCCAAGGTCCCTTCCAGGTTCCATCCAATGATCTTCTGATTCACAGACTAGTATAATTCTATTACACTATGCAGCAACATCAGAAGATCATAGATTTAGAACCTGGAGAAGTCACTGAAATCAGCTGCTTCATGTTTTGGATTCTATAAGAAAATTAGTGACGATGTGAAAATTCTGCTCAACCAGACTTCCATTTGCAGGGCATAATACACCATCTACTTAACAGAGAAGTTGCTAGTACCCAACAATAAGAATCCATCAGTCTAGCAGCCATGTGTGGTATGTGTGGCCTGTACACACTTGTGCATGTGTTTGTATGTGTGTTTATTTGTGTTGTGGGTTTATGTGTGTTGTGTATATGGTTACCACCAGTAAGTAACATGAGGAGGGAAAAAAAGACAGAGAGGAGCATCAATAGCAGGTAGCAGGATCTCTGTTTTTGAAAAGGTCTGTCATAAACACACTTGGAAAGCCCACAACTCTATACATCATGGAAAACCTTCCACCCAGAGAGGGCTCAGGTTTGGAAAAAGCAGCGCCTGGAGCCCAGCTATCAAAATCCTGCTTGTTGTAGCCTCCCTCTCTCCATTACAGATGACAAAAAAGGAGATGAATTTCTTTCCAATCCTTCCGGACTAACAAGGGCCTGACCCAGGGCTGCAGTTGATTCAATTTTTCCTCAAGCAAGACCATTTCTTACACTGAGTAATTTGGTTTCTAGGAAGATGGGGAATAACATCACATTTCATCCATTGAAATCCTATCTCTTATGGACCCCCAAGGTCTATACAGACATTATCTCATTCTTTCTCATCCTTGGGAGGAAGGTAGTGGGTAAGTAGTGTTATCTCTCTTTTATAGATTGAGAAACTACAGCCCATGCTAGGGAGGGATTTTCCCAAAGCCCTGAAGGACCAAGGAATGGAATGCAAATTTCCTAGTGTCTTCTCCAGAAAAGTCAGGAGAGTTAACAGTCACTCCTGCTAGAGGCAAATTTCTTAAAAATTAGCCTGCTTGGTAGCATAGTGGATAGATACTAGACTCAGAGTCAGGAAAACCTAAGCTCAGTTCTGGCTTCAGACACTTACTAACTGTGTGACCCTGAACCTGTCACTTAAACTCTCTCTGTCTCAGTTTATAAAATGGGAATGATAATAGTAACTCCCTCCAAGTGTTGTGAGCATCAAAGAAGTTATATGTAATGTGACCTGCAAACCTTAAAGTGTTATATAAATGCTAGCTGGCACATGTTTGGGACCCTGATTCCCTAATAGTTCATCATAATGGAAAGAGTACTGGCCTTGGAGTGAGGAGGAATGTAAACTCCTTGACGGAGGGACAGTGGTACCATCTCATATATAGCATAAGGATCCCCAGTGCTTAGTATAGTACAAGGTATACAGTAAGCACTTCATAAATGCATTTTCATTTATTCACCTCACTTGATATACTTATAGACGGTGTGGCAAATCATTAATTCTTTCTGACTACCAATTTCCTCATCTGTAAAAATGAAGATAATATAGCAGCTAGGTTGTAGGGCTCTTGTAAGACTCCAATGGGATAAGATAGAGGTCTAGTGCTAGCCAAAGGTCCGCTATTGTAATTGTATGCATACATTTTCAGTGTCTCCAGTCATTAGCACATTGCCTAGCACATAGTAGGTACTTACTAAATGTTAACTGATTGACGTGTTACCATGATTCTTTTGAGAGTGGATAGTCCCTGAGTCTTTAGAATGACTTCCACACTTAGAGTGGAGACTTCTCCGGCATTCTTCTGGCTAAACTTTCAGCTCAGACAATCATAGCCTCACAGTATTTAGAGCTCTGGGGACCTTGGAGATCAATCATTCTTATCCGATCTCTTTATTTTATAGTTGAAAAACCAGAGGCCTGGAGAGGAGACATAAGTTGTCCAACTGAGGATAAGAATTGGAATTCTGAAATCCAGGGCCTCCTGATGCCAGGGTTTTGCCATAATGTCCATCTCCTTAAAATCTAAGCACAATCAAGAATTCAGTTTCAATCAAGTTCAAGGGACAACTCCAAATGCTTTTGTTTAAAGATTTAGTTAGTAAAGACGAGACTATTTCTTCACCTAAGTGTACCATTGACTTGTGTCTATAAATCTTTCTGTTATCCATACATTTCTTTTAGCTGCATGGGATTTGACCTATAATGCCAAGGAGTGTACTTAGAAAACAAAGTCTATCATTTTTCTGACAGCTTTAGTGGCTCATGCTACCAATGGGTTCAAAAAGATTGTGACAGGATAATATATTGGGCTAAACTGAAAAAGCTGAAATTTAGTAGGAATAAATATAAGGCCACGCTTTTGGTTTCAAAGAATTAGCTTCACAAGTACACGATGGGATATACATGGCTAAATAGAAATTTATCTGGAAAAGATTTGGAGACTTTTTATGTGTCAACAGTGTGAGATTTCTGCCATAAAAAAATATGATCTTATGCCATATTAACAGAGACGTTATGTCCAGAACTAAGGAAACAATGGTCTTACGGTACTTGCCTTGGGTTAGACAACATCTGGAATGTTACTGTTTGTTTTGGGAGCTACCATTTAGGGAAGGCATTGATAAGCTAGAATGCTTCCAGAGGAAAGCAACCAAGCTGATAGAAGGACTTGAGCCCTTGCCATAGGATGGTCAGTTGAAGAAATTGGAAATACTTAGCCTGGGGAAGAGAAGATTTAGTTGGAATATAACTGTTTTCAGGAATTTGAAGAGCCATTACCTGGAAGAGGGATTAGATATTTCCTGTGTGGCCCAAACAGAACTAGGAGTACTGGAAAGAACTTGCAAAGAAGCAAACAGACTTGATGTCAAGAAAGATTCAGTCATAATTAGAAAAAGATTCAAGTGAACTAATGGGCTTCCTTGGGAGCTGGTGTGTCCCATCTGACATCTTTAAGCAAAGACTGATCATCTCCCAGGTATATCATAGACAGGGCCCTATTTCCAGTGCCTATTGGACTATTTCAATTCAAATGTCCCCTCCAACTCTGAAATGTTATGAATTTTATGCCATCAGAGCAGAGATAATCAAGTAGAAAACTACTAATATGGCGCATATCATTTCCTTTCAAGAAGTGTGTTAGTTTTCAACATTCTCCAAGTCCCTTTGTTATGAAAACTAAACATTCTTTCCTAACCAGACTAAAGCAAAGTCCTTTCTGGAGTATTTTTCCTCGGGAGAGACTAAGCACTTAAGATTGAGAACCTGGAAAATTGGCAGCATTGGATCAGTGGCCAAAAGCCAATCCAGTTTCATCTCTTAGGACTAAAAAAAAGAAAAAACTTATTTGGATGAGGTTACACGTGCATCTTCCTAGTTAGAAAAACTCACTTTTTTCTCTTTTTAACATAAATGTTTGTTCTAATCTGTTCCTATTCTATGACCTGGTCAGTGATACCTCTCCTGAGCATGTTACCAAGATCAAAGACGAAGAAGATTACATTAATAAAACATTTTATTGTGGCCATTTTTGAGGTAGCAAAAACCGGAACCCAAGTTGGTATCCATCACTTGGGGGAATGAATGAATGACAAAGTTTTGTTGAGAATATACAGGGATATTATTGCATAATAAGAATGATGAAAAAGCATTCAGAGAAACATGGCATGTTGTATATGAACTAATACAGACTTGAGCAAAAAGGACCAGGAGAAAAATATAAGCAATTAAAGGAACGTAATACTAAAAGACAGTTAACTATGGTTCATTTCAATGACTATTTTGATATGGACAACTGATAATGAAATACATTTTTGCCCTTATTAGTGTTGATATAAAAGAGAAACAGGCATGTAATATTGCATACACTTTCAGACAATGTCTCATTAAGTTAATTGGTTTTCTCAACTTCTTTTCTTAACTACCAAGAAGTGTGGATGCAAAACTCATATATCAGAAAAAATGATTGTAATGTTAAAAAAAAGCAATACATTAAAAGAACTTTTAAAAATTGAAGTTATTCCAAAAAGTTACTGTCATGACTACTCTTTTGTTTTGTTTTCAGTGTTTTTTTTTTTCAGAAAGGGTTTGAGAGGTACATGAATAGTAAAAACGAACAGGGAGGCATTGGAAAGAAATAGAATAAAAGATGTTATCATAGAAATGTATAATGATGGATAATAATGACCAAATGATGGACCACAGTGTAGTAAGAGATGTCTAATCAATGGTCAGCCTTCATGTTCCACCCACACAATTTGAAGACAATGCAAGAAAGGTCTCTTTTATGTTAGCTGGACCTCCTGGGATGAACTTTTAGAAGGACATAGATAAAGGTTCATTGTGGGTGGGAGTCATGGATCAATTGTTACCTACAGCATAAGATAGCATAACTTTATGGATGATATCACACATCCATTGGGGCATTGGAGGGACTTTCAGAGAAATATAAATAGGGGATTCTCAGGCTATTAAAGTCTGGGGCTGTCTGGTGGTGTGAGATCCTTAGCCCTTACCATACTTTCCCTTTTACTGAGGTAATGAATAACCCCATCTTCTCTCCTTCATAGTCTTGAAGCTCCCAGAGGTCAGAGAGTATGTCTTATTCCACTTTTTCCTCTTTACATTTTCCACAGTGCTTTGAATATGGTGAGCACTTGGTAAATGTTTCTTGAGCTGGATTGAGTTAAGAGTCACGATACAACATGCTCCCCAGACTACAGGAAAGACTCCCACCCACCCTTTAGATTTGGGGTCACACACAGTCTGGGTTCAGTTTTTCCTCCACTTACAGGTAACAATTTGACAGAGAATGAAGCCAAGCTTAAAATGCCTGCTCCTGCTCTTGCCCTGACCTCACACATTTTTTTCCAGCTGTGCCTCTTTTATAGGGGTCATTTCTTTCAAGCAAAGCCATCCCCAAATGTGAACTATCTGAAGACATATTTGCTGATGTTAATACCTGCATTTTAATTTATTTTATGTAAAAAATGATGGTGATGTGATAGCAACTGAATGTTGGCAAATTATCAACTGACAGGCGTAAAATTTTATGAACACACACATTCCAATGGAATGTGGAAAGTAACCGTCCACTGTCGTCCCATTTGGCAGAAATATTGCAAAAATAGAAGTTTGGCAGATATTGTAATTCATTTAAAGATGCTTAGAAACCCATCCATCAACCTTGCATGGAAGGTCAAAGAAACACATGAATACCAAATAAACATTCACTGGTGGACCAGAGTAGAGCTAGAAAATTAACCTCAGATGCCAAAATGAATGCATGTGCTGCAGGGCTATCACTGAAGGCCAAATTTAGAGACATACTGCAGAAATAGAAATGGGCAATTCCAAGCTGAGAACCCCATTATTGTAATGAACAATGAATGAGCATCTCAAATTGCCAGCTTCCTTCAAGGTGCAAACCAGGTGCTGCCTCTTGCATTTTAGAATATAAACTTCTGGAGTAGAGTAAGTCCAGGGCTCTACCCTTTTGAGTCCAGCCCCTTCTACATAGTAGGCATCTGATTAATGGTTGACAAACTAAAGAAATCCTCATTGCAATCTTATGTTTCTTTGACAAATCTAAGCTAATGGATTGATGGAAAATGCAATTATATGAGCTATCAATATAATAAAAGTATTTGCAATTCTGCATGCAGACTCTGGAACTCACAGAATACTAAGTTTAAAAAAAGACCTAGATAAAGGCCTTTTGTGCTTTGAGTGAGAAGATGGGGAATTTTCATTCAATATGGGCATGAGTACCCCAGCATGAGAAGGATTGGATGTGATTTGTGTCAGTGGAAGGAGTCCTCACAATATGGAGTCATGAAGTCCCTGGAAGGTAGTGTATATGTTGGGGGTGTGGGGGAAGGGGCATGGTTCCACCATCAAAGGAATCCAAAATCTAGAAGAAACAAAACATATTTTTTTTCCTAGAATGTTCTTGATTTCTAGGAGACTAGAGCACTCATCTAGAAAATGGGTTTTGAAGATTTGCTAATGAGACAAATGTAATGGGGACAGGAAAAGGACGATAAATGATGATTAAGTGCCTAGTGAACAGAGAACCTTGGCACGACACTGGGAGAAATGCAAAGTTAAGGCCCAGTTGTTGTGCCCCAGGAGCCTGCACACAGAAGCTCTTAGCTGCAAAGGGTCTCAGATGTCATTAGTCTATCCCATTCCGGAATGAATCCCTTTTGCCAGGCTCCAGTTGAAGAGTGCTATTAATGAGCAATTCAATATCTCATTACTATTAATATAATGAAATTTCCAAAATTTAGAATAAAACATGGAACTGACATGTATCTACAACACCAAAGGCCATACTCCAATAGACAAATGGATCATGGATAGAAAATGAAAATATTCTAAAGAATCCTGATATTTGTAAGTGACCAGATGAAGATGTGCTCCAAATCACAAACAGTAAAATGTAAAATACATCACCTCTGAAGTGTTACTTTGTAAACTGGCAAAGACAATAATGACAAAATAGGGCATAATTAATGTTAGAGGGAATATGGGAAGATGGAAAAGTTGACATATTGTTGGAAGAGCTGCCAAGTTACATACAAAGTTACAAGAGTTACAAAGTTCTGGACATCAGTTTGGAATTATCATCTATGAAAAATTACTAAACAACCCATACCCTTTGAGCCAGGAATCTCCATACTGGGAATGGGGCAACTAAGGTGGTACAGCAGATAGAGCACTGGGCCTGAAGTCAAAAAGATCTGAGTTCAAATCAGTCTTCAGACACTTGTTGGAGGAGTGACTTTGGGCAAGTCACTTAACTACTATTTGTCTCATTTTCCTCAGCTGTAAAATGGAAATAATAACACCTTTCTCCCAGGGCTATTAAAAGGATCAATGAGATAATATTTGTAAAGTACTTGGCACAATATCTCACACATTGTAGGCATTATATAAATGCTGGTTATTATTTTTATTATCTCCCAAAATATAATAGAAATAAAGGTCTAACATGTTACAAGAACATGAAAAGGATAGCTCAGTCAAAATATATGGGTCATGCAGTTATTTTTCTTGTTTTCTTAATTCCTAATTAAGATAATTATAATTGAATATAATATACTTATAATATAACTATATTTATACAATAACATAAATTATACATGGAATATATACTATAAGTATATTTATAAAATAACATAACCAATTAAACTTAAAATAAAAAATTAAAATAATGAATTCTTAAATTATTTTCTTAATTCTTTACTATATTTTCTTGAAATCTACAATAGTTGGATCAATTCCCAAGTATACTAACAGTGTATAAATATTTGATCTAAAGAATGAATCCTCAGTTTCCTAATTTATAAAATGGGGATAATAATACCTACTTTGTCTACTTCCTGATTACAACAATGCATCTGGCAGTGATTTGTAAACTATAAGACACCATAAAAATAAGTGCATTCATAGAAAATGTGGGCTTTGATATGGACAAAGGGTGTGGGAAGACGATGACACAGGAGATAAAAGATTCAAGCATGACTCAGTATGAGCCTGAGTATAGGTCTAAGGCTAAGAAAATACACTGATTAAATGGAGCAATTCTTTGGCAGATTTATGGCTCCTAGAGGTATCATGGTGGCAGAGAAGGACATCTGGGAAGGCCGGAAGGTGTAGTGAGCACCATATTAGAATCAGAAGACTTTGATTCAAATCCTGACTCTGCCATATGATACCTGTGTGACTTTGGGCATACTCAGCACTTACCATAGTGCTTGGCACCCAATAGGTGCTCATTGTTATTCAGTTGTTTCAGTTGCGTATGACTCTTCATCACCCCTTGTGGTGTCTTCTTGGCAAAGATACTATCATGGTTTTTACCATTTTCTTCTCCAGTTTATTTTACAGATGAGAAAACTGAGGCAAACAAGGTTAAGTGACTTGCCCAGGGTCACACATTTAGTAAGTATCTGAGGCCAAATTTGAATTCAGGTCCTCCTGACTCCAGGACCAGCACTCTAAGCACTGTGTCGTTTAATTGCTAGTAGATGTTTAATAAATACTTCTTGATAAATTAACATCAATCTGGGCCTCAATTTTCTCATCAGCAAAATGTGGGAGCTAGACTAGATCCTAATCTCTAACTTCCTTCCAGCTCTAAATCTGTAATATTATTATTTGATGACTCTATGAAGGGGTGGGAAGAGCCCTCCTAGCTCTGACCTAACCACCAATAACACCCCAATGATGTGTTAGTCCCTAGATGCAAAAATCGCCTCATCCTTCATGTTCCTAAGCCATCCTGCCACACGTAGAATCTCCTTTGAGAGTACCTTAGCTTTCAAGTGAAAGGTCAAAGGGGACACCTCACTTAAGAGGACTGGGAACTAGGACTTAACCAGTTTAAACCGATCTTTACCTGGAGGAAATTTTGGTGATCAAGGTAGTCTTCTTTGCTAGGACAAAGAAAGCCATGGGAAAATAGCTTGTTGAACAGTGGGGAGTGTGTAGAGTTAATTCCTTCTGTCCTTGGATATGTGTTTCAAATATGCTGACTTGGGCAATAAAATAGAAGTACCCAGGGATAAGGTCTGCTTTACTTTTGTCTTTGTATACCTGCCTGTCACCAAGTAAGTTACAGGGAATTTGTGTTGATTGATCAGGCTGACAATATAACTCTTCTGCTCAGTTATCTCCAGTGGCTCCCTAGTGCCAATAGATTCCAATCTAAACTCTCATTGACATGCCAAGGCCTCCACAACCTTACTACAAACAACCTTTATAGGTAGTTGATGTTACTTAAAAGTAGTCTGGAGGCTCCTAACATTATATTCTTTCCATTTCCCATTTTCAGGCCTTTGCCTTGGCTATTCCTCATGACTAGAATTCTCTCTCTCTCTCTCTCTCTCTCTCTCTCTCTCTCTCTCTCTCTCTCTCTCTCTCTCTCTCTCTCTCTCTCTCTCTCTCTCTCTCTCTCTCTCTCTCTCTCTCTCTTCTCTCTCTCTCTCCTCTCTCTCTCTCTCTCTCTCTCTCTCTCTTACTCTATCTCTTTTTCTCTATCTCTATCTCTCTCCATATCTCTGTCTGTCTGTCTGTGTCCCTCTTTGTTTCTCTGTCTCTATCTCTCTCTGTTTGTCTCTGTCTCTCCTCTCCATTTCCATATTTTATATACACTCATACAGATGCATGCTACTTGCCCTGATAGAATATAAGCTCCTGAGGTCAGGGACCATTTCATTTTTGCTTCTGTATGCCTAATACTTAGTACAATGCCTGGCATGTACCAGGTACTTAGTAAATATGCCTGACCGATTGGGTGGGACCATCTATGTAACAGAGTTGAACTATCCATTGAGATCCTATGACCAGGAACATCCATAAAACATATTGAGAAAGAAAAGAGCTTAAAGTTTATTGAATGCACTAGGGGGGTGGGGTGGGGATGGATATGTATCTTCTAGATCCATTTAAGTCTTCTCTGGATATATAACTCAAAGTGGATTGTAAGTCCCATTAAGTAACAGGAAAGCATGTGAAGCCCAGTGTTGAAAACCCACTAAATAATTTGTCACTCAGAAGCTTTTTGAAATAAAATCTTTTTTTTTCCCCTCCAAACATAACCACTTGATTTCATCCTTCAAACTCTTGGCTCTTGTGAACTAGATGTAAATATTCCACTTGCTCAATTACATCAGGGAGGAAGTGGATAGCAGAACAATGGAAACAAACCTTTCATGATCCATTATAAAGTCAGTTCTCCTGAAACACAGGTTTCCTCCAGCCCCCAACAAAAAGATTGCATCTCTTGAGGTAAGGAGGATGCAGCCTAGAATGGTGAAACAAACATGGGACTTAGACCCAGACAGGCTGGGAGAGGAGATTAGATGATGCAATCACCAAGGCCCCTCCCAGCTCTCTAATATATGAGAACTAACTACTCTGATATGTAACCTCAGAGTCATTTTTTAGTCAAATGTTATATCTTATCAGTGTCCAAGTCTTGTCAATTTTATCTCCAATTTTTTTCACATCCATTTGCTTCTGTCCACTCACACTATTCTTCTAGACTCTGTGAGATATCAAGAATTAGTCAAACAGAAACAAATGAAAAAAAGAAGAAAATATAAAATACCTCACTGGTAAAGCAACTGACCCGGAAAATAGATCCAGGAGAGACAATTCAAAAATTATCAGTCTACCTGAAAACCATAAAGAAAAAAAAAAAGACCCAGGAAAGCATCTTTCAAGAAATCATCAAGGAAAACTGTCCTGAGGTCCTAGAACCAGGAGATAAAATAGGCATCAAAAAGAATCAACCAATTACCTCCCAAAGGAGATCCCAAATTGAAAACATAAAGGAATATTGTAGCCAAATTCCAAAATTACCAGGTCAAAGAGAAAATACTGCAAGCAACCACAAAGAAACAATTTAAATAACATAGAATCCCTGGTCAGGAATCTCTAGAACCTTGAAGTTTCTATATTAAAAGATTGGAGGGCATGGAATATGAGATTCAATTATCCAGTGAAACTGAACATAATCTTTCAGGGGAGGAGATGGATAGTCAACAAAATGGGGGACTTCCAAACCTTTCTGATGAAAAGAACCAGAGATCAGTACAAAATCTGATCTTCAAATACAAGACTCAAGAAAAGCAAAAAAAGTAAACAAGAAAGAAAAAAAATGTTATTAATAAGGGCAAAATGTTTACATCCCTACAAAGGAAGATGACACTTGTAAGTCTTTGCAAATATTATGTCATTTAAAAGGGGATACACATAGATGGAGGGCATGAGTATAAGTTGACTTTGATGTGAGGACAAAAAATTTTAATTAACTGGTGAAAAGGGATTGTACTGGGAGAAGAGAAAAGGAGGAGGCTAGCAAGGGTAAATTACATCACATGAAAAAGCACAAAAACCTGTTACAGTAGAGGGAAAGAAGGGATGGAGACAAGCATTATTTGAACCTTATTTGTACCAAATTTGGCTCAAAGAGGGAATAACATAATCAGTTAGGTATAGAAATCTAACTTACACTATAGGAAGTAGGAAGGGAAAGGGGAAAGAAAAGGGAGGGGACTGATAGAAAGGAGGGCAGACTGAGGGGAGGGTCAAAAGCAAAATTCTAGTGAGGAAGGAAAGGGATAAAGGAGAGAGAAAAGCATAAAAAAGGGAAATTGGATAGAGAGAAAGACACAGTAACCATAACTGTGAATGTGAACAGGATGAACTCTCCCATAAAATGGAAGTGGGAGCGGAGTGGATTAAGAACCATTATGCTACAATACGTTGTTTACAAGAAACACATTGGAAACAGAGGGATATATACAGAGTAAAGTAAATGGCTAGAGCAGAATATATTATGCTACAGCTGAAGTAAAAAAAAAAAGGGGGAGTAGCAATCCTGAACTCAGAGAAAGCAAAAGCAAAAATAGATCTGATTAAAAGAGATAAGGAAGAAAACTCCATCCTGCTAAAAAAGGTCCCATAGATAAAAATTGTGCATACCTGTTAACTCAGCAATACCACATCTAGTTCTGTATTCCAAAAAGATCATAAAAATGGGAAAAGGACCCACATATATAAAAATATTTACAGCAGCTCTCTTTGTGGTGGAAAAGAATTTGAAATTGAGGGGATGCCCATCAGTTGGGGAATCATTGAACAAGTTGTGGTATATGAATGTAATGGAATACTATTGGGCTATAAGAAATGATGAGCAGGTAGACCAGAAAAACTTAGAAAGACTTCTATTAACTGATGCTGAATGAAATGAGCAGAATAAGGACAACATTGTACACAGTGACAGTCACATCGTATAATGACTGGCTTTGATAGACTTAGCTCTTCTCAGCAATGCAAGGATCTAAGACAACTTCAAAAGACTCACAATGGAAAATGCTGTTCATATCCAGAGAAAGAACTTTGGAGACTGAAAGGGGGTGGAAACATGCTATTTGCTCTCCTTTTCTTTTGTTGTTTTATTTCATTTCTCCTTTCTCTTGGTTCCTACCATTAGTTCTATTTCTTCTTTACATCATAACTAATGTGAAAATATGTTTAATATAAATGCATAAGTAGAGCCTATATCAGATTACACACTATCTTGGGGAGAGGGTAAGAGAGGAGGAGGGAGAAAATGCAAAACTTACTATCTTATGGAAGTGAATATTGAAAACTAAAAATAAGTAAAATAATTGTTTAAAAATAAAACAAATTCTACTCAGATTTTAAAAACATTCCAAAAGTCTTTGAAATAAATAAATATTTGAAATAAATGGGGTTTGAAAACATAAAAGAAAATACAGAGAATTACAAATAAATCAATTATAATGAAAATGAATATGTAATTTTGTTTCCCATTCAAGTTCTGAAATCTATCTGCGGACTCCTTAGGGTGTCTATGGATTCCAAGTTAAGAACATTTGCTCCAAGATAAGGTACAAACTCCTTAGTGCCGCATTTGAAACCTTTCAAAATGTAGATTTCACTCAGTTTTCTATTTTCTCTCTTTTAAAATGCACTCATATATTTTATTTTTTATATCATTTTCTTTTTTAAATTTATTTTTAGTTTTCAATATTCACTTTTATAAGATGAGTTCCAAATCCCCCCCCCCAATATCCTGCTCAAGATGGCATACAATCTGGTATAAATTATATGTGTACAATCACACTAAACATATTTCTACATTAGTCATACTGTGAAAGAAGAATCAGAACAAAACGGAAAAACCATGGGAAAGAAAATAAATTAAAGAGAAAATATTGTTTCGATCTGGATCCAGACTCCATAATTCTTTCTCTGAATGTGAATAACATTTTCCATCATTTCCATCACTTTCCTTACTAATTATACTTACCTTCCCTATTCAAAGGGAAATAACAAAGAATATAACAAAGAATGAAAATAGAGACAAAGGGTAAAGGAAGCGATTGAGAAAAAACTAACATAACTCACAAATCTGACAGTACCCCAGCTCTGTAAAATTAGTCAGCCAATAGACACACATTAAGTGCCTGTAATGTGCCAGAGACTGTGTTAAATATTGGAAATACAAAAGAAGTCAAAAGACAGTCCATGTGCTCAAGATAGTCACAGTTTAATGGGGGAGAAAAGTAAACAAATATCTCTAAATAAGCTATATTTGTGAGGTGCTAAGGGTTAATACCAGGGCGGTGACAGTGTCAGAGGAGAGACATTGTAGAGATGAAATTGACTGGCCCAGGAGACAGATTAGATATGATGGGCGAAAGATAAGGTACAGAATAGAAGGGGCACATTCTCTTGGTTCTTTGAGGCTAAGTTTGATCATTCTCACTAGAGAGCATTCAGGATCAGACTTTTTTCTCTTGCCTTTACACTCTTGTAATTACTGTATACAGAGATGTGCTGGAGTCAGCTTATACCAGATGCTGAGAATTCAACATTAAGTTTTCCATGTGAGTTTTATACCTTGAAAATCAGCAAACACTAACAACTAGGGCTTGGCTGATTGTTTTGCTGATTGTCTAGGCTTTAAAAAGTGACAGAGAAAATGTTCATCATGAGGATTAAATTTAAAAGTGTGTCTTGTGTACCTTTTCTTTGAGGGAGAGAGTCTGGTTGTTAAACATTTGCCACCACAGCCCTGACTAGTTTCTTTTTTCTGTTTACTTTACTTTGCATCAGTTTATAGATGTCTACCCTGTTATCAGTTTGGGGTTTTTTTGTTCTGACAATAAGTATCTAGTCATTCTTTCTCGTTCCCTTTCACACATTCTCTGTTGAATAAAATTGGCTCATAATGTTTCATGGATGTGACATAATCTCCTATGTCTGGAGGGCTCTCCTTCCTCCCTTCTCCCCTCTGCCTTTTAGAATCCCTAGTTCCCCCTCAAAGCACAGATTGGGTATCCAGACCTTTTCTGATCATCTCACTTGTTAATATGCTGTCCCTTTTGAAATTACTCTGGGCAACTTTTAAAATTACTTAGTGTTTGCTTCTGTGGGTAAAGATTGTATCCCTCTAGTAGCAATTAAACTCAGAGAGAGGAGGGAATCTCGTCACTTGTATCTAGTCTGGTGCTTGCTTGATACATAAGAGATGTTGGATAAATATCTCCTAGATTGAATTGAACAAGATGTTACTAACTCGAAAATTAAATGGACATTTGGGGCCTCACAATTTAGGCAAACTTCACTTTCACTGATCAGGACACAAAGCAGAACCAATGGCAAGAACATTTTTAGGGTCATGCCATGTAACCAGCTCTGGGAGGTGGGGCTGATGCTCTCAGTATTGGTTCCCTCTTTGGATCCTTCCCATCAATTTGATTTTTAGAAAGGAACTGTGCTGTCTGACTGTTTCATTTCATTCTCTTGGCTATTTTTAGGGCTTATCGCTTGCCTCCTCTGCTTTGGCAGGGAGATACTTTATGTTAAATCAACTCAGGCATTATTCTTTTATTTTTATGACTCAGATGAATCTCTTCATAACTTGTTATAACAGTTGGGGCCCCACTAATCAAGGCTATTGCGTTGCAATAATGTCCTCGGGTAAGAAATCTCCTGGTGCTATAATATCAGGCTAGAAGGACCCTGTGTTCCTTGGTGCCAACATTTGTTGGAGTCACAGTTCTTCAGAATTCTCACCCCATGTTTGGGCTACAACCCCAGATCCCGAGAAGATAAGTGACTTAAATGTAGTAAATGTGTACTTCCCAGGGGAGTGTCTGAATGGAACCCCCTTTGATCTAGTATCTAACCTTTTCTTCAGCTCAGGGAGACTTTATCACATTATTGTGTCACAGTATAAAAGAATATTCAAGTTAGGAGAGAATTCAGCTATATACACAATCACTGCAAGACTTTTAAATGAAAAGGACAACAGAAACACACTCTAGAAGTACAACACTTTAAAAAGGATTCGAGAGAATACTGTATAATAAATATAATGACCAAACAAGAGTTAGGAGAATATACTTCCCTCCCTTCCAGGTTGGAAATGATGCATATGGACTACATACCATGTATACTATTGGACTTGACTTCCCTAATGGTCAGTTTTGTTGAAATGCTTCTTTTCTCTATTTTATTTTGTTAGACACATGTTTTGTTTTGTTATTTGAGTGGCATTAGGGGAGGATGATATTTGGGGGGAAAATGTAAAAGATGTCAACTTCTCCAGTGACTGGAAGGTCACTATGTCACAAGATCACTCTATTTTAAGACAATTTGAAATATTAAAAGATTCTTTCCTGTTTATCAACAGTTTCCCCTTCTATAACTTCTATCTATTATTCTAAGCTCTGTGATGAGTGGCTATGCTCTGCCAGATGCTCAAGTGTCATCTGAGTCACCAATAAATTATTATATTTTTTATAATCTTACTTAAAAGTATATTTTATTGCATTTAATGGCTGAAAAAAATGATAATCTGTGCAGAGTATAAGCACCAACCTCCAAGGATAACCAGAATATTTCCTTTTCTTCTGAATTTTCAGAAATTATCAAGGCCATCCCTCTCCTGACCAAAAAAAATAACTCCTCTGTAACATCAACTACCAAGTGCTCATCCAGGCTCTGCATGCAGCCCTCCATTTGGAGAGAATTTCTTGCCATATGAGGTATCCCAGTTTATTTTGGGACAGCTGGAATTGTTTAGAATTTTATTCCTTCGATCAAACCTAAATTTGCTTATTTGCAGATTTTGAGATCAGGGACAGTCTCCCTTCTGTCTTTCTATCCTGTGGGCTTACCTGATGTTTATATTGTTGTGGAATGGAAGCGAATCGAATCCCCCTCCTTACCCTCATCTCATTGCTCCTAGTTGCCCCTGGGGCCAAGCAGAACAGAACACATCTGGCATGATTTTAAAAAAAAAGTTACATGTATATAGGGAGCTTTAGGGTTTGTGAAATCCTTTACAAATATGACCTCATTTTATCTTCACGGCTACTCTGCTTCTACAGTTGAGGAAACTGAGACACACAGAGGTTAAAACATATGTCCAGGATCACACATCTACTAAGCCCCTAGAGCTGGATTTGAACTGACTCTAGCCATAGTACTCTAGCCACGGCACCACCCAGTTGCCACTATATGATTGATTCCTTTTCTACAAGGCCAACCTTCCAACAATTGAACAGCTATTCCATCTATCCTGCATCTGGTTTTATCCATGATAAATATCTCTAGTTCCTTCAAAAGATATGCATAAGTCATGAAATCTAGTTCCCTTACTGTCTGGCCTCCTTTCTATTAATTATAACTTGGCTATATCCTTCCTATGGAATGGGCACCAGAAAGGAAGAAGGGGGTTTAGACAGGACCACCTTCTTCATTTTGCCCACTATGCTCCTATTAATGCATTCTAAGAATGCATTATTTTCTTCCTTTCCTTTTCCCTGCCTTCCTTTTCCTGTTCCTCCCTCCCTCCCTCCCTCCCTCCCTCTCTCTCTCTCTCTCTCTCTCTCTCTCTCTCTCTCTCTCTCTCTCTCTCCTTCCTTCCTTCTTTCTTTCCTTCCTTCCTTCTTCTTTTTGGAGGGTGGTAGGAATTGCTATATCATATTATTAGTTCACATGATCTCACAGTCCATTCAGACTCCCAGATAATTTCCATACAAACTACTGTCCATCCAGTTTTCTCTTATTTTGTACTTCTGCAGTATATATATGCTTTCAGGATGATATCAATCCATTATTTATCATTCCTTTGGTTCCATTATTTACCAGTTTTGAAAGCATCTATTTCTGTTGTTCAGCCCCCATTTCTCCCCCTTCTTCATGATAAAATGATTAAGGATTTTGTCAAATGGATCCAAGGATCCATATTTGGGAGGGGACCACAGAAATTATCTAGTTCAATCCCCTCACTTTACAGATAAGGAGACTGAGACCCACTGAGAGGAAGAGACTTTGCTAAAATCAGTCACTTAGGCAGTATCCACATATTCTAATTCAAAATTCCTCTTTCTTTTCTCTGGAATCATAAAATTACTACAATATATTGACCCCTCTAGAAATTCACTGTCTGGTTTCAACAAAGTTCTGGATTCCAGGAAAACTCTATGGACCCTATTCCTCTAGATCTGCTAGTGATTGGTGACCCAATCCAAAAATAAAGGAAAAGAGACTAATCTGGCATGACTTATTCTTAATACAGCTTAGCCATCATGAGTTTCCTTTTGAAGTATTCTTAAAAAACCAATGATTAATTTTCAAATTTTGCCAACAATCAAACTCGAGCTGTCTAGACCATTCTCTACTCTAAAGAACCTGCCATTTTTCCCCTTCAGAGAATCCAGGTATTTGCTTGTTTCCATGCCTGTGGGATCTCACCTATACTCCCATATTTTTTCTATTGTTCACTCACAGGAACTCTGCAATCATTTCTAAAAGTCTTGTCAACATCCTGGGATAGAATGTTTTAAACCCAGTGATTTGAACTCACTAAGGGCAACTCTTTCAAAATGTAGAATGCACAATAGACATGCCTGATTTTTCCCTCTTCTATCACCAATTTTCAGATGGAATGGCCGTTTCCAGCAAGTTTCCCATCATTTCAATATCAGTAACCGGGTCTTCCACATAAGGTAAGACTCAGGCCCAGAACAGAATTTCCCCTAGTTGGAACCTCCACCTTTTTAAGAATGAATTTTATCATGAAGATAACTCAAGAATTCATGAGCTCTTCTGATTTTAATAGAAAACTCCAGCAAGATGTTGGACTAACTGAAGCTCCTCATTAGAACTAGAGTATGCTTCTGTGCCAGGCTGAAAGTCCCATTCCCAAACTCCTCATCTATTTCCATGCTTTCTTTCCAAGTGGCCTCTCATCGCCTCTGGTTCTTTCTCCCTGGCTACTCATCTAGATGCTGTTTAACATGTGTTCCACTCTGAATTCTATGTTTCCTCAACTGAATATATTGCTCTGATGTGCAGCACTGCCCTCGTCTCCCTTTCCTCCATTGTGCTCATATTGAATAAAGAATATTCTTCTATGGCCATATACTGTGCATTGGTCCTATTCCACCAAATCTCTATGACCCCTTCGCAACAATGATGTTTTCCTCTTGCCTTTGGATCTCTAGTTTGCCTTGTTTATTACCCAGACTTTGGACATGTGCTTCTAGTCATCTGAAGACATAGGCTTTATTTTTACTTACTTAGGTTATGTTCTTCTTGGAATATGATCTCCTGTGAATTACTGGTCCTTTCCACTTTTTTTTCTTTTTTCCTAATTGTGCCTGTTTTCTTTAACAGATTTGACTGAGCTGATACATGCGACCATTCTCTTTCAGATCTTAGCCTTCTAGATAAAATTCATACAACTTCAAGAAAATATATTTTTACCAAGACACATTATGTATATTTTATCCCTGGGTTTCATCACTTGCATATTTTGAGTTGTGATCCAGAAATTATCAGTTGTACTGTTTTCTCCCTATCAGTTCCACATTATTCCTCTATGTCAAGTTTGTGATCTGCTTCTGGAAGTCATCATCCATTCTCTCCTTCTATCTGGGTGGTCTTTAGTCTACTTTCATTACATCATCACTTTGGATTTTTTTCCTTCAGAATGAACCTTTCCCTAATGAATTTCATCATGCCCTCCATCCTACTCACGATCACCCTTGGCCATGCTGTCCACTTAGTTCACAGATTCCTTCCCAGAATTGTGTCTTCCCACTGTTATTTAATGTTAAGAATATTATATATGCGATATTACTCTACTGGCCCTTTAATATTACCTTGTCCTTTGGTATAAGTTATATACTCTTTCATTGCCATATTCCAGACATATGCCATCACTTTTCAGGGATACATGACAGTAACTCCATTAATTTGTTTGTAGTCAAAATTCTGGCCATCTTTACCATTTCTTTATTTCCCACAGGAACAGTGGACTCTGCCCCGGGACTCTGCACTCTGAGAAAGGAACCTCTAACTTATCTTGCCTAGAAAACAGACTGCCACATCCTTCTGAGCTATTCCTACACCTTGCCATCTAGTATCATATGTGGCACAGAGTAAGTCATTTTTCATTCACTCATTCATAAGTGAACAGTGGCTATATCTATGCATTGTATATATCTATACATTATCATTTGATTGACTAGATCTTTAATCTTCATATTGTACAAGAGACAGTTCTCTTCATTTTGGTTTGGATTATGCCAGAGTGGTGAAAATTATATTATGGGAAATAATGGAAAGATGTTGCAGCACTGTTTCCCTAAAAATATGATCCCTATCTCTGTGAAGTTGCACAGATGTTGTCCCCCCTCCAATGCTCCTCTTCTTCCTCTCTATCACTTGGAATCCCACCTCCATTCAAAACTCAGTTCAAAGGCTATATCTTGCAAAAGGCCTTGCCTATTCAAGGCTAATCTTGCTAATTCACCTGCTAATCTCCCTCCCCATACTCACGGACACATGTATACACACATATACATATACATATTTATATTTACTTCATATCTATTTTGGATAAGAAAATCTAGTGCTCAGATTATATATAACATGCAGTTAGAAGGTCAACTTAGAGAGATTTTCCATCAATACATCTCCATTTCTATGATAAATAGCACAAATGAATGATGGGTTAGATTCAGAACTAAGCAGGAAGAGATCATGCTGGAGTTAGTGTGTCTGTGTGTGTGTGTGTGTGTGTGTGTGTGTGTGTCCTACGGTGCGACTATATGACTATAAGTCATGGAGCTTGACAGGCTCCAAAGAATTCAAAGTGGCCATCCATCAGAGGGCAATGGAGAAATCCAAAGCAGGTATGAGCTGCCTATAACCTAGAACCAATAAGAAACTTCAAAGAAAGCCTAGAGTAAAGGGTATAATCTAAAATGATGGAGAGCTGGTCACATGGTAAGGACAACTACCCCAATATTCTAGACAGATGGGCTAAACCATGTTGAGGGTAATTATTGGGCCTTAAACCTGTCGGTGAGTTAGGGGGGTATTTATTCCAAGCACATGGATACCTCCCTTGACACTCTATACAAACAGCAAAAGAATCATCCCTTAAAATAAGGCTCCTGCTCCTCCAATTCCTTATTTTTCCCCTCTTCCTTTGGGAATTGACGAAAGCTAACATGCTATTTTAGCAATCGACTGTAAGATCTTAAAGAACAGAGACTGTTTCATTTTTTTTCTATTTATAACCCAATCCTAGTACAGTGTCTGGTATAGAAGAGGTCAGTCAGTCATTAAATATTTATTAAGCACCGACTCTATGCTCAGTCCTACACTAAGTGCCAAGGAGACCCAGAAAGATAAAAGAGGTGCATCATAAGTGCTTGGTGAATAAAAGTTCAGGACTAGTTCAGTTGTTGCCAGGGAATGCTAAGATCTGTTCCTCAGCAACTTCCTTTAAGGAAATCCAGCTGTAATGCAAGAAGACACTAGGTTTCCTCAGTGGGCTGAGGACTACGGTGTCAGGAGGCTTCCCCACATATCTGATTAAATAAATAAAGGAAAAACCAAAAGTTGGCCGCCACTGAGGGTGACAGCCCCTTCTCTGCATATCTGCATGTGATCTCAAGAAGGAACCTTTGCTCACTCCGGTGAAGTGTGGAAGTTCATTGGATCCAATTCTCACAGAACAAATCTGACCCCAGTGCAAGGAATGGGAACATGGTCCTTATACTAACCCAAGAGAGTAGGAAAAACATTTTAACGAGGGCAAGATAAGGCCCAGACGTGTGGAAATATTTCTCTTTGAGGATATTCTTTGTATCAATTATTCTTCAAAGATACCACATTAGCGTTTCTGGCATGGTTTGATGGTGAAGTTAAAGGGTTCCCAATCTTTTTTTCCATCTGATGTGCTCAGAAATATTCTTCAGCTGACATTTTTTTTAGCTTGTCACACACATTGTTTAACTTTGGCAAGGTACATAAACAATGATTCCTATTACGTCAAGAATTCAAAAACATTTCACGATTTATCTTTTTTATGACATGACAAGCAATTAATTGGTTTGCTGATCATTTCATGGTTTCCAACAATTGAGGATGGGGAGAAATCAAGCCAATATCTTTCTGGCCTGAGATTACACCTTCCAAGTTGGCTTCATTTCCTGTACTCATTGTAACTCCTTTTCTCTGAAGGATTAACAATGCCTTGAACTCTCCAACCCCTTCCAATTTCATGCTCCAAAATCGTTATTGTCCCGGTATGCTTCTGGTCCTGGCAAAAACATAGGCCAGGAGAGTTCAGAATAATAATTCTCTTCTAAAAAGTTGAGACCGAACACCAACAGACGACATAACAGCATCCACCGGGTGGTACACATCAGCAAGAGAGAAGAAAATGCAGCATCTTATCTTTCGGTTTGCAAGTGTGGCTCCCCACTCGCCAATTCAAGAATGTAACTCAAATCGGTAATTACTTCCAGCCTTGTTCCAAAGGTTCTGGAATAAAAAGGTAAAAGGTATCCAGGAGGGCCAGGAGCAGCGGAAGCCAGACTACATTCCAAATGAACAAGCTGGAAAAGGTTCACTAGTAATGCCACCAATAGTCAGGCTTGGTATTTTGGTAAGACATTTCTTGCAGGAGTTCAAAGAACCCCCAAGATATTATCTAGTTCACCTCCAACATCCCAGGAGGGAAACAGATGGTCTATGGTCAGATAAGCCTCCTGAAATTAAGATGTGATTCTGAACCAAGTTCAACTGACATTCTGAATGCTTTGAGGTTGCCTTCTCCTCCTTCTCCATGTCCCAAGTCCATTCCCTTTCCCCTGTCTGTACCACCCCTGGGCTCTGGCTCCCTTTGTAGAGTTCCAATTCTTAATCAATTTAGAGAATGCCCTCCCCTCTTGGTCAATTACTACCCGGCAGCAAGAGGAGACCAGATGGGCTTTCCATTGATCTCGACACACTCTGGAGCTGCAGCCGCTTTGTGAATTCCTGCAGAAATGCAAGCCCAGAGGGAAAGTTTCACAGAGTAGTCTCTCTTCTTGAAAAAGACACTTCTGCCCTATATGAACCCATCTCTAAAAAGGCAGTGACACCAGTGATTCTACAAGTAAATCCACACTAAGAAGCGTCGACTATGTGCAAATTGTTTTACTTAGGGTGATGGCAATGCAAAGATAGGATTGGAAGGGTCTATGCCCTCAAGAAATGTATTGCTAACTTGGGCCAAGTCAACATGATCACTATAATATACCAGAGTGCTGAATGGGGAATGCAAAAGCTACCCCGTCTATAGCTCCTGCACTGTCACTCACTCCAGAGGGGAACATGGCCTATCTGCCCTGTCAAGAGAGATGGCTGCATCAGTAGCAAGGCTAGAAGATGGTACTAGGGCTAAGAGAGAAGATGCTGGATTCATGGCATCAGAAGATCAGAGCTGCAAGAGATCTTTGACGTCATCTGTCCAGGGATGTCAAACTCAAGAGGGCATGGAACCATATAAGAGGATCCCTGTGGGTTTGAATTGACTTAAAAAAGCACACATGCACACACACACATACACATAGAGTCACATATATACATATATATGAATTATAAAATATAATGCTGTATGTAGTTTTTATATACAGTTACAATACATACATAGTTTTGTGACAAAACAGAGCATTGAAGAAAAAATTACCTACTATTTATATGTCCTTGTCATTTTAGAAGATTTCTAGACACCATGCCATTCAAGCTATAAATAGATGACAGTGATGATCTGAAGTAATGGGATAAGAATTAAATATGCATCTATCCATATCTATGTCTATGTCTATCTATATACATATACATATATATACATCTCTGTGTATATGTGTGCGTGTGTATGAAATTAATGCATCAACACATTAAGATCAGCTAGGAACATTTTAATTTGGTTCAGGCCATATTTGGGAGTGTACTGGCCCATGTGCAGTCCATATGTTGAGTGTTTGATCTCTGATATAGTCTAATACTCCATTTTACAGGCAGGTAAATTGAGCCCCAGATCATGTCATGGATCCAAAAATCATGAGACCAAGGGCTGGAGAAGATAAGCTGGGCCAATTCCTTTATTGTCCAATTGAAGACATTAAAGAGCTTTGCTCAAGATCTCACAGGTCAAAGAATGGGATGCAATCACAAGGCCTTGGTGCTCATCCTCTGCACTGGGTGATCACTCTCAAGTGGCTATGCCATTAACGGTGACATGGGTATCTAGCTCTACCCCCCCATGATGAGGAATCAGTGGTAACTGTTTTCTCAACAGTTTTTGTCATAAAACCATTTTAATCTTGAGGGACAAACATTTTCCCTCCCTGACATTGAACCTTGTAGGAGACAGTTTTGGCAGGATTGATATTCATTCTTCTGTGGGTAATGAGGCAATGTATTTGCTTTTCTCTGACTTGCCAAGGGTCAGGCTAAGGCTCAGGGGCCGCTAATGGGAATGTAATGGTGGCAGTAATTGGTACAGGTCTAGTCCAATTACCTCTTTTTACAAATGAGGAAACTGAGGTTCAGATAAATTAAGTCCCTTTCCCATGGTCACGTTGCTAATAAAAAACAATGTCATACTTCAGTTCAAATAGAAAAGACTTGTGAAACTCTTACTCAATACTAGACCTGGTATGGAGATTGGGGGGACCCAGAAATAAAAATAAAATTGTCCCTGACCTCAAAAATCTTATGTTCTTCTAGGGGGGAAATGACAATATATATGAAGAGAAACAAATACAAAATAAAGATTCCCTTGGTTACCAATGTGGATTCTATCTCCTTTCAATCAATCATCTCATCAGTAAGAATGAATTAAGTGCCTACTGTGTGCTACTGTGTGTACTGGGGATGCAAAGCCAAAAAGGAAAGTGTGCCTGCCCTCAGGGTGGTTCCATTTCATTAGGCGTAATGTCACATAAATGTGAGAGCAGTTATAAATATGTACAAAGTAAGTACAAGGCACTCACTCTTGAGGATCTGAAGAAGGGTTTCTTTAAGGGCAGAGGTCAGAAGGAAGCTGGGATTTCCCAGAGCAGGTGGTAAGGAGGAAGTGAATGCCCAGTTCCAGTTTTCACAAGAAAGTTGAAGTAAAGAGTAGTGAAGGCAAGTGATGCAGTCCAGGGGCAAGTGTTTGAGCCTGGAGTCGGAGGACCTGGGTTCCAGCCCTACCTCCATCACATGAGCTGTGTGACCTTCGGACAATCCCATCGCATCTCAACTATAAAATGAAGGGATTGAATGAGATGATCCCTATGGCCCCGAGATTTGTGACTTCTCTGTACCTCAGCTTTTTCATAGGCAGGGTGACTGAAACCCTGTGATCCTTCCCAGATTTAGATGATCCTATGAGTGACCGTAAGCTAGGCTCTTATCCTGCTAAGCCTCAGTTCCCTCATTTGTAAAATTCCTTCTAGCCCTACATTTATGTTCACAAGTGAGTTAATCGTTCCATGCCTCAGTTTCCTCATCTGTATAACAAAGGTCTTTTTAGCTCTAACTATGAACTGTGAACCTCCTTGCTCCTTCAATTCCCTCTTATTATACAGGTGAAAAAAGGGAGGTGCTACAAGCCCTCCAGATTCTTTTCAAATTCCAGATACTCTTTCCTAAATGCATTGGCTTTTGTTTTCCTCAGTTTCCTCATCTGTGTCATGGAGTATTTGGAAAAGCTGAGTTATCGGATTGCCTTTCAGCTCTAAGTCTATGATTTTATAAAGGAAAGAACAGTTATGGGGAGCAGGGTGAGAGGATTCCCAAGGATCTCATCCCCAACCTGACTGCCCCCTCCACAGAGTCTGACCCTGATTAGCCCAGATCCTCCCATCTCCCAGGTCCAGAGAGAGGACCCTCTAACCTCCAGCAAGTTTGGGGCTCCATGCGCCGGCCCCTTCTGTACCCCCATTGCCTGAGCAGAGACAAGAGAAGTTTTCTTTCATTTCCGATCTTTCGCTGGCCTGTGTGTTAATCAGAACAAGAGGCTGGCCCCTCGGCCCGCTGGCCTCCCTGCTGGGTTATGGCTCACCCTAGTAGGTTTATGGCCCTCACTGCTGGCCCCCTTCCTGGCTTCTTTATCCCCTGCTTCCTGCTCCACGGCATGATGTCAGAAAACAGTGGTCAGGATGGCGGTGACATGAGTTATTAGCATCAGCTCTACAGAAGACCAGAGGTGCCTGGCTACCCAGAGGCTCTGCCCAGACCTCCTCTGGAATTGTAACAGCTACATGTGAACTCACTTTACCACCTCCTGTCCCACCCCCACCCCCCACCTTCAGACTCCCCTCTCCTGGTGTTGGGGGTTGGGATGGAAGGAGGCCTTTTCAGGCAGATTTTGGAGGCAGTGACTTGGTGATAAAAGATGAAAAGGCAGCCGAAGGGACACAGAGGAACTGGCCCTCGTCCTGGGCCCCAACGCCAGGCTTCCAGAGCCCCTGCCTGATGCTAGGTCGAGGCAAATGCCTCTCTCTCCTTCATAACTGATTAAAAGAAAGAAAAAAGGGAGAGTCCCCATTTCCTGAAGCTCAGTGCATGTTGTGTGTTCAGATTTCTCCACATTCATGAACCGCTGTGAAATTGAAGACAGGTATTCCTCGCTTTCCCACCATATTGCTACATTTTCATTCCTCCCCTCCCCCCATTCCTAAGGGCTCAGAGGAGATAAGGAGAATTTATGCCACTTGAAACAAACTCAGTTTTCCATAGATCTCCAGACAAAAGGGTGCCAAGAAACAGAAGCAAAGAGAATACCAAAGACACAGCCTTGTAATCCACCATGTGGGTGGGTGGCTTTGACTCTTAGGACACTTTTGCCACATCTGCCAATTGGAACAGGGTCCATGGCCAAGTGTCTTCTCATGGGAGCCCCTTGGCTACTCTCAGTATTTGGACAACACCAGTTCCCCATGGTCACAGCCTTTGAGGTAGGTCAATGGTATGGGCCAAAGGGAGGAAATTTACAGCTGGAAACACACACACACACACACACACACACACACATACCAAAAGGCCAGAGAGACTCAAGTAGAGTGGGCAGGGAGTGAATGCAATCCTAGCAGAGAAATGAAGGCTGGGAGAGGCTGGAGGAGGGTCCAATGTCCAGCAAAAGAAGTACAATGAGGACTAGGCACTGTATGGTGGAAGAAACTCATTATCTCCTTCCATAACATTGGGAGGAAAAGTAAAAATGATGTCTAGTCCTATGCAGAGGAGTATGGCATTGTGGATGCTTACAGTGCTGACTCTGAAATCAAGAAAAACTTGCCTCTGACATTTGCTAATTGGGCAATTCTAGGAGTGCCACTTGTCCCCTGTTTGCCTCAGTTTCTTCAACTGTCAAATGGGGATAAAAGGAGTACCCTATAGGGTTGTTGTCAATGCCTTTCTGTTGCTGTTTTCTCTCAGCATATGATTTCATTTGGGTAGAGAATTCCCAGTGAGTTAATTCCCTTCACAAATACAGATTGGCAGTTGACCTGAAGTGTATGGAATTAATCTTTGTCTGCCACTTTGGACTAGGCAAGTGAGGCCACGTGGTAAAGAGGACTGAAGACCATTCTCAAAGTCAAGAAGACCTGGGTTCAAGTCTTGTCTCTGGTCCCTCCTGGCTGTGTGACTGTGCTTGAGTCACTGGCCTCAGCACCCCCAGGCCACTCTCTAGGACAGTTGTGTGCCAGATCTGTTGGTAATGATGTGCCTTAGATAATAAATGTTCTCACCAGAAGTTCTCGACACCAATGAAATCAGTCTACTATGATGAAGGGGAAAATTACCCAGCAAATAAGGATTTTTAGATTCTTAGCACTCTCTTACTTTTAACTATTGTCTGGGCTTTCCTATTGTTTAGGATCTGTCAATAACACTATTGTGGAACTCTTGCTACATTGACCTCACAAATAAGACTAACACCCTGGTCTAGGCTAGCTAAACCATAGCTGGCTTTTTTAATAATGCATGACATGTTGGCGGGTGTATTTGACCTGTAGGATATTCACATCTGTGTAATAATGGGCTGTGTGATAATGAGTGTTCACCAGATCCAGTCGATCTGCCCTTTGACAAGAGTATCTGCAAGTTCCTTGTCCAGCTGCTGATTCCAGACCATTCATACAGAAGGATAATACCTGTCAGAAAGGACTGCTGGTCCAATGAAATACACAGCCGCTGCTGTGGGAAAGTGCTCGGCCACAGCTGCTGTGTACCCCTGGAGTGATTCATTCCATCACCCAACCCACCAAGTCCGCAGACAGCCCAGCCGACGTGGAACACATCTCCCACCTTTCACATGCTCTGGGCTTGGGCTGTGATTTAATATTCTTCGCTCAGGGAACCACAGCTTCTCGGCTGAAAAAAGGTTAATTCTTACATAGCTCCACAATCCAATGTGAGATACTGTTACACTTCTAGGAAATCAGAATGTCTTTTAAATCCCGCTTCAAGTATCCACACATTCCATGCTAAGCTGCGATGCTTAATTTAATATCTGAATGGCAGTCATCGGGATTTGGAACAATCGAGTCCACAGCCGCAGGGGCATCAGAAAAGAATTCAGAAGGTGATATAATAGGTTTGAGAGATGATGAGTATACATTTGAGAGGAGGCAAGGATAGAAAGAACACACATACATACACACGCAAGAAAGACTTGACCACATTTGCCAGAACCTAATGCAGACACTATAGAACACCCTCCAGGCATTTTCTCATGAAAAAGAATGAATTCTGTAGATGTTATGAGGTGGGGGTGGAGCACAAATGTTTCAATATGGCAGAAATGTCAAAGTCTTATGATTTTGAAAAAAGAAGGCACAAGATTATGGCCTTGCCGAAAACAAGTGAAGCAGTGATGGCGTTTTTACAACGATAATGACAACATTTCAACTCTGAAGCAACACTGAAGTGGGGAAAATGGTGGAAACCAAGAAAGACTGATTTTCTTTCCAAATTCCAGGGACTAGAATTTAGTATTCAACCAATCAATCAAAAATATTTATAAAGCAGTTACTACGTTGCAGGAACTATATGAATACTAAATTGTGGAGATACAAAGAGGAAAAGACAGCCCCTGCCCTGAAGAAGTTAAGAGCCCAATGAAGGGATACAAGAAGCAAACAAACATGGACAAATGAACAATGCTATTGTTGTTAAGTAACAGGATAGATAAGAAATAATTAGCAGCTCGATGGCATGAGAAAAGACTGGTTAAGAAAGATATAGAAAGTGTAGATGGTATAGAAGATAAGATTTTAGTTGGGACTTGAAGAAGTCAGGAGGCAAAGATGAAGACAGAGACCATTGTAGGCCTGGGGGACAGGCAGAGAAAATGACCAGAGTCAGATATTGGAATGTCATTTCTGGAACAGCCAGGAGGCCAGTGTCACCAGATCAAAGAGTGTAAGGTAGAGATCAAAGTGTAAGAAGTAGGGCAGGGCTAGGTAGTGAAGAGTTTTGAAAGTCAAGCAGAGGATTTTTGTATTTGATCCTGGATGCAATCAAGAGCCACTGGAGTTCATTGAGTGGGGTGTAGTAGACCTGTGCTTTAGGAAAATCACTTCTGGTGGCTAAATAGAAGACAGATTGGAGTGGGGGGAGACTTCATGCAGGCAGACCCACTAGCAGTTACTTCAATAATCCAGGCATGAAATGATGAGGACCTGCAGTATCAGAGGAGAGAAGGGGGCACATAAGAGATGCTGTAGATGGGAACTCCTCAGGTCTTGGCAGTAGTACACGTGGGGAGTGAGAGATAGTGATGAGTCCAGGAAGACTTCTAGGTTGAGAGCCTGAAGGACTGGAAAGATAGTGTTGCCCTCCACAGTAACCGAGAAGATAGAAAGAGGGTAGGCTTAGGAGAACAGATGATGAGTTCTGTTTTGGATATGTTTGGTGTAAGATGCATTGGACATCCAGTTCAAGATATCTAAAAGGCAGATGGGAGATGAGAGATTGGAGATCAATGGACAAGTTGAGGCAAGATAAGTAGATTTGAGAATCATCATAGAGATAGTAATTAAATTCATGGGAGGTGATGAGATCACCAAGTGAAGCTCTATAGAAAAAGGGGGATCCAGAATGGAATCCTTAGGCACATCTGTGAGTAGAGGTTGTGATCTGGATGAGGAAACAGTAGACTGAGGAGGACGGTAAAAGGAGATGGGTAGAAGGAGAACTCAGAGAGAGGGGGTCTAAAAAACTGGCGAGACAAGATTACCAAGGAGGAGAGAGTGCTCAACAGTGACAAAGGCTGCAGAGTTTGAGGAGAATGGGAATTGAGAAAAGGCCACTGGATTGGGCAATTAACACATCATTGGCAACTTTGGAGACAAGTTTCGATGAAATGATTAAGGAAAGAAGCCAAATTATAAGGGATAAAAAAGAGATTGAGAAAAAAGAAGTGGAGGCACTATTGTAGATGGCCTTTTCCAGGAGTTTAACTACAAAGGGCAGAAGAGATGTGGGGCAACTACTGCAATGAGAGGATCATATGAGGGTTTTTGAGGATGGGGGGGTGGTGTAAGTAACAGGGAATGAGCCAATAGAGAGGCAGACATTGAAGATGAATGATTGAATAGGGGTGCCAGAGGGGGCAATTCAGAGGATTTTTTTGGCAAAGTCAGGAGAGGTGACAGGGTGGAATGGGATCACTTGAGCAAGGTTGGCCTTGGTCAGGAATAAGGCTACTTCTTCATGGGAGACAGCAGTGAAGGAGAGAGGGGCAAAAGACATCTGAGTGACAGGTGAAGAGGAAGATCATAGTGAATGGCTTTAATCTTTCCTGTAAAATATGAGACAAAGGTCTCAGTTTAGAAAGTGTGTGGAAAGGGAGCCATGGGTAGCTTGAGGAGCTGGGAAGAACTGATGTGGACAGTGGGGTAATGAGTTGATATGGAAGGTACAGAAGGATTGCATGCAGCAGCGAGGGCCCAGCTGAGCTTGCATCACATAAATGTATGGTGGATCCAGTCAGAACGGTTGCATGATTCTCTCTACTTTCATCCAGCAGTAAGTGTGTAGGAGTGAAAGTCACAAATAGTGTGAGTGATCCAAGGCTGATGCTTAGCTGGGTGCTATTAGTGAGAATAAGGGACTTGAGATTCAAGAGAGGATAACCATGCAGAATCACGCTGGTTCACCAAAGGGTCAAGATGGGAGAAAAAGGGAGAGTGGCCAGTGCAAGTGAGATGGCCTGGGACAGGATGGAAGGGTTAAATGATTGGAGGCCTCAGTATGGATGAAGATAAGGTTTACTAAGAGAAAAAGGAGGGAGAAATGAAAAGCTAATAGTGTATGATGCTTCGTTCAAAAACACAGCACAAACCCGCTCAAATGCCTTAAGATCACCTCTCAAAATTAATATGCTAATTGTTTCCAGGAAGAGCTTTTGACAACATGGAGCTCTGGAACAGTTCTGGCCACATGAACCATTCCAGGAATGACACACCACTCATTCTCTACTCCTGGCATCACCTCCAGCACACCAGTTCTCTCAACCCCATTTGAAGAGGTTGGCCTCATGACCTCTAAGGTTCCAAGCTCTCCACCCTCCTTGTACCTATGCACCTGGAGCCACCAGCTATGGTCCTCTTAATGGACGATTACTGATGGACTATTTCTATAGAACCCTCTAAGGACTCAGCTCTGGGGAAAGAAATAATCAGTCATTTCTCCCTTCAAAGTTTAGCCACAGCTCCCCTTCCACCTCTAATTCCTTCTAACAGTGGGAAAGTAGAAGCAAAAGAAAAAAACAGGATATCCTAAGTCATAAGTGTTGGAGAAGGAAAAGGAATGAAATTTATTCATATACTATTGGTAGGAAAGGTAAAATAAACTTTCATAAAGGCTTACTGTGTACCAGGTGCTGTGCCAGCTTTCCTGATGATGTGAGAGATCCTGATGATGGAGCCTCTTCAATAGGCCAGCATGGCACAGTGGAAATGGTGCTGGGTTTGGTACCAGTGCATCTGGGGTTGAGTTTCATGTTTGCTACCTACTACAGTATGGCCCCAACAAGTCATTTGAACTCTCTGGGCCTTAGGGATTCTGCAAGATGAAAGAGTTTGACTAGATGGCCTCAGAAAGCCTTCTACATCTTAAATATCATCCTATGATCCCTCACCCTTCAAAGAGCATGGGAGAAAAAGCAAGACACAACTATCTTGACTCTAAACCTCAATATCCAAAGTGCAGCTTCTGGAAAGGTATCTGCTGCATTTAGAAGTTAGTCAGCACTAGTTCCCCAGGGTGGCAAGATTTCAAAGTATGGCAATGCTAAAGGTCAAGGGGAGGCAATTTAATAGAATATTTCATAGAATTCATTTGTATTATGTTGAGGGGAAAGGTGAGGTCTGTGATCATCCACACAATAATGTATCTTTAGGGAACTGCAAGCAAGGACAAGCAGAAGGACCAGGAAGCTACCAAAAGAAGAATGATAAAGCAAGAATTTGAGGAAAGAAAAAAGGACTCGGAAAATGGTAGATGGGATGCCCAAAGGCAGGAGAGTGCTCAGAAAGTAAGAACTGGGATTGTCTCCTGTCTTAGTTTTCACTGGAGCATGTGTGATGGAATGTCCCTTGCTAACTGATGGGATTCCCGACCACTGGATAGTTGTGCTAAAGTGGGCTCTCCTGTGAATAACATCTCCCCGTCTCTTCTGGGGGGTCACTCACATATAACAAGCTGGCCACTGACTCTTCCAAGCAGGTTGCTGCGGGGGATGTCTTCTTGATGAATTTCTACACAATCAAAGCCTTGTCTTTAGAGGTTTCTTGGCATCCAAAACAATGAGCTTTGCCTATTGCAGAGAGTTGGGGAAATGTCTCCTCTCAAATGACTCGCTGGGGTATCTGTTTTGACCTATTTATTTTTCTTCTGTCTGACCAACCATGTACTTGAGAAGAATCAAGGCAAAATCAGTCCAACGAAGGAGATGCTTTCCAGCCATTGCATTAGCAAGAGGGTGTGAAAGCTCCCGACCTCAGTAAGCTTGCACTTACAGAGGGAAGCAGCATGTATATTTACAAGTCAATTTGATTACATATATAATATATATATCACACATAGGTATTATATGTGTGTACATATTACATATTTTTAATAGAGTAGGAAGGGGGAAATATATTTCTGTTAATAAAAAATTAAAATTAATTTTAAAGTTAAATACATGCAATTTTGGTGAGGAGAGATACTAGCAGCTGGAGATTTTAGAGAAGGCCTTATGTAGGAAGTCATCTTTTGACTGAACTTTGAAAGAATCCACAGATAACAGAAAGAGCACTGGCTTTGGTGAAAGGGAACCTAGTTTCAAAGCCCACCTCAGTTGCTGATTATCTGTGACACTGGGGCAAGTCACTTTACCACCTTGTCTTGAGTCATCGCATTAGTAAAATGAGGAGGTTGAATTAGATGGTGTCTGGGGGTACCTTCTTTCTCTATATGATTTGGAAAGGCACAGGTGAGAAGGGACCACACTCTAGGCATGAGGGACAGCCTATGCAAAGGCCTGGAGATGGGAGATGCAGTATTAGGTATAAACAAGAGCAGGTAGGGCTGTTTGATTGATGTATTGTGTGCACAAAAGGGGGAAATGGACAGCAGATCTGGAAAGGGAGGCTGGAACCTGGTTATGAAGGGCTTTCCAAGGCAACTACAGGGGTCTGTGTTTTATCCTAGAAGTAAGTTGATTTATATTTTATCCTATAGGGACTAAGGATCCACTGGAGCTTCTTGAACAGAGGAATGACAGAAGTTTACTCAGGGAAGGCCACCTGGGCCACTATATATGGTGATTGACCGGGAGACATTGAGCACTCCCATAGAAGTGGGGCCTTCAACTGTGACGACTTGGGAGACAACAATCTAGAACAAAGGTATCCAACTCACTGCTGCAAAACTCCAGAGCGTGGGCTGGAACTAGATTAAAATGTAATTGGGAAATGTTTAATGGAATAGATAAAAATATGGCACAACACAGATAATGTTCATTTGTGGTTTTCGAGGCAAATGTGCTGGCTGCAGGGACCACCTTCTTTTTGAGCTTAACAGAACTGCTCTAAAGGCGTGGAATCACTCATATAAGACTTGTAGCATCTACCAGGTAAGTGTCCTGGGTGAAGCATTGCATGATGAGGAGAACATTGTCCTGGGGTGCAACCCTAAATGCTTGAGTTCTAGATCTGGCTTTGTTATTAATGACATTTGGTGACTTTGAGGAGAATCATGTAGAAGTGGAAAGAAAGATGGCACCAGAGAAATGTCTAACTAGAAAAAGAGACCAAGAAATTGAGAGTGAGACTGAAAGCTGGAGAGCTGGTGTAACCTCCTGATACCAAGGAAATGCCATGAGAACACAAAAGCACTTTGGGTGGGGCCCTTGTGGCCAACTGATGACAGAGCATAGGGTCACTGGATCTTAGGTTTAGAATGGGAAGAGGTCGTCTGGGCCTGCCTTTTCTTTTTAAGGAGGTGAAATGAGTTGCCAAGATCACATAGTAAGTGAGGAGTAGACATGGAGGATTACTGAGCCCAGGCCCTCTGACTCCCAGTCAGCCACAGAGGATGGGTAGGCATGGATGTATTGTGAGCACCATCTTTGGAGAGAAAGCCCACACTGATAAGCTCACAGACCCTTTAGAGGGCTAGAATGATGCAGGGGGCTTCATTTGTTAAGACTTCTCCTTTGGAATTGGCTGAAGCCTTTGGTGATGGACAGACAGATACTGTTTTCCCTTGTAAGTCTTCCTGATGTTACTCTACCCAGAGAGGCTGTTTGCAGCAGGAGGAGGCAAAGGGCTGGCTGGCTTGTGTCAGAATCCCGGCTCCTCTCCAGGAGATGTGGGAAGTGCATGGTGGGGGAAGAGGGACTTATTTGGAAGGTTAACATAAGCCAGAGAATGGCAGCTCTTCAGCAGCCAGCCTCAGATTGACAAGGGATACTCCACCAGCAAATTGGAATTGTCCATTTAGCACTCAGGCTTTTTCTTCATCAGAGAGAGAGAGAGAGGGTCTCTAAATGGAGGCCTGCTCTCTGGCAGAACCAAGCCACTGATTTTTATCACAAAGACAACAGATAATGAGAAACAGATCAGTCGACAAAATACCTGGCCAGCTAAAAACCCAGATAGGGCCTTGTTTGGACTTCGCCTGAGCTCCTTCTGTTTGCTTTGGAAAGTTCCAGGGTCTGCCCTTTGAGATGGCTGCTGAGTCAGACCCTTGACATGAAATCTCAGGGTGACATCCGGGCACATCCCAGAGGCTCAGAGGGTCATGGAGACAAATAGCACTGTCTCTCTCGCTGTCTGAGTTGTAAAGTAGCAGCATTTAACAGGCCACAGAGAAGAGCTTGTGTGAGGAGGTATTCATGGACACAAAAGGTCCAGTGAGATGACTGAGCTCATCCTAGGTGAACTGGGGACTCAGTGTCTCAAATATTTCCCTAACAGGTCACTGGACAATTTACCCACAAGTGATGACCAAATCCACAAAGGGCTCACTGGGTGCTCCCAAGAAGCAGCCAGCCTTTTAAAAATGGAATTTTAGTGTTAGAGATATGTTTGGAAGCATTAGGGGCTGGGCTTTCCCTTTGGTACTTGCCCTCCTTCTCTCAAGAACTCAGACTTCTACAAATCTTCACAGTTAATCAGTCAACACTCAATTTTATACTTTAACATAAAATTACAATTTGTTAATTATAAACTGATTGCCATGATGATGTGGAATTTGTCAGTCAATCAACAATTGCCAGGCATTTTTAAGCACTTACCATGTGTGGCAATACAAAGAAAGAAGAGGTCACTGCTCTCAAGGTGACTAGGGAGGTTGGATACATTGGCCACTTTACTAAGACATAAAGATCCCCCAAATAAATGGAAAAGAAAAGTAGATGATGTAATTATGACGACTGTCCAGAAAAGAGCACATGGGCTGGTCCTGTAGCAAGAGCAGGGACAACTGATGGATCCATGGTCTCCACCGGCAATCTCATGACACTGAGAGAATGGAAAGAAGGCTCCTTGGGACACTGGAGAATATCAGGGAGGGCAATGATAAGGGTCACGTAGCATGGCAACATTCATATTGATGAGATCCCAGCCCATGGGAGTACTGGAGAGCTGTTCACAATAATTAACAAAAATGACTGTGATATTACCAACAGCAAACAGTCTTTACTTCCTTATGGTTTGCAAAGTGATTTTATATGTTGTTTGAGCCTTACGCTAGAACTTTTATTATCATTCTCTCTATTTTACATATGAATAAACTGGAGGTCAGAATGATTCAATGACGTGCCCACCATCCTACAGCCAATAAGTATCTGCATCAGCATTTGAACTCAGGACTCTCTTAAGTCTTGAGTTCAGCATTCCATCCACAATAGAATGTCGCCTCAACCTTACTGAGATGCCCCCTGGTCCAACAAAGAGATGACTAGATATGACCTAGAAAAAAGGCAAGTTTCGCAGATATGAAAGACCAACGAGTATACACAGCTGTTCTCTGCTTTGATGATGATAAACAAAGATGAAAATCAGAAATGTAGAACCCAAGTAATCTTTAAAAAAACATTTAAAAATGCCTGTTTTCCCCTGCATCTCCCAACAAAGGCTAGGAAGGATTTCAGGGGCTTTATGTTTGGCAGGATCCTGGAGCCAGGCTTCCAAAAGGATCCGGTTCAGGCCAAGCCCTTGCTACTTGGCCAACAAGCTGGTGGGGATCTTGGGAGATGGGGAGCCAGCAGAGGCTGCCCATTTTACTGGAGAGAGGAAGAAAGGAGACCTTGAGATTTTCCAAAACAAAATTTCAAAAAGCAATGAGGAAGATGAAAAGAGAGTAAAAGGAGAGAACTCAGTGTTAGCAGGTCCACGGCAGGTCAGGAAGACTCTGGACAAGTCACAACCTCTCAGTCTCAGTTTCCTTATCTGTAAAATGGAGATAATAATATCTGGAGCACCCCTAGAAGTTACTGGGAGGCTTAAATGACATCTCTGAGGTCCTTAGGACAAGCTATGCAAAGTAAACCTTAAAGCATTTAGATAGACACAGGGACTGACCCTGTGGTTTCTCTTGCATAGAGAACTCCCTAGTAAGAAAATTGCCTCTATCAATACATCCTGGTATAGTTTCTGTACCTTATAGCCTTAGAGAATTGCCTAGAGCAGTGAGAAGTCACATGATTTGCCCAAGACTTGAACCCAGGATTTCTTGGCTCTGAGGCCATATCCAATATGTTGCTGAATTTAAACACTGAACAGCAAGTCCAATGCTACAAATAACATATAAGGCAGAAAATGTGGCTCCCTTGATCCACAGCAGTATGCCCAGACCTCCTCCTGGCCCTTGAAGATGCCCATATTTCCAAGAATATGTCTCTAGAAAAGGCTAATAACTCAAACAATGAAGTAAGCCCAGAGAACGTCAGTCATTCAAACAATTCGGAGCATCCTTCCAAGAGCCTGAGCCATACTGGAAAGGACTCCATGACCCAGTGAGGATAAACAGAGATTAAAGGCTGCTTTCAACTGGGGCTGGAGTAAGCCTTAGGAATGTTCAAAGGCTACAAGATCCTCCAAATGGGGGGTGGGGGAGAGCCTGGGGTTAGGGTGGAGAAGCAATTCCAGAGAAAGCCCACTGGAGCATCCTCACAGAGGGAGAGGGACTAGAGATGGTGGCTCTGCCTCTTCTCCCCTTGGGGTAGCCATACCCTCCACATCAGCAAACAGCAGCCCTCCTGGGACTGGAATGGAGAAAACCTTTACCCAGGATGAGGGGTTTCTTTCCCTCACTCCCAGGAAGGTGGGACCCCTGGGATAGCAGCAGGTCCATGTTCCTAGTGTTCAATGACTAGCCTAGCCCAGCTCTGGAAATATGTCTGTCTGACCTCAAGGAACTCAAGGCCATTCTGGAGAAGCTCAGCGAAGATTCTAAACTTTCAGATGTGGAGGAGTCCTCAGAGGCTATCCAACATTCTCATTTCATGGAGGCAGAAACAGACAAGCAGAGGTGGAAATGGTTTACCCATAATAACACAGGTTGTCAGTGGTCCTATGAAGGACTGAAACTTGAGGGGAAGACTTGAAGCAAGGCCCCAGTTTTATCTGGTCTAAATCTCTATTTCAGTCACTGTCTAATTGTCTACTAAGACATTGTCTGATACCTTATTTTACAAAGAAGGAATCTGAGGAAATTTTGATTAAAGTTAGTCTCTGGAGGGCAGTTCTCTGTTCATACACTGGCCCACGTTCTTGAGTGGGACATAGAGCGTACCTCTAGACCAATGGTTATTCCATGGGGTCTTTATAAGCTATTGAAGGCAAATTGTCCGATTTTGTTTGTTAAGGAGAACTACCTTCCTGGAAGTAATAGTGGGGCTCACCTGGCATCAGGGCAGGAAATCTGGGACAAAGACAGACAAGGGACCAGGCACAGACAAGGAAGCTGAGGGTGAAAGTTGGCAAGGCTGCCAGGAAGTCAGGACAGGTAGGGACCTGAACAGCAGGGCCCAGTAGCTTGTGGTTTGTGATTGGAAAGAGAGAAACCAAAGTCCTGCGAGTGCTGGGGTCAAACCCGAGTCCGGAGGCTCTTCTCCATCTTCAGTGGATGCTTAAGGCCTGAGACTCTGGAGAGCAAACAAGGTCAAGAGCCCTGAAAGGGGTTAGATGAGACCAAAACCTTCCTCAGTGATTGCCTAGGTCACCCCTTCACTTTACAAATGAGGTAATTTAAGAATCAAGGTCACTGAAAAGACCTCACTGCAGGGCAGGAATGATTTGCCCACTGGTTTTGGTTAGACTCTCAGTCAGGTATGGCCCCTGCCATACCTGCACAGGGTGCACAGGAAGCAGCTACAGCCCAAGACAGAATCCAAACCCTGTGAGCATAGCCTGAGCAGGGCCAGAACACAGGTAGAGCGATGAGATTGAAACAGTAGCAAGATGGGGGAACTCATGACCTTATCTAAATGAGAATTCTACCTGGAAGAGATCCAAGGTCACAGCAAAGACAGAACTTGGATTTTCCACAGGAAAATCTCAGTCTCAGAGAAGTCAAACTACCAAGACAGACTTTGTTACTCTATGGGGGTCAATGAGTATTTGTGAAAATGCTTACAAATCTCTTGGGTATCTCCAATCATAATCCCAGTCTATATAGCCTTACTCTCCCAGTCTACAAATGTGCCAAGGTGTTCCATGACCAAATAAATAAACTATAAATTCTCTTGACTGCTAGCTCTTCCAGGTATCCCCCCATCTCTCTCCTCCTTCCGAAGCCACCTAGCCCAGCCTCCTCATTTTACAGATGAGGAAACCGAAGTGCAGAGAAGAGCAGTCATTTAATTACACTCACACCAATGACTACAGGTCTAGAGCTGGAAGGGAACCCAAAAGCCTAACCCTATCACTTCACAAATGGGCCAAGGGGCCCAGGAAGATGAAGTAATCCAGCCACAGTAACACAGGTAGAATTGGGGAAATAGCAAACTAAGGCTTATTGGGGATGGGGGTGGCAGAAAGGTCACAGGTCATTGTTCTCAGGTTGACGGACAACGGACAATGTGGTGATTGGGAAAGCTTATCCCATGGCTTCACTCAGATCCCTAAAAACAAACATTTTCTCTGATGACTCAGGAGCTAGGATCATGCGGTTGTTCCCCAGGCCAGGACAGGATCTCTGCTAATCTGATCTTTCATGTATCCTGAAAGTCCCTGATAGGTAAGCACTTTTAGCTCTCCTGGAAACAGACACCTGTATTCTTCACAGTCCAGCCCTTGTTTCTCAGCTTTTACCAAGGGGCAGAGATTCAGGGCAGATTCGGAACAGAGAGGCCATGGTGTCCGTATGACTCATTGTGTAGGTGAGAAAAGCGAAGTGATAAACTCAAGGTTACCCAGGTCAGGGCACAATTTGAACCCAGGATGCATAACATCAGGTCAGGGGCAGGGTCATTCCACTGTGCCATGCTGTTCACTCAAACACACACACACACACACACACACACGTATGTATATATATATATATACATGCATATATATATGCACATGTCTGTATATGTATGTGTATATGTATATGTTTGTATATATGACTTTTAATTTAAAATTTTTTAATTAAAATTTAATTTTAAAACAATTCTAAATTCAAATGCCACCCTCCTGAGATCTGTATCATGACACATGGCCAAACTGAGAAAGAAAACTCTATTTCCACACTCAGTACTTTGAAATGCCAAGTAAAACACTGCCTTGAACATGAGAGAATCCCTGGTTTCCCCAGCTGCTGGCCTTTCTGTACTAACTACCCCTACAAATGACCTAATATTGACTTTGTCTATATACATGTTGCCTCCCCTGGCTAGACACAGTTGCTTCCTTTTGTCTTAATATCTCCTGTTCCTGACACATAGTAGGAACTTAAGAACTGCTTGCCAATTTGGAACTCTGACAAAAAGGGCTATAAAAATGTGCATACCCTTTGATCCAGTAATACTACTGCTAGGTCTATATCCCAAAGAGATCATGAAAAAGGGGAAAGGATCCGCATGTACAAAAATATAGCAGCTCCATTTGTGGTAGCAAAGAACTGGAAAGGGAGGGGTTGCCCATCGATTGGGGAATGTATATGAATGTAATGGAACACAACTGTGCTATAAGAAATGAGGAGGAAGCTAATTTCAGAAAAAACCTGGAAAGATTTCCATGAACTGATACTGAGCGAAGTGAACAGAACCAGGAGAACATTGTACACAATACCATCAACAGTGTGAGATGACCAATTATAACGGACTTAGCTCTTCTCAGCACTATAATGACCCAAGACAATTCCCAAAGATTCATGATGGAAAATGCTATCCGCATTCAGAGAAAAAACTGATGGAGTCTGAATGCAGATCAAAGCAGATTATTTTCACTTTCTTAGGCATGTGTGTATGAGTTTTCCCTTTTGTTCTGTTTCTTCTTTTACAATGTAACTAATGTGGAAATATGTTTAACATGATTGCACATGTACAACCTATATCAGATTGCTTGAAGTCTTGGGAACAGGAAGGGGAGAAAAGGAGGGAGGGAGAAAAATTTGGAACTCAAATACTTATAAAAAATGATGTTGAAAACTCTCTTTACTTGTAATTGGAAAAAAAAATCAAATACTATTTACATAAAACAAATGCTTGCTCATTGATTAAGAGCAGGGACTGTTTACTTCTTATCTCTGTGTATTCCAGAGCCTAGCACAGTGCCTAGTACATACAGTAGATGTTAATAAGTGTTTGTTGATCAGTTGTGGCCCCATCCCTTTGTCCCCTCCTTTTTCCTCAGTTTTGAACACTTTAGGGATCTTGCTCCAAGTATTTCTATGATAAATTCATTGAAGAAACATTGAGCAGGGGTTCCTGGTAGGCCAGGCACTGAGGACACAAAAAGAGAGCACAAAACAAGCTTTCCCCTTATGGAGTTGGCATCCTTCAGAGGGGAGTCTCCATGCACTGGTTGATTCAATTAGACAAAGTGAGGAAAACATTCTTTAGGAGAGGAGGGAGATTTAGTAGCTCCAACCCTTGCCAAGGGCCTTTTCTGGCAAGGCCTCTGAGGTTTGTCCATCCATCAGGGCAAAAGGATGTTATCATCCACACTTATAAAAAATGATCTGATGAGCCTGCACCCAAAGGAAAAGAGGAAGAATCCGTTCTCTAGCTTAGGAGAAAAATGGGAGGGGCTCCTGGAAGTCTACCGAGACCAAACCTCACTCAAATATATTTATGCATTTGGTAAATGCAGCTTCTCCACTTAAAGTACAAGTAAGTCAGCAGTTCAATTCAATAGACATTTTCTAAAGACTGACTAGGCAACTGAAAAGCCATAACTAGGGTGGGGCAGTCAGCAATTTGTCCCAGGGTGCTGACTGTAGAAAGAGAGAACTTCCTTCTGAGAAATGGGTAGAGATTTCTTGCTATCCATCCCCTCCATCAACCCACCCCCGCCACCCCCGTGCATTCACACACACATGCATGAATAAGTCTGCATTGAGTCTATGGCATACAGTCCTGATAACCACAATCTATGACAACATTTCCTTGCCCAGCCTGGGGATGCCATCTCCAGGGTGAGTCAGTTAATGAGAGCATTGTCAAAAAGACCTGAGTTTAAGTTCAGCCTCTGACACTTAACTAGCTAGGTAAGACAACTCACTTAACCACTATCTGCCTCAGTTTCTCCCACTGTAAAATTGGGATAATAATAGCATCTACCTCCCAGGCTGGTCATGAGAACTAATGAGATAATATTTATAAAGCACTTCGTAAACTTTAAAGTACCAAATAAAGGCTATCACCATCATCATTATTCATTATCCTTCCTCTTCTACCCATACGCAGATTTGGAGGTAGCCAATGTAACCACAGACTGTCTTCTCCATCACCTTCTTCCTCTGACCCCTCCACATTAGCCTGCTTTCCAAGCCTTAGCTGTGCCCACACACAATTATTTTTGTCCCTGGTGAAAAATAAATCCTTAGTCCTGGCTCTCGGTCTGTAATGCAAATAATCCCTAGAATTGTAAAGGTTTGGGAGCAATTCCTTCATTTTACAGAGAAAGAAATCAAGATGCAGAGCAGAAGTGACTTGTACAAGTTCACACAGCCAATAACTAGAGAGCTGAGATTCACACCCAGGACATCTCCCTCCAAATGCAGTATTCTCCCAGTGCCCCCTCCCTCACTGCTCCTGACTCTGATCATTATGCATCTCCAGGCACTGAGTTTAGTGAATAATCAATTGCTTTCAGACAGAATGAAGTCTATCTTGCATTTTCTTTACTAACACAGCATCTCACCTGCCTTCAAAGACCCAGCACAGTGCAGTTCTCTATAGTAAGGAAGCCAGAAGAATAAAGGAGAATTCAACTCAGCTCATGGGATTATAGATTTAGACCTAGAAGGGACTAGAAAGGCCAACCTCACAACTTGCCAACATTTAGGAAATGGCTCTTGAGTACCCAGAAAGGATTCAGAATGTCCTGTCAATAACCCAGTTCTTGCTGACCTTGGCCCACATCAGTGATGCTCATTTCAGTGGGGGAAAGAACTTAGGGAGCTTATAGTAGTCACCCCTGCCCAAGATTCTCCCAGGCACCCTTCCACCATGGGCAGAGACACATGGAGAAAGCTACCTGCCAAGAGCACTTTCCCCCATCTCTGTGACAATGAAGACTTCCCACTCTGCTGCCTTCCCTCCTGAATGTCAGTCTACCCTTCCCTACAAGGGCCAGGACAGAACCATGAGCCCAGAAGTATAGCTCACAGTTGAGTGCAAAGAGGGGCAGAGATGGATTTTTCTGGTTTGAGGGTTTTGATAATGGCCAAGTTCTCTGTAGATAGGAGGAAGACTGGAAAAATTATTCAAAATTCTACTTCTACTGCTCAATCTTTGAACCGCCATAAACGAAAGTCTTCCCAAGTGATCATCTTTGTAAGTAACCCCATAATCGTTGTCCCAGAAAGATCTCATCATCTTGTGCTTTTCACTTTCACTTTGTGTGTTGCCTCCACCTCCACCCTCCCACACCCCCAATTAGACTATAATGTCCCTTCTGAGCAGGGGCTGGCTTTCTTTTCTGCATCGATGTTTCTATCCCCAATGCTTAGCACAGTGCCTCATAGACAGAAGGCATCCAGTAAATGATTACTGATTTATTTATTCATTGGAACAATAGGAAAACAATGATTTGCCATCAGGGGACCTGTGTTCAAATCCTATCACATCACCGACTAGCCATGTGACCTTGCATAATTAACTCTTATCCTTAGAGTCTGAATCTGTTAAAAATATAATGCTTTTCCTGCCTACCTCCCAGGATTATCATAGCATCTCATGAGGCAAGAGGAAAACACTGTAAATTGGGGAATATCCCACAAACTAAAATTTAAAAAACACTAAAATTAAAAACAAAATTCAAGAAATGCCTATGAAACATCTACTCTGTAGAGAGCCTTGACACTTGCCAGATACATGCCAGACACTTCCCTCACCTCCCTCAAGGAGATGATCATAATCCAGGAAGGGAGAGAAGACAAGGGAAAACACAGAGACGAATAATACAAAGAATGACCCAATGATTCCGAGCTGAAAGAGGTCAGTGAAGGAGGAGGAGGAAGAGGAGAAGAAGAAGAAGAAGAAGAAGAAGAAGAAGAAGAAGAAGAAGAAGAAGAAGAAGAAGAAGAAGAAGAAGAAGGAGGAGGAGGAGGAGGAAGAGGAGGAGGAGGAGGAAGAGGAGGAGGAGGAGGGGGAGAAGGAGATGAAGAAGGAGAAGGAGGAGGAATAAGGTAAAATTTTAATTAGGTCTAAAACTACTTTTATTAGTCATTTTTCCTCTTTACGCCTGCAGTTTGGAATAATTCATTTCCTAATGGAATTTTGAAAGTTTACTCACAGAAATAGTCAGAAAATCCCTGGATTCACTGAAGTCCCTCCCAGGATCTCCAGGATCCCTTCCGGTCTTGCAAAGGTGACATACAGTTCAGAGAGAACATTTCCCATTCCCATTTCTAACTGAATGGTAATAAACCTCCGCCAGGCGCTATTCCAGCAGCCCAGCTGCTCCCATGATTGCTTTTCAAATTTATGCTCTTTGAGAGTGGCTCAGACCCCTGCAAACCCTTCTGCTTCTACGGAAAGCTGACTTTCTGGGGCCCGTTTGCACCCCATCTCCACGGTTGGAGAAGGGCAGCAGCTATCATTCAGTGCCTTTGGATGCTTGGGCTCACATCAGGGACCTTTCCCTACCTAAGCCCAGGGAATCCAGAGCTCTGCCTGAGAAAGAGCAGATCTCCAGGGAGCTTTCCCAGGCATCCACCCTGCCACAGCTCTAGCCCTAGCCCAGGAATCCCCAATGATCCTCCAGGCCTGCCTGAAAGTCAGATGAACAAAAAATTAACCCGTCCAAGAGTCTTGATGTTCATGGCAGGCAAAAAATGATCACAGGGGACACAGTAGCTAGAGAGCCAGGCTTAGAATCAGGGGGACCCAAGTTCAAATCCTTCCCAAGATTCTTCTTCGCTACGTGAACCTGGCAGGTTACTTAACCTCCATCTGCCTCCGTTTCTTCATTTGTAAAACAAGGATAATAATCACACATCTCCCAGAGTTGTCACAAAGATCACATGAGAAAACACGCAAAGTGCTGTGCAAACCTTAAAGCACTCCATGACTTAGTTCTTTTTAGGATCCTGATCTGCTCCCTCTGAACCCTAACCAGGTCACCGGGGCATAGAACCTTCCTTCGTACTCCTCAGAAAGAGTCTGAGACCTCAGGGTTTTTTTTCACATTTAATCTCTGTTGTGGTTGAAAGAATACTGAATTTGCATAATCAGAGGATATGGACTCAGATCTTGGCTTTGCTACTTATTACCTGTCCTTACTTACATCCTGTGTGACCTTGGACAAGTTACTGAGCCCTCTCTGGGGCTCACTCATCTATAAAATGATGCAATTGAATTGGATAGCCCAGGAACTTTTTTAGTTCTATGATCCTCTTTTGGAGTAAGGACAGCAGGAAAGAAAGGAAACAAACGTATATTAAGCACCAATATGTGCTTGGCTCTTTACACTGACTGCTATTACTACTGACTCATTTATAGTCACTATTATTTCCACTGACTCATACTGAGCTTGTAGCCCACTAAGACCTCAATTACTTTTTCACACAACTGCTGCCCATCTAATCCCCTATTCTATACTGCGTAGTTGATACTTTATAATCACAAGTCTTTATTTCTACTACATTTCATCTAAATTAAATTCATCTCATCATTCCAATCATTTCATGGTTTTTTGGATCCTAACTGCTCCATTGGGTTAGGCATCTCTCTCAGCTTTGTACCATTGATAAATATGTTGCCTATACCTTTATTCAAATCATGGATAAAAGTAATTAATAGAAACAGGTCAAAGAGAGATCCCTGAGGAGCTGTGCTAGAAACTCTCCTTGATGTTGATGTTGAGCCAGTAGTGACAAATTCGGGATTAGTCAACTGTACTATTGCCTATCCCATAGCTCTCCATCAAGTGCCCAACAAAGCATGAAAGGCCTTGTCAGAAGCCTTGCTCAAAAGCAGATGAATGGCAGCATTCCCCTAGGCTAGGACTACTGTCAAAAAGGGAAATGAAATTAGTCTGGCACAAATGACTCTTGATGGGAGCACTGGTTCTTAGTGATCACTACTTCCCTTTCGAGATGTTTGGAAACCACCCTTTGAACAGTATGTTCTCCAATTTTGCCAGGAGTAAATGTCAGGCTCACTTCTCTGTAACTGACAGACTTCATTCACATGTCTTTATTAAAATGGAAAGAACAAAAAGAAAAATTCCACCTCTTAGAAGGAAACTAAATTCTGACATATTTAGAGTTGAAAGTACCCTTAGATAGTACCAAATCCAAGTCCTTCAGTTTGCCTTTGAGGAAACTTGAGTCCCAGAGAGGCTAAATAATTTACCTGAGGTCACAAAACTAGTCTGTGGTTGAAACTGGAATCAAACCCAGGTCATTCTGATTCCAAACCCTGTGTACTTCCACTGTTTCTGTTCTGTTATATTATTATGTTTCCACTCTATTAACAAAATGTTGTTTTATTCTTTCCAGTCCAGAGATGAGTCACTCCCTTTGACTTAAAAAGAAAGGCATAATGAGAATTGAGTGGTTCTGCCTTCTCTTCATTAGTCTTCTCTATCATGGTCTCATTCTCCACAGAGACAATCCCACCAGTTTTTTGGACCATATCTCTTCAGCACTTCGACTGTGCACTAAGAATTATCTTTAATTTTCCCCAGTTTCAGATCCCCAAGAATTTATAATAAGCTAGCTTAGGTATTAGGAGGCTCTGATACCAAGCTCTGCCTCTGATATTTACTGGCTGTGTAACCCTGGACAAGCCAATTAGATTTTCAGTTCACTAGGCAACTCTCTGAGAATATACAGTGCAGATAAGATGTCAATCTGAATTAGCAGAGGGAGTTTCTTCATCTAACAATTCTTCATATCAATACAATCCTTGATCCTGTCCCTACCCTCCTTCTAGCCCTAAGGATCTCTAAACTAAATTTTCACAAAATGAGAGATTTCATTTATAAAATGACAAGACTGTCACCATCTTATAGATAAATGGGTAGTCCAAGCCAACAAAGCTCTCATTGTCCTCCTTATAACTCAGGGGACTTCATGTATCGAAATCTTTTTTCCTTCCTCCCCATTTATCTGTCATCTCCTTAGCCTTCTGTCTATCATCTATCAATCTATCTCTTCATCTTTCTCTCTGTCTATCCATCTTTGTCTGTCTATTTTTCTCCTTCCAGCTTTCCTCTTTTTCTTTCTATAAATCTGTTTTCTCTCTCATCCTCAAAAACACCTTGAAATATTATTTTTTGAACAACTGACATACTTAAAGAAATCCCAATAGGTTTCAATCCCCAAATCAGGCTGCATATGTTAAACTCCAAAGCACAAAGTTCATATTATTAGATAGAAGGGAAAAAAGAAAAGGAAGGAAAGAAGAGATCCCAGGTAGGCATGTATCTCCATCCCCTCTTCCCCCAGTTATCATCATTTTGTTATTTTCTATAGAAAGAATAAAAGACAGTAAATTTTCCATTATCTGATGATTAGAAAATGATGGCATTCTATTTAGAAAGTACTTATCTATGCCATAGGTAGATTTCCAATTTGCGGAGTTGGAACTCAGTAAGAAGACTTTTAAAACTGAGGGAGCTCTGAATAGCTCCTAATCTGCAATGGATCATTCAGAAGGCTCTTTTCCAAAAGTCACTGTTATTTCCAGGATAACATTCTAGGCAGAGGAGCCACCCTTGGGAAGCCACTCATTAATAGCCATGAGATATCAAGGATTTTACTATGTCAACTAAGAAACAATAGCTTTACTAACAGCAATAGAAAAGATGCTCCTGTTGCCCTGAGTCATTCCTTCAATGGTTCTTAGTGTCTATCCATTACTTTCCTTTCTCATGTTAACCGGCACTTTAGTATATCATTAGCTCATTTGAATACTATCATTGGCCCCACTGGTCTCCCTGACCTCATTCTTCCAGTTCCCCTTTAATGTCATTGTCCAATGATTCCTTTTGAAATACCTTGTATGAGGTCATTTCAAACTTGAAGTGGCTCCCCATTGGCTAGAGGACAAAACTAAACATCTTCCCAAGGATTTGTCCCATTTCCATTCAAATATTTTGTGGCATTGCTTCTTAACTGGTTCAATTGTGTGTACTATTTCAAGTACCAGATTTTAAGTTCCTACAGTCAAGGTCATCACCATTAATGCCTATCTTCCTCAATATATCCTTATCTAATAGATGTGAACATGTTGAAAGTAACAGAAATGAATTAATCAACATTTTAAAACTTGTCTTCAGTGCCAAAGGTCATGACACATCAACAGCCCCTTTATGTGGTCCATAACCTATGGGTAGTCTGTAGGTAAACACATCTCTTACTAATGCAAAGGGACTTTAACTGTCTTTCTGAAAAAAAAAAAACCCTAGAGAGTTTTGGTTTTCAACTGGATAGGATATTCCCAGAGTCCTAGGACCACAGAATAGCAGAATTACAATGCCATCTAGTCCAATGCAGGAGCTGAATAAAACCCTATTAGAACACCTAAGCAATCTTTAGCCTTTGCTTGAAGACTCTGGCGATAAGAATTCATTTCTTCTCAAAGTAGCCCATTCCACATCTGGTTAATTGAAGTGCTAGGACATCTCTCATGGCAGCTTTTTGGATTAAAATATTTTTTGCTAACTATGGGCTAAATTTAGACCTAAATATGCCTCTTTGCAATTTCTACCTGTTACTCCTCCTTGTATCCTCCAGAGTGAGGAAGACTGAGGCCCTGCCCACCTGACATTCACCAGCTATATGATGAAGCATGAGTCACTAAACCCAATACTGGAGCCAGAAGGTCTTGAGTTCAAATCCCCTCTCTGATATTTATTAGCTGTGTGACCCTTAGTCTCAGTTTCCTTATCTGTAAGTTGGTGATTCTAATTCCTTTACTTACTTTATAAGGGTTGTAGGGATGCTAAAATAAGATGAAAAGTACTTTGCAAACCTTTAAGAGCTAGCTATGTTTCAATCATTCTCAAGGCAGTGGCATAATGGAAAGAAAGGCAGATGAGGAGGCAGACAACCAGTGGGTTTAAGTCCTGGCTATGTTATTTATTTTCTGTGGGACTGTGCGTAAGTCCCTGAGCCACTCAGCTTTCTCATTTTGTAAAATGAATAGGGTTGGGTTAGGTGGTCCTAAAGGCCCCTTCCTGCTCCAAAGCTAGGAGCCTAAGATCATTATTATAAGTATCATGGTCCATAAGCCAAACTGAAGAGGGATGGCTCTTCCATCGGGCTAGCAGAAAGACATCACTACTGAGCCAGACCAGGCCAAGTATCCACATGCTACATGTACCCTTCACTGCTCAGGGTTCTGCAGGAGAGAGAAAGCAAGGCAGCACGGCCCCCACAACACTCTTCTGCCACCTCACATGTAAAGCCAAGGCCAAGGCCATGGACTCCCCACATACAATCCTCTACACACTGAAGTCATTATCTCAGCTGATGCCATGACTGGCATTTAGGGCTTATTGATGGGCTAGACACTGGTAGCCTGGTAGGCAGCCCCCTTGCCTCAGGCCCAGGAGGTCAAAGGTTCACATCCAGTTTAGGGAAAGAACTGGCCCTCATCCAGGATTGCGGGTGGGCTTTGTTTGGCTCTGGGAGGGGTGTTCTGCAGGGAGGCCTCCCCTGTTCCTGTGGTCAGGGGAGAGGAGGGCTGGCCATGAGAATTAAATTCAAAATGCCTGGAGCCAGAGTAGATTGGAGTGTGGTTGCTGGAAATGGAAGGCTTAGTAAGGAGAACAGAGATCCCTCAAGCTGATGAAGTTCTCAGACAGAAAACTCCCCTTTCTGTTTGCAAATAACTCAATCCAACCAAACAATCAAGCAATCCACAAGGGTTACCTACTACATTGCAGGCACTATGTCTATACAGCACCTACAGTGTCTGCTAAGTACAAAAATAAGAGTCCCTACTCTCAAGGAGTTTACATTCTCCTGGAATTACATATTCACAGACAAGGAAAAACTAAGAAATCCTGGAGAATATACACCAAGTGGGAGAGAACGGTTTAGGGATTGAGGAAAGGACTCAGTAGGACAGGGTGAGGCCCCTGAGTTGTCTTGAAGGACACAGGGACATTGGGATGAGAAGGCAGAACCTTCCAGGGATGGGAACAGTAAGGCTCAATGGCAGATACATATGTGGTTATTTGACTCCAGGGACCATCTGGCATACTTGATTTGAATCCAGCAAAGATTTTATAAAGTGCCTCCTATGGGTCAGATCCAGACAAAGAGGGGAGAGCTTTTGTTCTCAGGAAGCTCTGTCTTTGTGCTGGTATAAATCAGAGGAGGAGGCTGTTAGGTGGCTCAGTGGATAGAGCACTGGGCCTGGAATCTGGAATCTCTGAGTTCAAATCTGGCTTCAACCATGTGACCCTGGACAAGTCACTTAACCACTTGTTTGAGTTAATCCAGATACTGGAGAAGGAAATGGCAAACCACTCCAGTATCTTGGTCAATAAAGTCCCAGAGACAGTACTGATTTGCCATAGTCCACAGGGTCATGAAGAGTTGAATGCAACTGAACACAACAAAGTCGAGAGGGAGAGAGAGAGAGAGAGAGAGAGAGAGAGAGAGAGAGAGAGAGAGAGAGCGCGAGGGAGAGAGAGAGAGAGAGAGAGAGAGAGGGAGAGAGGGAGAGAGAGAGAGAGAGAGAGAGAGAGAGAGAGAGAGAGAGAGAGAGAGAGACTCAAGAACAGTGGTTCTCAAGAGACTTGCTGATATAGTCACATGGCACGAGTTTCACTAAGTATATCACAAAATCCAAGATTTTACAGCATGGCAGAAAAAAGAAGGTAGAAATGATTCTGTTTAATACAAATTTTCCTTCCCTAACATGCATAGTATGGTGAGTATAAGATTTGCAAAGTAAACACAAGTTGCCTAATATACATATTTACTAACCTCTAAATACATTTGCCATAGTCATTACAAAGAACTCAACTAAAGCAATGACTTTCTGAAGGGAAGCTGTGCATGTAAAAATCTCTTAATTCTCTTATGGGGATACTGAGTGCATTTAGGGTTTCATGTGGTGAAGAAGACTGTGCCCTGAACAAAAATGTTCCAAAATTGTTGCGAGACAATCTAGAATATTGATCCAGAGTTGAATGGACTTCACAGGTCACATCATCTTGGCTAATGCCCTTATTAGACAGATGAGGAAACTGAGGCACAGAGAGGTTATATGACGTTTCCATGGGTGAACAGCTAGTGCAATTAATCCCATGCTTTCCAGTTCAAAATCCGATGCTCTTTCCAAGGTGGTTAGTAAATTAAGACATTGACTACCACTCCAAACCTTAAATGCTGTTCCATGAGAAAAGAGGTTGGTGCTCCAGTGGGTTTGTGACTCTCCAAGCCTCTCTGAGCCCCAAATCCTGCCCACCCCACCCCGGCCATCTTCAAACATACAGAAAAAATAAAAGTAAATATTGGACCTGCTCTGGTGTCAAACTGTTACTCGGTCCTCCCAGCAGTATCCCTCCTCCTCTCCTCCTCCTCCTTCTCCTCTCCTCCTCTCCTCCTCCTCTTCTTTATAGACAGGTAAAGATGGATCTCTTGAAGTAACTGGGGGTCACACTCTAGGCAAAGGTTGGACAGGTGATCAATGAGCGGCGTGAGACTTTGCCGTGGTCATGTGCCTCCAACAGTGGCGGGATCATCTGAGACAATGACAAGCAGAAGCGACAAAGAGGGCAGCATTAAGAGCCAGAGGCGATGTGCGGGGCTGGGCACTCTCTGGGGCTTCCTGCTGCTTTTCATGCTCTGGACGACAGAGGAAAAGATCAGCCTTTGCTGGACTCTAGGCTTCTATACAAGGGCTCCAATTCCAGAAAATTACTTTCTAGCCCCAAGTTCTTTGTATACATTCCTTTAAAACATCCTGGATGCTCATTTTAGCACAGTTGCACATCTGCTGTGTGGGAAACTCAGGGAACTCAGTCCTTTTCACCTCCTATAATGCTCCTGGTTACCATGAAAATCAATTTGGAGCATGACCCAAAGGGATAGGTGGAGCTGCAACCTCACTCCTGGTTCCTTTGTTTGACATTCCTGACAATAACAAAACAACTGCTCTCCCTGCTCCCACAATTGGCCTAAAAGTCTCAGCCTGTTTTCTAGGAGTTACAAGTTATTATTGTCCAACTAGTATAAAAAAGGTAAGATTTGGCTAAATAATCAGCCACTTGGTCTATGATGCCAGAAAATGCAAATAAATAAACAAGTAAATACATAGGTTAATAAAGTAATAAAGGAATAAATAAATGAATAAACAGACAAAAGTATTTGGGCTAATATGGCCAAATCCATTCGCACCTGGCATGGTCCAGGTCAGTTCAGATAGACTCACAAGTTCCATATTGTTGAGACAGATAAAAGAGCACACAACAACTGCGAAATAGAGCACGTTGAACTCCAAAGCAATATTCCCTCTCAGAATCACAGAACTTCAAACCTAAAAGAAACTTTGCTGACCATCTAATCCACTCCATAGCTAAAGAAGAATCCCCTCTCTAGCTCATCAGACACACTCGCCTTTATTTGAAGACCTCAAAGGAAGGGAAACTGTCTTTCAAGTCATCCCATTATACTTTTGGATGACTCTGATTAAGCCCAGACTGGCTTCTGGGTAGTATTTTTCCCATTGCTCCCACTTCTACCTTTTAGAACCAAATAGAACCAGTTTAACCTCTTTTTCATATGCCAACTTTTCAAATACTTGAAGACCATCCATCTATCAACATGCATTTATTAAGTGCTTATCCTTTGCCAGACACAGATATAACATTCCTGCTTCTTCTTCCCTTCATTAGGCTAGAAATTTCCTCTTCATTTAACCAGTCCTCACCTGGTAGAGAAGCCAAGTCCTTTCACTTTCATAGCTAGCCTCTGGATATCCTCCAGATTATAAATGTCATTCTTCACCTGTGATCCCCAGAATTGAACATGATACTCTGGGTGAGGTAGACAAATATAGTGCAATGGGAATAAATTTTACCTCCTTATTCCTGGAAGCTTTTCCTCTCCTAAGAAGGAAGGGCCAGGCATGTCAAGTGAGGCAAAAATGTGCTTGGAGATATTCTTAAGATATTCTTAAATTCTCAGCCTTCTAATGTGAGACCCAAGATCACATGAGCATTCTGGGCTCTCATATATCTTCTTGGATTATATCCCCCCACCCCAATTCCCCTTTTCCTTTACCTAGGGCATCCCAGGAGATGGTGAGAGAGCTATTTCATTTTTCTGATGCTTCATTTAATGTTGTGAATGTTAGCATTTTAGGTAGATTCAAGCTCAGAAAACCAACAAAGCCCAATGGCTTATGAAACAGACCAGATCAGGGGCATGGAGAGGAATGTTTTAGAGCTGATCACATTTCCTTTTCCCAGTGTGGAAATACCAATATAGAAGAAGCAAGACGTGGTTGCATTATGAAACAAAGGTTATTGTATGGAAATCATTTTGGTTTGTTTACTGGTTGGTTTTGTAGGGGTAGGATCCAGACCTGATATTTCGTGGCTGTTAGGGAACTAAGAATTTGAGAAAGTCCTGATATGGGAGCCATAAATAGGGTAGGGCTCATGGGGTCCTTCCTCAGGGCGCTAAAATTGTGAGGGTACTGATGGTATTTGCTGCCCTTCAGCAACATAAAATCAAGTGAGCTCAGCAGATAGTTGGTAAAAAGAGTGAATTAAAATAGAAAGTTTGCAGAAGGGGTTTCCTCACCCAGGGGTCAAATACCAGTTGACTTTCTCCCAGTCCCATCCTGCTGTGTTTTGTGGTTCCTATCATAATTCCCTAAGTCGTGGCCCTGATGCTTTCTAGGTTTTCACCATACCCTTCCTTCTTATTTAGGGCACATTTTGCATTGAGTACTGAAGGTTCGTTGTAGATCAGCATCTGCTCTGCAACTTAGAGGCCTAGAGAGTTTTGCCTGAGGCCTTGAAAAGTCAAGTGACTTCCCCAAGAAAACACAGCCAGAATGTTTGAGAGGCAGGCCAGGAACCCACGACTCCCTGACTCCAAGGGCCAGGCTGCCTCTCTTAGTAGTGCTGAAGACCATATTTTTTAAATTAGCACATGGCTACCTTATCAAGAAGAAAAGTCACACAGAAATCACCTGATTCTCACAATCTGAACACGTGAGGGTAAGCTATCCAAAATGCAATTTCACAGACCAAAGGAAGCATCTTCTTAACATAGGACAGCAAATAGTTTTCGGTTCCCTCCTCCCCCCACCCCTGTAAAAATATCTTGCCCTGGGTCCCAGCACAGGGCATAATCATATCAATCAAGCCAATCAGATGCAATTGCTTTTCTTGGGGCCTTTGTTGATTGACTTCAGGCCTAAATCAACCCTGAGCTCTGGGCCCTGAGTTTGCTGGTCAAGTAGCTCAAGATTCCATTGGTCTGGGATTTAGGCTAATCATCTCCCAGCTTTTGAGGTCAAGGCCAGAAGACATCAGCTCCCTTATGCCAAAAATTTCAGGAAACACTGACCTAAACCATACTCGCCAGTACTTCTAAATATAATAGTAACCTTTGATCCCCACACATTAAGTGCTGCAATTATATAATTAAAAACAATTATGTCATTTACCAGAGATTTTTTTCACAAGAAACAAAGCAAGACAATTACTCCAGTCACTGATGTGGGAGCATTTCCCAAAGTGAGTGAAATGATCAAGCTCTGGACAAACACCAGCCAAAGGCTGGCATTGTGGGGTTTCCTTCATGGCAACAGACAAGCTTCTAGGCTTAGATCTCGTGACTCTTCTCTCCTTCCCTTCAATATAGTCATCCAGCACAGCAGTAATAATACCACCACCGCCCTCATAAGGCACTCACTTTGGCAAAGCATTCTTCATCTACCATTTTATTTTCATTTCACAATAACCCACTGAGATCAGCAGGATAGTTGCCAAGACCCCCATTTTATGTCACAAGTAAAGAAACTAAAACCTCCAGAGATTAAGTAACTAGCCTAAGATCACCTAGCTAGTTAGTGGCTAAGCTGACCCTAGAACCCAAATTTCATTCCCTAATCTTGTGTTGTTGCACCTCAAGTCTTGGTACCTGCTTTGAGACCCTCTCTGAGCCTTAGTTTCTACCTCTTGGAACTGAGAGACAAATGATCTATGAAGTTTCATTCTTACAGCTCTATGATTCTTTTTCTTAAATAGGTTCAATAAAAAAGGAAGGTGGTAGTCTCATCGTTTGAGAAAGAGCATAAGACTTAGAATAAGACATTAAGTAGCTATGTGAGCACATAAAAGTCTCTTAGTCTACAGTTGACTCGGTTTACTCATTTGTAATAAAGTAATAGTAAGAGGATGCAGGATAAGCAATCAGTTGACCTTAGTTCACATCCCAGCCCTGATACCTGTGTGACTGTGGCACTTCATGTCATACTAAGCCTCAGTTTCCTCATCTGAAAAACAAGCCCTTTGGACAGTCCCATCATCTACACAGCTTAGCCTTGCCCAGAGGATCTGTGCACTCTTAGACTTAAGGTGCTGGAACCATCTCAAGACAGGACAAAAATCTCAGCTATTGTTGAGGTGAACTGCTTGATCCCAGTAACCAGGACATTGTTATCACCTAATAACAATCACAGTCATTTACAACTGGTACTTGGAAGTTCCCAAAGTGCTTCTCACACCTTCACACAACTCTGTGGCGTTGAATATGAGTCTTTGTGGCCAACAGGGGCTGGTGCAATGCCTGCCACATAGTAGGTGCTTATAAATGCTATTTAAATAACTGAACACCAACTATATTTTACTATTATCATGTATATTATCACCTCTTGAACACCTCTATATCATCCCTCTTTTGAGGATGAGGAACCTGGAGCAAGAGAGAGGTTAAGTGATTTATCTGGGTTACACAGCTGCAATAATCAGATGTAGAATTAGAATTCAGATCTTCCTGACTCCAAGCCCAGCATTCCATCCAATGTGCATTCCACATTGATGTGGCCTACCATTATCAATGGATCTTCTTCTGAGAAGGACCAGACTTAGTGCTTCCTCTGGGGGCACAGGACATAGCCAGTTTCAAAACCCATTTCTGATGCTTACTATCTGTGAGACTTTGGGCAAATTATTTCTGCCACCTTAAGGTTCAGCCCTCCTATCTTAAAATGCAGGGATTGGACCTAATGACCTCTGAGGTTTCTTCTAGCACTTGATCTAAGGTCCTTTGATCTTCTCAGGTCTCAATTTTCCCATTTGCAGAATCACTAGACAATCTCTGACTTCCTTTCCAATTCTCCATCTTGGTCCTAAGTTCTTTGTGGGTCTTAACAATTGGACCAGATGACCACTGAGGTCCAATCCAATCCTTGGTTGGTCTTTTAATGTAATTGGGCCTCAGTTTGCTTCTCTAGAGCATGAGTGGAGTGAATTGGCTTAGACTCTGAGGTTCAATATCTACAACTTCTTCAGGAGTAAGAGAGGAATAGAGAGTGGCATGTTCCCCATGGGGGCCATGGCTCAGTCCTTCCCTATCCCTTTTTGAGATCTTAAGGATATGGGGTGGTCTGAAAGTGGATGAAAGACAAAGGGGCTCTATCTTCAAGACCAGCTGTCTACAATTTGCACTTGATGAGATGGCAGGGATTAGCGAACTGCAGCTCCAAGCATAAACATCTCAGCTTTTTTGCTGAAGATATGGCTTCAACACTTGCTCTTATTTTGAGTTATTTCAAGGACATACCATTTTATGGGCAAGAAGAAGGCTTTTTTATCCATAAAATGATTTTTATCACAAACTAAACATTCTTGTGACTCTTTGGTACTCTGCTGGTGTCAGGGCTGTCTCTCTGTGGAGTGAGGCCAGCTGTTGGAATGGAGAAGACCTGTTCCAGAGGTGCCCTAGAGCAACACAACTCTTAGACGATTGGTTTGGGGCACATGGAATCCGGAAACTCCCATAGATCAAGGATGACTTTTATTCTTTTCTCAGGCCTACAAGCATGACAAGGAGGAGAGCAATGATTTCTCCACTGTAGCATTTTCCATCTCTGTGATTCGATTTTCTTTCCACTATTTCGAAGAGCAGGATTCTTGGGGTGCATGAGGCTGCCTTCACTTTTTCTTGGTTAGTGTTTTTGGAGGGGGGATATCACTTTCTCCAAATATTTGTAAAAATCAATGGAAAATATGATAATCAATGATCCAATTAACAGAGATTGTAAGAAAATTCAGGGGTCTTAGATGGGATTCATTAGTATTCTACTTTTGCCACCACCACCAACAATAATAATTTCTAGGAACATGATTTTACCTGAAGAAGGGAAGACTGAGAAAAACAAGAATGGGAGGCGGATGGAAATCAGAATGGGGGAGCAAAGGTATAATACAAATGAAGGGCAATAACCACGTCTCCAACAGGTCCCAAAGTGGCTATTTGACCCCTGACTTCCACAGAAAGGAAAATAAAATCATAAGGAGGGCTTTACATTGGAATTTCAGGACCTAAGATTAATGGAGAATGACACAGATTTGCAGAAGGGGCCTGAAGGAATTGGACGGCTGATGTTTGTCTTAAACTATTTCTCGAGTCAGGGCAAAAGCCATTAGTGGAAAACTACATCATTGACGGTAATGATGGAGAAAATGTCCCTCTTTCAGACTGAGTGTAGAGAAGGCTGGCCATCCTCAGAGAATAGTGCAGGAGGAATGCTGTTGTCTTTCCAGAATCCAAAGCAAACCCAAGCTGAGAGTACAGCAAGCAGAGACCATCTTTACGGAAGAGATAAGATACTGGGCTGGTTCATAATTAGCATATCTCTTGTTGGCTTGTAAATAGGAATTTCTAGTAGATGAATAACAGTTTGTTTTCTTAATTAAGGTTAATTAGGAAATTGTCCCTTCCCCCACACATAAACACTTTTTCTTCTTCTAACATTGATAAAACAAGGGTCAGAGGCAGTCTGGCTTATAGGATGGAGAGTTGGCCTTAGTGTCAAGAAGACCCACCTACTGTCTGGGTGACCCTGGGCACTTGTCCCTTAATCTCTTAGTATCCCCTGGCAACTTACTAAATTGCAGAACAGTATGTATTTGCATTGGTGGAAGGAGTTTCCTACTTGGGAGTTCCACAAGAAAATGAAAAGGTCCTGCTCAAAAAAAAAAAAAAAGACAAAGAAATCTAAAAAGAAAGCCAGATGAGCTTTTGCCAGATTTTCAGGGGACACCACCCAAGGAGAACATGTGGGATCTACGAAGCTCTTGAAGTTAGTAAAGTACTGTACAGCTATGATCTGAGGTGGTAGAGAACTGTTCCTATCAGAAACCAACCTTCATCCTCTGTTACACATTTTCACAGAAAGCAGCCACTGGTTCACATGTGTGAAGCCAATGACTCCTCCAAAGTAAATTGGGACTCAATCTGGGTCCTTCACTTGAATTCCTGACTGGAATTCTAGTTTCTCTACCACAGCGGTGGCTTGATTGGACTTTTATATTTTTGACAGTGACTGTTCAGGTGGGTTAATAGAACCATAGAATATTAAGTGCTAGAAAGGACCTTCAATGTTATTCTTATTGTTATGCACAAGTGGAGTATTTGCCCTTGCTGTCCATCATCTTTCTTCTCTGTCCTTCCACCCTTCACTTAATTCCCATTACCATGTTCTTGCTGTCCATGGTACCATCTCATTGCCCAACTGCTCAGACCTTACCTAACTCAACCTACTTAGTTGGGACAATGGGAGCATTACAATTTCTCAAATGGGCCAAGGGGCTGCCAGAACTCTTTCTTTATTGTGATGCCAGTTCTGTCCCCTCCATGACATTCTTTGCCAAAAGCAAACTTTTCAGTCTTCAATTTGAAAACATGCCTTTGCTCTTTGAAGGTGCTAGGTTTGGTTCCCCAATCTTCCCTTCTCAACATCTAGGGAAAGGACTGCTCAGCATGACCCCTCCTCCTCTCTCCTCATTAGAGTCACTCCACCTTTTTCATAGGAAGAACTTGGAGAAATGGTTCTATTTGGCTAGCTGTTGAGGCTCACCGAAAAATACACAGTTTGCAGCATAAAAATATACAACTTTCCCCATGGATGTGCTCTCCAAATAAGTTACCTAATAGTCAGAGGTAATTTTATCCCACCCACGATGTGGTCAGGAGCCATATTTTTAGTTATTTCATGTAGAAAAGGGACAGAGCTGCACAGGGGATAGAATGGTGAACTCAGAGTAAAGAGAGACCTAGGATTGACCCCTGTTCCTGTGTAACCTAGGAGAAGTCATTTTATCTCTCAGTCCCTCAGTTTCCTCCTATGTAGAATAAGGAAAGTAGTACTTCATTTTGTGAGGATACAAAAGATGATCTATGTAAAGTACTTTGGGAACTTTAACATGAAAAAGAAATGTTAGTGATTAGTACATCCAGACCTTAAAAAAAATATTGATTTACTCATCCAACTTAATTTCTTAGACTGTGTAGATTTTACAGAAGACCAAAGTTTTGTGGGGATTGAGGCAATTCATATAATGGATTCAAATCCCACCTCAGAGGATTACTCCCTGTGTGGCCTTAGGTAGGTCACTTCACTTACTGAGCTTCAGTTTCCATTCTGTTACAATGGTGAAGTTAGTCTAGCTGTCTCCCAAGATCCATCCTAGATATGGAGCTACAGTCCTGTGCTATCTCCAACAGGAGAGGACTTGGAGCTCCCCCATCCTTCTTAGGAATTCTGTATTTATGTGAACTTGATTCAGGCCACATGTCAGAATACTGGTGGACAACTTGGGTGACTCAGTTACCTACTTAACCCCTGGTTTGATGTTCCTGCTTTCGGTGGTTGCATAGTCATCTCTATGGTCAGAATTGCCATGTGATCTTAGAGAACTGTGACCTACACTCAAGAAGACAAGGATTTGAAGAGAGTCTCTGAGGTTGAATTCTGTGCTGTCAGAGTTCGTACTTTTTTAAAACCAGCAAAGAATAAACTCATCTCTCAGTTAGATGGATGTCAGTATATATGTCATCAAAATTGCCTGTCTCCCCATGTTTTCATCAAGGATGCCTTTGATAAGCATGTAGACCATTCATAGTTATGAAAAAGATCTCAAAACAATAAGAACAATGGCATATAGATCAAAAGTTGCTAGTCTTCTCTTTCCCATTCTTCTGGAAGCCTCTCCTCTTTCAAATATCTTGGAAATTAGTCCCTGAGTACTTTTTTGAAGCATATTATCCCCAGCAAAGACTTGGAATTCATGAGTGTATATTTGGGCACACCTGACAATTCTCCTTAATGTCATCCTCTTTTTTTGGGGGGGGGGGGCAGTCTCTCTCCCCATGGTTCACTGGGCTCAGAACTGGTGTAGTCCCAAGGTGATGATTCGAAAGGGTATTTCAAATATGACCAGATCGCTATAAAAATGCCAGCAGATCTGCTCTATTTCATGCCTGCTTTTGCTGTCCTCCTCCCAGCTTCATCTACAGATGCTTTCAGGATTATCTGGGCTTAGCTGGATTTCTTGCCAATCTCTCTTTGGGCTCATTTTCTCCTCAACTGTTTTTCACTGTTTTATGAGGCAATCTCGCTTGACATTTTCTGTTATCTGCCTCTGTGACAATCTGCAAACAGCCTTGTACTCTAAATTGGTATCAGCCTCCGCTAACTTAACTCACTGCTAAGCTAGGAGAATAAGCATTTGCTGGTTAAAGGTCTTTCTGGCATCTTCTTTATATACGTAAGCAACTGCACCAGAATGAGTCTACATTTTCACTTTTTCCCATTTCCCATTTTTTCAGTTTCAACAGGTAGGAAGATATAGTGTTACATTTTTTATTGGTATTTCCTTTGACCTATAGTCTGAAGAGTTGACATCTAACTATTTTTAGGGAGCCAATTCAAAAATGTTTGGTACATCTATAGTCAATAACTTATCTATTAAAATGGAATTAATTTCATTTAAAAAAATCATTATGTTGTCACTTGCCAAGTCCCTGTGCTATCTGACTGTTCCTTTGAAGAAAGTCTTCATAATATGATGACATGAGAAATCTGAATTATTAGTGAAGATTTAGCCTTTCAATCCTTAAAAATAAGCCTACATGGCAAAAATCCAAGGAATACCACCTTTTCCAAAGAAGGAAAATGGTGGGTAACACACAGAAGGTGAAAGTGGACTGAAATATATTAGCAGTGATGAATTATGTGGGCACATACATACACACACACACAGAGATATCTATCATTTAGGAAATACACGAACAGAGTAGGAAATGAGGTAATTGTGCAGTGAAGACAAGGGAAAGACTGAGTGTTACAGAGGACCACAGAATGCAAAATAGCCGAAAGGAAATCTTTCAGGGTGTTGGGTGCATCCCTTATGAAAGATTTTCAGGAGGACATAGGCAAGGATGAGAACACATAGACAGGTTATACTCTCCACTAGTGAAGAGAGAAGCTATATTAATACGTACCTAGCTCCACTAAAGAATATTGAAGCAATGTTTCCACAATGTGGATGGCCAAATCAGTCACTTCCACATTACTCTAGATTTAACTGAAAGATTTTTGTAATGTTCTAGCTATAGCTAAATATTTCAATATACTCAGAAGCTAACCCTTGAACTGGTCTTGGTATAAGGTAGAGGGCACTGGAAGTATTGTGACTGAGTGAGAAGGGTATTCTATCTGAGGCAGGGGACCTAGACTCAGATCATGGTTCTGCCTTGTAATGCCTGTGAGACTTTGGTCAAGTCCTTCCCCACTATTTTTGTCATCTGTAAAATGAGGAGGTTGGACAACATGACCTTGAAGGTCTCTTCTATATACAAACCAGGGGAGCAAGGAATAGTTTATTTCAGATTTCTGGAGAATGGAGGGATTTATGACCAAACAAGAGATAGAGAACATCATGAAATGCAAAATGGATAACTTTGATTACATTAAATTGAAAAGGTTTTTTTGCACAAACAAAGCCAATGCAGCCAAGATTAGGAGGGAAGCAGAAAACTGGGAAAGAATTTTTACAACTAGTGTCTGTGATAAAGACCTCATTTCTAAGATATATAGAGAACTGAGTCAAATTTAAAAGAATACAAGCCATTCCCCAAATGATAAATGGTCAAAGGATATGAACAGGCAGTTTTCAGAGGAAGGAATTAAAGCTTTTTATAGTCATATGAAAAAATGCTCTAAATCATTATTGAGGTACCACATCACACCTATCAGATTGGCAACATGACAAAACAGGAAGATGATAAATGTTGGAGAAGATGTGGGAGAGTCTGGAACACCAATTCATTGTTGGTGGAGCTGGGAGCTGATCCCAACTATTCTAGAGAGCAATTTGGAACTATGCCTAAAGGGCTATAAAAAACATGCATACCCTTTGATCCAGCAATATTTCTTCTAGGGATATCTCCCAAAGTGATCATAAAAATGGGGAAAGAACCCACATGTACAAAAATATTTATAGCAACTATTTTTGTGGTGGCCAAAAACTGGAAATCGAGGGGATGCCCATTAACTGGGGAATAGCTGAACAAGTTGTGGTATATGAATATAATGGAATACTATTGTGCTATAAGAAAGGATGAACAGGTTTACTTCAGAAAAATCTGGAAAGAATTATACAAACTGATACTGAGTGAAGCAAGGACAACCAGAAGAACATTATAAACAGTGACAGCCACAGTGTGCAAGGACTGTTTTTGATAGGACTTAGCCCTTCACAGCAAGGCAAGTACCTAAACATTTCCAAAAGACTCATGATGCAAAATGCCTTCCATATCCAGAGAAAGAACTGTGGAGTTAGAACATAGAACGAAGTAGAGTATTTTCTCTTTGGTCATGTTTTGTTTTTCTCATGATGGCTCTCATTTGTTTTAATTCTTCTATGCAACATGACTAATGCTAAAGTGTGTTTAATAGGAATGTATGTGTCGAGCCCATATAAGATTGAATGCCATCTTGGGGAGGGAGGTGAGATAAAGGCCAAGAAAATTTGGAATGTATGGAAGTGATTGTTGAAAACTGAAAACAAATAAATTAATAAATTTGGGGAAAAAAAACTCTTCTAACTCTCAATCCATAATCTGAGAGAAGTCATATGGATTTAGGTCCCAGTACTCTCTATGTGGCAAGCTAATTAGCTGTTTGTTAGCTAAAGGGTTGGGGTCCTTTTGTCTTCTCTCTGTGGCCAGGTATTATACCATAAGCTTTTCTCTGTAGTGGTAGAATAAAACTTAATTCCTTCTCTTTTGGAGTCAAAATCTTATTTATCTATGTCTGGTCATAGGACTTTGGATCAGTCACCAGCATTGTTCTAACTGGTATTTACTATGGTTTTTGCCTTAATCAATCCAACTATAGTCAATGGAAGATTCAAAAATATGACTAGTTGTTTTCTGTGACTTGTGGCAATCATTATCCTTCGGAGGATAACAATTGGATGTGCACACATGTACACCTACATACTTTTATGCACATGTGCACACACATGTTTCACATATCAAATTATCTTCTTGAGGAAAGTATTCATGCTATTCAGATACTCTCAGAGCAAGGCCAAATCAGGCAGGGACACACACTTAAAGACTCTCCAGTTTGGAAAAAGCATTGCCACTTGGCTAGCCCAACCTTTGAAGACCATGCCATAATGAAGCAGGAGAGCAAGTTTCAGTACACTCTCTGCACTTCTCTTTTATCTCTTTCCTCTGTCTTTCTTCTCTCTCTCTGTCTCCCTCCCTCCCTTCCTTTCTTTCCTTTCCTTTTCCTCTTCTCCTTTCTTGTCTCTTTCTCTATTTTTTCTTTCCCTCTTCTTGCTCTTTCCCCTGATCTCTTTCCCATCACATCTCATTCTCTTTCCCTTTTGCCTTATCTCTTTTCTTTTATGTTTCCTTTCCTTTTGTACTTGTGAGAACACAAGTTCCAGTACAACACCAAAGAGCTCACCCAATCTTATATACAAGCCAGTGGTACTATGTATTGCAGCCATATGGAAAGTGACTTGAATGTGTGTATTAGTACCTATGTCTGATCTTGCTGAACAATGAGCTGAGCCCATAATTGATGAAGGGGAGGAGTAGGAGAGTGGGTTAGACTGTATTGTGAATATTTGTCAATTTTGGATTGACCCCAAACTGGCTACTTTTGCCAAAGTCCATCTCTTCTGCACCAAACCCCCTCCCATTGATGAGATACACAGACAAATCAAAATAAAAATGACTCCAAGGACAATGGAAAGAGATATGGCAGACCAACAACAAACTAGAGATCAGAATTAAGCTAAATGTTCTGAAGGAGGTAAACCCAAGAGAAGATGGGACGGGTAGAATGGGAGCTAAGTGTTGAATAATTTAGTGACAGACTGATATCTTCTAGAGATAAAACTAAGAAACGAAAGCTTCCATTTTCTTGGCTAAATCCTGCATGGTGGCTTTATGGCAAATGAGAGTAGAGAGAGCCAGCAGGAGGTGTGGAGGGATTTACTGGAGATCAGAGTTCCCAGTTATGTAGTATGGCCTTGGACCACCTAGGAAAGTGTTGGGCAGATAATCATATCTGCAAACTAGCTCTCAGGTTCAATGAGTCTGGGTCCAGATCTTCACCAATATGGAACCCATGAGATCTGGCTCTCATGTTTCCATCTCATCCACCTCTTGGTCATGAAATGTTATAATAAATGTTCATATGTTTTTCCTACTTATTGAAAAGAAAATTATCTTTGGACCATGTTGGGAAATAACGTTCCATGTCTTAGGAGTAACAACAATTATTTCCTTTTTTTATTCATCCCAATTTTCTTAATTATTTTCTTCTTTACTACTTCTCCTCTCCCCTCTTCTCTCTCTTATTCCCCTCCCCTCTCCTGTTCTCTCTCTCTCTCTCTCTCTCTTTCTCTCTCTCCTTTGTGTCCTTCCTCTCTTCTTTCTCTCCCTTTTTTCTTTTCTATTTCCCTCCAGTATCTTTCTCTCCTCCTCTCTCTTCTCTTTTATCTTTCCTCTGTCTCTCTTCTTTCTCTGTCTCCCTCCCTCCCTTCTTTCCTTTCCTTTTCCTCTTCTTTCTTGTCTCTTTCTCTGTTTTTTCTTTCCCTCTTCTAGCTCTTTTCCCTGTTCTCTTTCCCATTGCTTCTAATTCCCTTTTCCTTTTGCCTTATCTCTTTTCTTTTATGTTTCCTTTCCTTTTTTTCCTTTGTCCCTTTTCTCTTTTTCTTCTTTTCATTCCTCTCAGATTTCCTTAATTTTTCTTTTTTCATTGCTTTTGTTTTTCTTGATTCTTTTCCATTTTTCCCTTTTTTATTCTATTTCCTTTCTTTTTTCCCTTTCCTTTCTATTCATGCTTTTTTCTTTTGTCTTTCCTTTCTCTTCTCTTCCTCTTTTTCTTCTTTTCTTTCCCTTCCTTTTTAAGTGTTTCTCTTTAAACATAGTTAGTATAAATTACAGGTAAAGTAGACAAATGTCATTACTTAGTGATGGTGATTATGCAGAAGGTTAGAATTTGATTGAGATTAATAAGAAAATTACATTTGACATCAATCAGCTAAACCCAATATATCTGGTGAAGAAAAGACTGATACAAAGCAGATCCATGAGAAACTCCATCTTTACAGTGGAATGATTAGAAGGATCTTTGAGAAAAATGGTTAGTTCACCAAGCTAGCCTTCCCCTAACAAGTGATAGTAGAACTATAACCCTCACAAATACATCCAGAGACTTCAAGACAGTCAGAGCACAATGAGCCCTGTCTTTCTATATTTCTTTCCTGGCCTTCATACTCATCATAGGAGTTAAGCCACTGAAGAGTCACATTCCTATCATCCCTGGAATTAAGAAGCAGCCCCTGATTTAGAAAAATAGTCACGCCAATCAAGGAATCAGGAAAGGGAAACCTAGTAAGGATACTATTCTAGAAATGCATGAATGAACAAGATAGGCAGAACACATGACCAAAGGGATGGATTATTAAGGGCTCATGTGCTCTGAATGATATTATTGGGATTTTATGCTGAAGAAAAGGAAGTCCTAAGCTTATAGGTCGGGCTCCTTATGGGGAGTTTATCTTAAAAGATGGGGGGAAATACTGCACACAATGGACTGACATGAACAAAAACTGAATCACTGAATCACACTTTTCAGAGATGCTTAAACATGTGGGATAAGGTTGGGGGTGTGGTTGGTATGGTCTCCTTTTCAGTCTTCTAGTTTCAGCAGCTACTTCGCATCTCTTAAGCTTTTCTAAGAAATTCTAGTAGACAAAATCAGTGCCTTTGGTCTTTGGTATTTCCTTTTTTTTTTTTGGAAGTCAACAACTTGGTTTTCCCTCCAGTTTCACCCACCAAGCCAACTCAGATGGACACCACTGTTCCATTTTAGTATTTATGTATCACAGACAGAGCACTATGTAATCAGAGTTGTGTGGTGCTATATTTAGAGCTTTGTACTTCAAGTCAAGAAGAACTAGGTTCAAATTTTGCCTAGATATATGATCCTAGGCAAATTATTTAACCCGGTTTGCCTCAGTTTCTTCATCTGTAAAATGAGGAGGTTGGATTAGATATTTATAAAGTCCCTTCCATTTCTAAATATATGATTCCATAACCTGGGTACAACCCTAGTTTTGCTATTAACTGTGTGACTCTATAAGTGCAGAGAGATCATTTCACTCTTGTACTCATATCCTTGTGGGCAGCTAGGTAACCCAGTGGATAGAGAACTGGACCTGGAGAAAGGAAGATCTGAGTTCAAATCCAACCTCAGACACTTACTGGCTGTGTGACCTTGAGTAAGTACTTAACCCTGATTGCCTCAGTTTCCTCATCTGTGAAATTAGTTGGAGAAGAAAATGGTAAATCACTCCAGTATCTCTGCCAAAAAAACAAAACAAAACCCTAATGGAGTTACAAAGAGTCAGACATGACTGGAAAGTGACTAAACAATAACCTGTACCTTTGGTAGTGACTGGCACATTGTAGGTGCTTCATAACACCTGTGGATTGATTGTCAAATCTTTTAACTTGTGTGGGCCTCAGTGCCTCAACTGCAAATTAAAGAAGTGGTAGTACATTCTCTTTTACATTGAAATCTATGAAATAACTTCACAAAATGGACAGAAAGCATCCTAGCCTGGAGAATGTCAATATTTTACTCTTAAAAAAAGAAAAAAACAAATTCCTATCCAAGAAGGGAAGGCACATTCATTTGTTGTGGGACCTGGCAGGCTTGAGAGCAACTTCAGTTTTCTCTTCTTTTACGTGGAAGCAGCTCATGAGAGCCACTGTTGACAAACCCTCCAAGGAAAAGCCCAGACTTCAAAAGGTCTTGTTGATGATGCAGCCATTTGGCCCGGGGCCTGCGTATCCTCTTTCCAGCAAGCAGCCTGCCTCACTTGTCATCTGTGCCTAAAGGACAGACAATTTGTCCTCCATTTGCTCTCATTCTCTCTCTGGGCCTTCTGAACCATAAACTCCATCTACATCCTGGTCATCAAGATCATATATCGGACCGGAGGATGGGAATGAATTTGGGTCTCCCTCTTATTTCCTTTGCCTGAAAGCCTGGGGGAAGGGAAGGGGGGGCAGGGAGGGCTTTATAGGATGTACTTAATCTGAACCACATTATTCTGCCCTAGGAAGACCTTTAGAAGATTCAAAGGAGCACCAGGTCAAATTAGTTTCAGAACGAAGGGTCAGGTTGGAAATAAAAGCTGTCATTATCTCTAGTATTTTCTTAATTTGAGAAAATGAAGGCTGGCACCTGATTACAAAGAAATAAAGATTTACTTCAGCCCTACATCCAGTTGTGAAAGGAAGCTGTGCCAACTTCTCCTTTAACACAATAACATGGATGGAGAACCTCAGAAATTCAAAGTCCTTCGGCAGATCTGCCCTGAAGAGATTCTGCATATGATCAATGATGCAGTTCTTTTCTCTAAGAAGAACTCAAACCCAGGACTCCATGACTTTACGTGAGATCTTGGGTAAGCTAGCTCCACCACTGCCTTCCTGTAAGGCCTTGAGCAAATTTAAATAGGACCTTGGATGGACACCAAGGCACATATGGTAGAAGAAATAACAAAGATGCCTTACTTGTTACGTTGACCTGGATACTGCCTATCTCCTTTCTCTGATGCTTGCTATCATCTATTTGACTTAAGCCAAATCATCTAAGTTCTCTGGGCTTCACTGGTCTCATATATAACAAGAAATTTCAGTGAAAAGGCCCTCAAGCTCCACATCAGATTTGTGACCCATATATATGACCCATCACATAAATCTTCTCTTTCCTTCTAAGATTAACTTCTGTCTGTGTTTCTCTCTCTCTCTCTCTCTCTCTCTCTCTCTCTCTCTCTCTCTCTCTCTCTCTCTCTCTCTCTCTCTCTCTCCTCTCTCCTCTCTCTCCTCTCTCCTCTCTCCTCTCTCTCTCTCTCTCTCTCTCTCTCTCTCTCTCTCTCCCTCTCTCTCTCTCTCTCTCCCCCCTCTGTCACTTATCTCTCCTAGAGCCCTCTCATCCTGGAGATGCTCTCACTTCTATAATTCCTCTTTTGATTGGTCCTTGCCAGTTCTTTCCTCACATCTCATTTCACTCCTTTATTTAATAAAAACCCTAAGTCCATAGTAATTTTTCTCCTGGATTCACTCTTGATATTGGATAATTTTACCTTGCCCCTGTGCGGGCAATCCCTTCTCTTGTTTCTGTCACTTTTGGGCTCCCTTTTAATGTGTTCTATTCCTTCATTAAAATGTAAGTTCCTTCAGGGTAGGCATTATCTTCTTTTGGTGGGCTTATATTTGTATACCTAGGGCTCAGCACAATGCCTGGCACATAGTAAGCATAAGAAATATTCTATCTCTATATTAATTAATCTGTTGATCTATCTCATTATTGACCTATCAGGCTATTTTGATCTCCATGTCTATTGATCTAACGATCTGCCTGTTAATATCTACTTATCTATCTATCTGTCATCTCCATTTAAGCATGCGTTCTTTCAGAGTTGAGCCTGTCTTTGTTTTGCTTTGTTTTTGTATCCCAAGGCCTTCATGCAGAGCTTGAACATTTAATAAATACCCAACGATCAACTGGCTAATTCTATCAAAGAATTAAACTTGAGATGTAACTTTAATCCAAAGTCTGACCTCCCAGGTGGTCAGGAATATTTGGAGGGCTAGTTATTTTAAAATAATAAAACCAATCCAGTTATACGTTAGGAAAGAAAAAAGAAAAAAACCCTGTGTTTACAGAAATGAAGTCTATGGAACTGTCTAAATGAACAGATGATAGCCAGCATCTGCCCTCCAGAAAAGCAGAATCGATGATGGCCAAAAAGGTGTGAGCTGATGGGCACCAGAGAGGCCCCCAAATATCTCTTTCACCCAAGTGCTCCAGAGACTGAAATTTGATTCCTAGATTCCCTTGGGAAGACTGTCCAGATTCCATTTTAAATCACAATTTCCCTTAGGATGGATAATACATTAAGCCAGTAATGCCTGAGTGCTAATTGGCTAATCGGATCATTTTTCTTGGTGGGGGTAGAGTGTGGGTGGGGAGAGAATTTGAGGATTTGGGTGATGAAAGAAGCAGAAAGAGTTCAGGGGATATAGACATGCAGAGGTAAGTAAATGGGGACACAGTTCCTAACTTTTCCTTGGTCCAGCCCATAGATATTCTAAGCATAAGACAGAGAGATCACAGTGCACTGGAGAGTCAGTGACTTGGATGCTAATTCTAGCTTGGTCCATAACTAGCTGTGGAGGATGAGACAGTTATCCATCCCCTCTCTCTGGCAGCTTTGATGAGCACTTGCTGTGTAAACAAGGACAAATTACTTAACATCTCTGGGCCTTGAACTCCTCTTTAGGGAGCGGGGCTCTAGGAGGTCTTTGCAGCGGTAAGTACCAGGATCTCCCTGCCCCATCTGTAAGAACTGGGATGGGGGTGGGGGAGAGCAGCTCACAGTTAAGGCCCCTCTCTCCCTGCTCAAATTCTACAACTGTCACTAAGCAGCTTAATCAAAAGTCTGCCTGCCATCAAATTCCCAATGACAGGCTTTGCTTAAAAGGAGACAAGTGAGACATTCCATCTGCCTCCATCCCCAGCTGTCCCCCAGACCTGTAAATCGCTCCAACTTCCCTTGCTTCTGTGTCCTGTTGGAGTGCCCAGTTCCAATTCAGCCTCAAATCAAGTGCTCCCTCAAGCTTTTCTTGAGCCTCCCAATTTAAAAAATATTTCACATTTATTTTATATTGCCTATGTACCTATGTACATGCTACTTCCCTCCAGTAGAAGGTAGACCTTGAGGACAGGTTCTATTTCCCTTCTGTCTTTTTATTTCCTATGCCTAACTTAATGCCTAGGGCATAATAGGAGTTTAAGAAATGTCTATTTTGAGAAGTCATGTGGTATAGTGGACAGAATGCTGGTCTTGGAGTCAAGAAGATCCAGGTTCAAGTTTTACATTTACCTATCTTGGTTGTGTGAGCCTTGGCAAGGCATTCAACCCTCCAGCACACCAAGCACTTCTCCAAAATTCCAAATTTGGGACCATTGTTGAGCTAGATGAGTGCATGGGAGTCTCATACATTCATTAAATCCCAAAGCCATATTAAAAGAAAAATGTGTATTGAGTTTAATTCAGGAGGCTGTATAAGCACTGGCTCTGGTGTCACATGAACCAAGTTCAAATCCTGTACCTGACATTTATTAAAACATGTGATATGTATAATTAGCTATAATTATATATAACATGCATGCCTTTTCTGTCTATTATATCTGTGTTACCTTAGGCAAATTACTTAACCTCCCACCTTTAGATCTATTATTCTGCAAAATGAATGGAAATTATGGTTAAGGACAAGCACATTTCTACTGTGCTCAGACCCCCCCTGATATAGGGGCAGCCTATAACAAGAGCCACTTTTTTTTGTCACATTCTTTCTCTCTCTTTCCCTTCCTCCCTCCCTCCTCCTCTTTTTCTCTTTCTCTTTTTCTCCTTTCGTCTCTCTTCTCCTCTCTTCCCTTTTTTCTTCCCTCTCCCCTGTACATGTACAATAAGCACATATATACACATGATTAAGTATATAAAATACATATGTATGAATATATATGTATATATACATATATATTTCCCTAGAACTGTTACCTAAAATATGAGACTGCCATCATTTCTTTTTAAAAATGAGAACAAGGTCCCCAGGCAGTGTGCTTAAATAATTTCACTTTTGGGGGTAACTTTTCTCTGAAGGGAACAGATGAAATTGAAGGGAGAGCCTGCCCACTCTCCTTGGGCCAGTGGGGTTGGAATGTTTAATATGGCGCTGTCTATCCAATACGCCTGTGTAAAAGGCCCATAAACTGGCCAGAAAGGACCTGCAGGCCTAATTGCCTTTTAACTCCACCAGGATGATAAACTGGGAGAGCAAGAACGGGAAACCTCCCACCGTTTTAACAAGTGTTGCTGCCCGCCCCTTGAACATTTTCTGTCTGTCTGCACTTGAGTGAATTCACCAATAAAAGGATAAAAGTGCTCCGAATCCAACACCCCACAATAACTGAGAGACCCCAGATTCAAAACGTATGCTCAGTGAAAATGAACCCATTAACTGGACTGCTTTGGGTTTATGGTCCCTGACTTCAGCCATACAGTACAGGGCATTTGCCAAGTGGCCGCTAGCCCCTTTTTTAGCACCCCCCTCCCCTTTGCTTTGCTTTTATTGTCCTGGACCTATGAGGCCTGAACAAAAGAAAATAAATTAGTCTCTGAAGAAAACTGAGAAAAAAAACAACTGGTACCCCCCCTCCCAAACCTCTAAGGCTCCAATCTAAGGTGAGAGACCCACAGACTGCTAACAGCTCTGTTTACCCATTTCCATTAATCTCCAGGGCAATGGAGATACTGCCTTTATTTCTCACACCTCAGTTGGCTTAAAAATGAATTCTCCCAAGGAGAAATTCCACTGGATTCTCGGTTATGCTTTGACCTATTGCCTGAGAAATAGTGACTGGAAACAAGCCCCAAACTGGAAACAAAGTGGGTACCTCTGGAATAAGGAAGGTCCACACTTCTGGAATTATGTGTGTTAGAATATTACTGTATTGTAAGGCACAGCAGATAAAAGGAATTTAGATTAATGTGGGAAGACTTGTATGAACCTGAGAAGGTTGAGTAATCACTCTGGGCCTCAGTTTCCTCATTTGTAAAATGAAGATATTGGACTAGGTGGCCTCTGAGGTCTTGATCCTATGAACTGATGTAGACAAAGAAATCAGGAGTGATACGTGCACTCATCACAACACGTGGGTGAGAACATTGAAAAACCACCGAACTCAAATTACAATGAACGTCCTCTGCTCTAGACAACAAGGGGTCAAGCAAACAACCCTCCTCTGGGTAAAGAAGTAGGGGTATATGGGTACAGAATGCTTTATACAATTGGTCAGATGTAGCTGCTGTGTCAGTCCATTCCTTTTACTTACCTGTTTTTCTTTGTTATAAGGGAAAGTAAGAAATACCTCAGAATTGACTGTGCTACAAGTTTTTTGTTTGTCTTTTAAAGAGTGATTCAAATGAAATATCACAGAATAGCCATAAGGAAGTAGGGAGGGGTATAATACCCTTCAGGAAATGGGGAATAAAATTCAATGAAACAATTCTAAAGACAATAACCTAGAAAAATGATTCATCTTCCCTCTATCTGCAATTCAAAGTATTACTTGGCCATTGGAACATCAGTATTTACACCCACTGGCCAGGTGATGTGTACAATAGATGAAGCCACAAGCACACTGCATCCTTCATGAGAAACTATGGTACATTTCTAGCTGACTGTAACTTTCAATCCTATCTCTTCCTAAACCTACCTTTAATGTATTCTTTGCTCTCATGGAGATATCAGATCCCTCCTTCCCCTATGTTTCCCTAAACTACCACCCCTTCTCTGACTTTTAAATCTCATCAAAATAATGAGCCATTTCAGTCAGTCAATTAACATTTATTAGGCACCTACTGTATTAGGCACTGTGCAGAGAGCTGAGGACACAAAGAAAGTTAAGAGGTGATTCCTATCTTCAAGGAGCTCACTATCTAATGGAGAGAAAATATGCAAGTAACTATGGACAAACAGTTATATACCACAGAATAAACTGGAGTTAATCAACTGAAGGAAGGCCTTCACTTCCTCTCTTTTCACTCTCTCCTCAAACTTTTGTAACCCACCTTCCCCTTCTCATCTTATCATTTACCAAGTGAAAGTTGCCTCTCCAGTGTTACCAATGATCCTTTAGTTACCAAAACGCATGGTATTTTCCCAATTCTCACTCTTCTTGACTCATCCCCTGCCCATGACCCCATTTACCACCCTCTTATTCTGGAAATTCTCTCCTCTCTGGGTTTTCTGGTAAGCTCAGGAATTATATATCTAGCCCCAGTATCTCCCCTGAAGTTCAGTAATGCGTTCCCAGCTGGCTCTAGTATGTTTCAAACTAGATGTTCCAAACATATCTCAAGCTCAAAATGCCCCAAATTCAATTCATGAGATTTCTGCTCAAACCCTCCCCTCTACCAAGCTTCTCTATTTCTATTAAAAGAAGCAGCATCCTTCCAGTCAGGTCGCTTTGATGCTACGCTCCCCTCCTCACTCTTCCTCACCTCACATATACAATCAGTGATTCAACTTGCTATTTTTCCCTTCACAACATCCCACATATCTGAACCTTTCCCTGCACTCACCCAGCTACCATCTTAGCTCCAACCCTCAGCCCCACTCACTTAGTGTGGCCTCTCTGCCTCAAGTCTTCCTCTGCTCCTCTTCATACTATACAGTGCTGACAAAGCACAATTTGGCTTATGAAACCCTGAGAAGCCCTACTGCTTCTAAGACAAAATACCCCAACCTATCTTCCATTTCATTATATGTTACCAGTCTTCCCTCTGTTTCTCACACAAGGCACTCTCGTTCCCCTTCTCCATCCTCTTGCATTGGTTTCTCCATATGCCTAGAATGTTCTCTCACCTCATCTCTCCCTCAGAGAATCCCTCTGTTCCTTCAAGACAGTTCAAGAATGACCTTCTCTAAGAATAGTTCCTGCTCTTAACCTTGGTCCAATGAGGTCATATTTATAAAAACCTTTATCATTGTGCCTGACACATGGGGGAGGGATCCAGAAATACTTATTCCTTCCCCTCTCCCATTCCATTGCCTCAACTATCTGCCTGTCATTTAATGACTGTGCTCATTAGCTTTATACTGATGCTATAGACAGATGTGTATTTGCTGTCTCCTCTATCAGAATGTAAGCTCCTTAAGGAAAGGTATTCTTTCAGCTGTTGAATTTGTATGCTAAGCACCTAGCACAGTCCTTGGTATATGATACACTCTTAATGAATGTTTGTTGATCAAATGATTGCTTAATTTGGATCAAAGAACACCAGAGAGAATTTTTTTAAATGGAGAGACAGAGAGGTAATATAGTATAATGCAGAGTGCCATATTTTGAATGAAATTATATGGGTTCAAATCTTGAACAAATTGTTTCACTTCTCTAGACATCTATAAAGAAAAGGGATTAGACTAAATGACTTCTGAGGGTCTTTCCAGCTCTAATTCTACGGGCCAGGGTACATTTCTCTGATGATACAGGTTTTTTTCAATTTTCCCTAAAGTTGCATTTAGAATATTGCTCAACTAAGTCAATGAGTTCTACAATGAGTTCTCATCGTAGTTAAGTGTAGGAGACACCATGAGAGTCTTTCTGCCCAATGGGGTCCTGATAGTGCCCAGAGGTCCTCAGAGTTGTGCCATGTCAGTGTCATGTGGCTAGCTCAGAGCAGGTCAAGCAAAAGAAAATTTCCATCCTAATGGGCCTGGGAGAATTCTCAGATCTTCCTGTATCTTCCTGCTATCCTAGAGTTGGGTGTGTCCCAGATTGCAGGCAGCCTTTCCCTTCTGCTCAGAGGCATAGAACTCTTTATTGGGGTGATAAAAAGCTGAACTGTGTAGAAGGCAGAAGAAGAGCAAGATGAAATAAAAAATAAAATAAAATAAAATTGGATTTCCAGCTCAATGGAGTGTAACAAATGCAGAGAAGTCAGAGATCAATAAGAAACCCACTGTGTAAGGGTAGCTACTGGTAGAACCTTGAAGCAAAGGATCAGAGACTCAGAGCTAGAGGTGACCTTCCATATAGGAGGTCTAATCTAACCTCTTCATTTTACAGAAGAGGAAACTGAGGCCCAGAGAAGTAAAGTGATTTGCCCTAGGTGATACAGGAAGTAAATGGCCAAACTCATGTCTACACAGGGACATATTCTATGAATAAACTGCTTGCTTCTGAGGCCTTTTCTCTAATGAGTTTCCCCAAGAGAAACCAGATTCCTGGATGCTGCAAGACAGCCCTTTTCAATGATCCAGTCCATCAAAGCAGCCTCTAGTTCCTCTCAACATTTAGATCTTTGTTTTTCCATTACAAGACTGAGGAAAAACTAAGACAATTTAAGCCAGGCTCGACATCATTTGGCCTGTTCAAAAGCTCAGCTTTTCTGCAGGTTTCAATTGGAGGCGACTTTGAAGGCTGGCCCCCAAATTCACTCAAGAAATCTCACTGACTTCAACAGACTTCGGCACTACAAAGATAACTTGGGCTCCTCTTGTCCTGCAAAATGACAGCTCAACTTTGAAAGTCTGCTAGGTGGGATTAGATCGGATTTCTGCCTTTCGGCTCAAAGATGACTGAATCTCTCTACCATACATGGCTATTAGAGTCACTAGGCAATCACTCACTTGGCTGACCAGTGGATGCAAATTCACTTTTGCTATTTCCCCTCCTTTGAAATATTTTTTTTTATCTTATGAGTTTGCTTAATCCGGTCATGGGATTTAGAACTGGAAGGAATGCTAGAAGGCATAGAGAGTCCAACACTCTCATTGTGCAGATAAGGAAACTGAGGGTCATAAAAGGGAAATGGTTCATCCAAACTTAGAAAATCATAGAAGTAAGAAGAAGAATTCTTAGCGATCATCTGATTGATCTAAAAGTCTTATTTTAACAAATGAGGAAATGTAAGCCCAGAGATATGAAGAAGGGACTTCTTCAAGGTCATGAAGCCTTTAGTACATTTGAAAGACCCATGGGTGTAGAATCAAAGGACTTTGAATCCTGTGTGACATCTGAGCTCCCTGGGCCTCAGTTTCCTGATCTATAAAATGAGTTAGATTCAGTGATCTCTTCAGTCTCTTCCACCTCAAAATCTATGTTTTGACAATTTCATTTTTCTCTATGTTTCCTGGATACCTACATAGTACCTTCTATAGAGTGAGTGCTTAATAAATACTCGTTTACTCATTGATCCTACTCCAGTATCTTTGCCAAGAAAACCCCAATGAGGTCACAAATAGTTGGACATGACTAGAATAATGGAACAACAAATGAGTTAAAATTGGAAGGAATCTTATTGATCATCTAATTCAGTCTACTCATTTATATAGATAAGGAAACTGAGGCCAGGGAAATGAAGTCACTAGCCCAACATCACAAAGATGGCTAATATTAGGAAAAGGATCTTAATCCAAATCATCAGACTCCAATTCCAGTTTCAACACTCCATTCTTTACATCTCCTAGGAGTCTAGTGGCAGAGCCTGGATTCAACCCAGGTTCTTGGACTACAAAACCAGGACCTTTTTTTCATTGTTCACACTGACTTCCAACACCAATTCCTTACATCTATTACTGTTTACATTTTTTTCTGATTGATTATTTTAAATTTCAATCAATTTACTGACCTTAAAAATATTATTTTAAATGGATTACTGCTTGAGAATAGAATGAATTATTCTTGGGAATAATTCCCAATGGGACTTGAAAGCCTATGATTCCAATTCAATTGTTTTCCTATTTGCAAAATAAATCAAATTCATATATATTTATTTCTAAGAACTCTTGGATTTCTAGTGGTCAAATGCCATGTGGTGTGAAGTCCCTGACTTCCCAGATCGATTGCTTCATATTCCTTCAACTTCCATATGTCTCATCTTTGCAAATGACTTTATCCTCTCTAGGAAGTGCTTGCCCCTAAATGTGGTGCTCAGCCTTGGTTGCATCCCAGGGCCATCACCCAGCCCCTCCCTTGGCCATAATTCACAAGGTTCTCTTCTTCACAGGTATATGGTCTTGGATTTGTCCCCAGTGAATGTGGGACTTTATAGGCCCAATAAAATGACAGCTGCAGAGGGGAGGCTGGGTGGCTTTCCACCCCTTCGTTTGCCCATCACCCTTGACTCCTCAGTACCCAGAACTTGAAAGAGCCCCCATCTAGCCTGACCCTCCATCTGCTCTAAAGCATGAACTAATCAGAGCCTTCCAGCTGGCAGCATTAGCTATCTCACATCCCCCGGACTTTTCCATGCAGAGTCACTGATGGAAGCCGACTCTGCTTTCCCAGGCCATAAATTCTAGATATTTATTACATAACTGTTGTCTTTAGGTCAATTAAGTTGCCTTTACTAGGCCAGGACCACTACCAATGGGGCTTAACAAATAGCCTGACAAGAGTTTATTACCTTTTACAACGATTGTATCTTGTGGGGCCAGGACACACTGCTCCCCCTCCCAAGTCACCAGGCCCTCCAACTGCCCAGCCCTCAATCACATTTAAAGCCTATCCCTACTTCAACTCTATCCCTACCAACCTAGATCCTTTCCTTAGCCATAAATTGGTCTTCGTAGCCCACCTTTGTTCTGGCTTTTGAGACCCTCTTTTCTCTCCTATACACTGATGGAGAAGATAACTCCTCTTCAGACCCTGGAAGACCAGTCTCCCAAATGGGGCTGACTGGGGGGGGTGCAGTAAACTAAGCTGTGAGATCCTTGACCTTTCTGGAGACCCAGCTGGGTGGGGGAGGGGAGAGGGAAACCAGCCACTCCTTTTAAAGAGGGTAAACTACTCCCTAAGGGAAGTTGTCTCCTGAGTGAGGTGACAGGGAACAAAGGCAAAAACCAGTTCCAGGGGTTTACACATCCCCTTCAAGAGAGATCATAGATTTTTATCTCTTCCCCTGCTGGATGCCATATAGTTGACACCCTGCACCAAATGGTAACCGGATACTACAGCAAGTTGCCTGAGCAGAGAGGAAAGGGCAAACCCTCACCTCCCATCACACCCATAGACACTTCTATTTATTTTTATACATTCATTCATCTTTATCAAACTTATTGGCAATATTTTGGCTGTATTCTATTAATTATTCACTCCAGAATCTGTGAGCCACTGCCTCACATCCCCTTAGGACTCTGCCCACATCAACTGGGTCCTCACTGCTGCTTGGCATTCTTTGCATCCAGCCTCAATGGGCCCCATGTCTTATTCCCCACAGCCCTTGTTGGAAACCTTTGCTGTTCTCCTCAAGTCCTTATGTGAACCCTCCCTCCCAGCTTAGCACAGATACTGGTCCTCCTACTTCACTGGAAAAATGGCGGTTCTTTGACACACTTCCCCTTCAATTCACCTCTTTGACTTTTCCAGACTCCTAAGTTCCGTCACCCTAGTCAGTCATCAGTCACCATTTGTTGCAAATCCCTATTCCCCTACACCTCTGGTTCCTTCCTGTCTCCGTGATAATGTCCTCAGTTCTCCCCAGTCTTAAAACTAATCCTCCCTTGCCCGCCCTCCACCCCTAACCTGAGCTTTTATCCAGTTTCCATTGGAGTAAGGAAGATTTGATTCAACTCTTGCCTCTGACTGTGACATGAGGCCCTGAATCACTTAATCTTTTAGTCTTTGATTTTCTCACCATACCTGTTGTACCCACTGAGCTGAGCTATAATAAGCTATCAATGAGACAGTGTATATAAAGTCAGTTAACAAGCATTCACTAAATGCCTACTATTGGCCAGGTACTATATGAAGATGGGGATACTTTAATAATATTTAAAGTGATGCATAATGTTAATGTTAGGTTAATGATGTTTATATCAACATAAATGCTAATTATCAGGCATTTATAACGTACCACTATGTGCGAGGAAGCATGACACTGTGAATAGTCAGCCTTCAAGCCGGAAAGGCCTGGGTTTACAACCTGCCTCCGACACATACTGGCTCCATGATTCTGGACAAGGACCAAAACTTCTTAATGCTCTAAACAATAAATTGTTTTCATCTTCAGTCTTTCTAAGACTATAAGTTGTTGTTCCATTGTTTTAGTCATGTCAGACTCTTTGTGACCCCATTTAATGTTTTTCTTGGCAAAAATAATGCAGTGGTTTGCCATCTTCTTATTCAGCTCATTTTACAGATGTGGAAACTGAGGCAAACAGGGTTAAGTGATTTGCCCAGGGTTATACAGCCAGTAAATGTCTGAAGCTGAATTGAAGCTAACATCTGAAGCACTGACTCCAGGTCTGTCGTGCTATCCACTGTGCCACCTAGCTAAATGCATTAATAACAGGATTTTGCTCATGTTGGAGCTCCTTACACCAATGATATTACAGGTACATTCCCTATCTCCTATTTGCCAGGCACTTTGCTAACAACCACCACCACTAATACTCCCACTACCCCAGCCACCACCACCATCGGTACTACGAGCATTTCTATAGAGCTTTAAGGGCTGCAATGGACTTTACCAAGTATTAGTGCATTTGACTCTCAAACAAAGCCATCAGCATTTCCTTTATACAGAGGAGGAACCAGAGGCAGACAAAGGTGCTCTGACTTAGATGAAGCAATCCCATTCTTCAGCTGCTTACATTCTAAATGTCATTTATGATCCCATTTTGCTGGTTTTGTTTTGGAAACAAGTACTTTGTATGAATGTGATGAATTCATAGCAATGTGAAGAGATCTGATTTCACCTGATGCAGAGTGGGAAAAAAACCCAAACCCAGAGAAACATAAATAGAACTATGATTATGGAAAAGGAAAGAACCTTGCGAGGAACCCAGTTTGGAGTCATTGTAGTAAGTGATTCTGGTCACTGACAACATGTAGTTATTTGGTGTCTACCATGGGCCAGGAAGTGGAAACACCAAGACAAGAATGAAATGATCTTTGCCTTCAAGGGCTTATATTCTGTTGGATGGAAACACCAAGTTCACAGATAAGGTAATACGTAATAAATGCAAAGTCATTTCACCAAGATAGTGAGCACTAATATCTAAGGGACTCCAGAAAGTTGGGATAGTATTTTGTTTTTTAGGAGGTAGCTCTCCAAGGTCGTGAATCTTGAAGGTGGTAAGTGCTAAGAGGCAGAAGGGCAGAGAGGGAGTTGCCTTGCCCAGCTCTGCCCTGAACTTAGGCTACACAGAGAGACAGAAGAGTAATAGTAAATAAATTGTAAATAGTAAGGCAGTCTGGATGGAGCTAGGGTGCTCAGTGGAGAGTAATGTCCAATCAGTCTGGAAATACAGGTTAGAGCTAGATTGTGAAATCTGCTAAATGTCAAATAAAGGAGTTTATAATTTATTCTTAAAACAATAGGGAGTCACTGAGGCTTCTTGAGCAAAAGACCTACCCCATTAGACATCTACCTTGGGAATGTCAATTTGGTAGCTCTATGGAAGATCAAGAAGGAAAGGGGGGAGCAGACTGGAAGAAGACTAGTGTCATAGTCCAGATGAGGGATGATGATGACTTGATTGGGTGGTGACCACTGAGCAGAGAGAAGGGGAGAGGGACAATATTTTGGGGAGTTAACTAACCGAATGGAGTCGGGGCAGGGCAGAGAATGAGATAGGGAAAAGATGGCTCCAAGTTTGAAAACCTGGCTGCCTGAGAGGATGGTGGTCCCCTGGGCAGTCGATAGGATGTCTGAGAGATTGGGAAAGATGACAGCTCTTGTTTCAGATATGACAGAATTTGCCATGCTGACAGGACAGCTAGATAAAGACATTCAGCAACCAGCTAGAGATATAGGGCTAGAATTCAGGAGAAAGGTGGTGGCTGGATACTGAGATTTGGAAGGCATGCTTTCAGTGCAGTTCAGAGTTGGGGAGGAGGCAGAAAGAATTTCCTTCTGGTCTTAAAAACATACTTTGTCTAAGGTTGGGCCTGAAAGTAATTCCATTTTCAGCATTTCTGGGTCCTTAATAAAGAAGGAACAAAATGGGTCAGAAGAGAGAGCTGTGGGCCTGGACTAGCCCCAGCCCTGCTTTCCGTTTGTCCTTTAGCCTAAACCTATCCCCACAAGACTTCCAGATGGGGAGTGTCAAGAGTACATACTCCTGAAACTTTCTCTTCTCCTCTCTGCCTCAAGTTCTCCATCCTCCTTCCCTTCCCCTCCAAAGGAGAATAGCCCTACTCTCTCCACCCCCTTCCCCCCTCCCCCAAGGCAGTATAACACTTAATAGCTCCTTGTTTCAGAGTCACCATGCTTCCAGCTCCTAGAGCATATGAAAAGGAGACCAGAAACAAAGAGATAGAATGGACAGAATTCAAAACTTGGAGTCAGAAGATTGGGATTTGAGTTTTTCATCTGGCACTTACTACCTGGAAGACTTTGGATAAATCAGTTCCTCTTGCTGGTGCCCCTTTTTCCTCATCTACAAAATGAGGTGGTTGGACCAGATGATCTCTTAGGTTCCTTCTGGTGTTCTCATCCCACACACTATGCCTCCATTAATCCATTACTGTCCACATTCTTTTGAGCAAGTCCTTTCTGGGCCTCAGTTTCCTCATTTGTGAAATGAGGGAGGCTGGAGCTGCCCGAGAAGACTTCAATAGTTTTAGCTATTCATTCAATTGATTGTTCATTTTTCCTTTTTGTCCCCAATTCCTGGAACACAGGAGGCAATCAATCAATGCTGATTGAATTGAATTGAATTCTCTGATAATCTTAGAGCTTAGATCTGATGATGTCATAAACTGATTTGCCATAACAATTCTATAAGTGTAATAACGAGGCAACAGAAATCTTGGCAATCATCAGGCTCTAAAAGTTGACCCCTCTCATTGTCAGGGCCTTGATTTGATTTTGAGTCCAATATTCATTGAGAGACCACTCTAAATCTATGATCTTATGACCTCTCTCAGACTCAGTTTCTGTATCTGTAATATGAAGGGATTAGATTAGGTGACCTCTAAAGTCTCTTCTGGCTCTGAATTTATGATAATATAGACTTTCTGGGCCTCAGTGTCCTCTTCTGCAAAATGAAAGGATTAAACTAGACCGTTTCAACTTGAATTCTGTGATCCCACGTCTCCGTCCATGTAACTGGATGACTGGTGGTGCCCCTGACGAGACAGGGAAGTTGCTGGCTGAGGCTACCACAGTTCACTGCTCAGGAGCCCTCATTAAAATTTAACATGGTTCATTTAATGCCTCATAGGAAAGAAAATTCTAAGTGTTGGTAAGAATGGAGACTTGTTTAATGTGTTTCCTTTAGTGCATAGCTAATGCATTTTTCTATCACCATGGAAACTAGGTCTTTCCTGTAAAATCAGACCAAGAGAAAATGGTTGAAATATTGCATTTTTTAAGAGAATTGATTTTTGAAAATTGTCAATAGCTCACCATTTTCTTCACAAGAGGAGGAATGAAAAAGGATGACACATTATGCCAGTGATTAGCTGCCCATTTTATGCCCTGTCAGCAGAACAAAGACTTAACCCAAGTCAAATCCAGGAAGCTCTACCCTTTTAAACCTCTGTATTAACTCAAAGGGGTTGAAAGGCATGTCTCCATGTCTCCAGAAGGTTAGCTGTGGGTTGAGTACACTTGTAAAGAAGCACGTTATTATCTCTGATAGGTGTGGGCAGAAGTAAAGAACTCGGATACACTTTTCAGTTGTTAAAAATATATATTTAGACATTATTTTTTTATGACCATCTCACACAAGGCAACATAGGAAGAACTGGGAAACTAAAAAGACAGTAACATCCTTTCCTCAGCCTGGTCATGCTTTCTTGATTTCTGCTGAATCATCCTCATTGTCAAGTAACTTGAAACTACTGGCCTCCCACTATGTGGCAATGTACGTGGACACCAAATTTTGAAGTAGGCTGAAAATCAAACCAGGAAAGCTGGTGACCTGCCTTGAGATTGCCTTATCTGCTGTAACGGCAACCAGTGACCTTGGGATTGGCACATGGCTTTCCCCATAGAGTATGAAGACAGCTCTCAGAAGGATAAGCAGAGTAGCCACAAATTGAGAGTCCATTAGATGAAGAGTGGCAGATTACTGATGAGATGTTATGGAGTTGTAAAACTAATGAACATCAAGAACTTGGAACTGATCAGTCTGAACTGATATGACATCAAGAAAGCAAAACCAAGTGAGAAATTGTCAAAATGACCACAGTAATGTAAAGGAAAACACCCTTAAAGACATCAAAATTCAGATTAATGTAATGACCAATCTTGAGGACTGACAAGTCAATGGACTTCCTTCCTCTCAGTTTAGAGGTGGAGAATATTACATTCATTGTCAGATATAGGAGATATCAGCTTGTTTGGCTTAATTACTTTTATTTCTTCTATGTTAGTGTCATATAGGAAGGGTGTTATTGTGACAGGGGATCACAATTATTTTTTTTCTCTAAAAGGGGAAAAAAAATTAACAGACATCATAGGCTCCTTTCTTCACTTATCCAAGCTAGAAAATAGAATGTTTGAGAAATTATCATCTTTTCATCCTTTTATACACACAACTGCTTAATATGAACAATCTTCCCAGTCTGGCCTTGTTGAATATAGAAACTCTGATTATTTCTATTGTGGAAGGAAAAATCTTGGTTTCCAGAATGAATTACTTTTGGATCATTAGAATATTGTAAAATATACCTTTTATGGCAGAATAATAAAAAAATGCTACTTTGTGGATGAAAAATTAGGCAGGAAATAGAAAGACAGAGAAAACAGCTGTCATATCAAGCTCCTAGAGGATGCTCCATGAATGTCAAGGTGATCCCAAGGAATCAAGCAAATGAAGCTGGGTGCCCAGTCCCACCATCTCCTTGGGGAAGTCAATAAGTTAACCTGCCTCCTGGTGGAAAGAACAGAACCTCTCCCTGTCCCTGAGCCATATAGATGAACAATCACTGGGTCAATTCATTTTTCTCTTTCTATGAATTCTTTGTTTTACTTTGTGAACTTAACAGCTGATTTGAAAAAAAAAATAAAAATACAATTTTACTGATGCCCTGTTGTTTTTGCCTCATAATTATGTCCATATACACCCCACCCACCTGCCTAGCAAGTTTTTCCCTATAACCAAGAAAATTGGTTAAGCAAGAAACCCAACAAAAACCCACAAGCTCTCAAGTTCCTCTGGCAGCATATGCAACAGTCTGTATCCACAGTCCCCACTTCTCCAAGGAAAGGAGGGAGGCGTATTTCCCCATCTTTGGCCATCATGTCTGTGGGTTTTTGTTCATGTAATTTTACTCATACAATACTCTAAAGAATCCTCTGATTAGTTTCCCCTTCATCAATTCACACAGTCCTTTCCATGTTTCTATAAATTGCTCATGTTTGTTGATTCTTATGACGCCATAACTTTCTATTGTCATGTATTTGCTCGGTCATTCCCCACTCAATGGTCAACAACCACTTGGTTTCTAGTTCCTTGGGTGTCATATTTTGGTCTTTACGGGAACCTTTCTTCCTTTGACCTCCTTGGGGTCAAAGAGTATGACCCAGCAGTGGAATCTCTAGGTCAAAGGGTATGAACAATTAAGTGACTTTTTGACAACTGATTTTCTGCCTAATCCATCCTATTAGGCATTGAGGAGGTCCAATGAGGCCATTCTGACATGGGATAACTCTAAGGCATATAGGGGAAAAAAGACGTGTGAGATGCCAAGTATCTTTGGAAGGCCAGACAATGGCCATCTCCAAGTCTATACTCTTTCTGGCATAGGCCAAGACCTCACCTATGATCTGGACTGAGGGTGAGTAGCCCAAGGGGATGACAAATTAGAAGTTGATCATGCTGTAAAAAGTGGGTTAGAAAGGCAGATCCTGGGGATATTTTCTTCATAAAAAAAAAGAAAAAGATGGACCTCCCAGGATAGGGAAAGGAAAATTGCCATCCTCCAAAAGCAGATTATTAGGTTTGAACATCCATGAAACTGAATTCTTCCTGGGGGTTCCATGCTATATATGTTCTGCTTCATGGAGAAGCTCCTGCCAGCCCTGCCAAATTGTGGCACTAAAACCCACTCAATGCATGTGAAGAATGTTCCATTTCAGAAGAGCTTTGCAGTTTAGTCCCTTCACCCCAATCCCACACCATGATTTCCTCTATTTGGGAGTAAGACAAGGGACTGGAAGCAACAGGGAGAGAGGAAGGAAAGACTACTGTGCTAGGGCAGAAAGAGACATTTATTTCCTTGGAGAGGAGCCCAATCTTCCAGGCTTAAGGACTACAGTCAACTCTCATAAAACAACGAGTCATTACAGGGTGAGTCCCCAGAGCCTTGTCGTTCTAAGCCAACCTACAAATAACAAATGCTGGGAAAGAGGATATCTGGAGGAACAACAGGCACTGGGGGAAGGGAAGCTATAGGCTGAGGAAATGATGGAAGCTGGAACATTTGAGGTGTTTCTTAATTAATTTGGGGAGGAAGGGAAGGTGGAAAAAGGAGGCAACCTTCCTCTAAGAGAATCAGAGGACGGGAATCACCCAGCCTGAAACAAAGCACAGCTTAGATGGGGCTACAGTTAAAGTGAGTTTATGGCTAATATCAAAAGAATTTCATGTTTTTAGTGATTTTTACTACTGCAACTCAAGACTGACTGTATCATTCCTCATCCTTTGGTACTCCTCTCTTTGGCATTTAACATTTAAGCTAGGCACCCTCAGAGCCTAGAACCTTGCTTGTATCTAGCTGCCCTAGTATACTCAAACACAGCACAGATCTCCCATCTCCGAGCCTTCACACTGGCTGTGCTCTACACCTGGAATGCTTGTCTCTCACCTATATCTCTGAGCTCTCCTGTCTTCCTTTAAGACTCAGTTAAAATCTTTCCCTCTTCAGGATTCCTTTGCTTATGGTACTCCAACTGCTAATGCTCTCTGTTCTGAGATGACCTTCTATCTATATTATATACATATACATATATATACACACACATACATGTGTGTATGTATATATATGTATACATGTATGTATGTATGTATATGGCTATCTTTTGCCTTTCCTTGTGCCACTAGGTGGTAGAATGCAAGGTGTCCAGCACATAATGAGTAGATAGAAATGCTTATGGACTGACTGACTCAGTGTGACCTTGTGCACTGACTGACTAAAAGGCTTTCAAATCCTCCTTTGATAATCCAGTCATTTCACAAACATCACCTACTATGTGCCAGGCACTATAGCAGCTAAAAGGTCCATGAAGATAAATGAAAAAGAGTATAAGCTCTTTCCCTCAAGGAACTTATTACAGTCCATGGGGAGGGAGGTCTAACCTATGCACAGACAATATAACAAGTGTGCATCTATGTGCATATATACATATTTATGTATGTGTGTATATCTACGTAGTTACAGGTATATAGTTATATAGACTAGTTATGTAGGAAACCAGCCAATGAGAGCCCAGCCCTGTATGAGCTCACATGGCAAGCCATCCTGCTTCCTGGTGCCATCCCCAACCTGGATTTAGAGCCTGTACAGATAATTTATGGCTATGTCCTATCCACTTACTATATGGGAAAGAAGAGCCCTTTTGAAGGACAGCTGAGCCAGAACTGGGATGTGTACACTGAAGGAACTACTTAGACAAAATGGCTCCGTTTTCCCTGGGGTTGATCAATAGAAGACACTCTATGTAAAGACTTCAAAACTCGCCCCCGCCCCGACCATGGACCTGACCGAAGAGCCCATGAGATCTTAGTGCCCTTCTACATGTTGCTTCTGTCTCTATTGTGATCCACTTTTTCCTGCTTTGGGGTGAAGGGATATCGGAGCTCCAGATCAGAAACACAATCTGACAAAGGTCCAGGAGTTGAGGTCCGTCTTAGAGTCTGTTATTTGTTGGCATAGTGAATTAGCCTGGCCCTGAAGCAAGGTCCACTTGACACAGACCCAGCAGAGGATGAACGTGGAAGCGGAGATTTCATGTCCTTCATGGCACAAGAGAGCATCTCACACAGTGACTCTGACGCACCTGGAAGTGATTGCATTGGGGAAATGCTTTGTACTAGCAGCTCGAAGCTTGAGGTCACTCTGCTCCAAAACAAAGTGGCACAGGGGAGAGAAGGGCGCAGCAGGTACTTTTGTCCTGACTTCCTAGGAAATATGCCTTTGTAAAAGCTACTTAGGTGATACGGGGTTACCACTCACTGAGTCAATCAAATGGCATAAAGGCAATAGATAGGTGCTAACTAACTCAAAACTGAGAGCACTCCGCAGAAAGGGGCTTAAACTGATGGCATGAGAACTCTGCTTCTCCTTGGGGTGACCCTAGGACTTCAAGGAGAGAGTATAAAAAATGGGGCCTCTGGGTGCCTGTCACATCAATGCGAATGGGAACTGAGTTTATAAAGGCTACATAGAGGACTTCGAATATGGGATGGGACACACACAAATTGGGGAGATCAGGAAGGTCTTCATTTAGGAGCAAACCTAGACCAACATTCCAGGGAATCGAGTGCATTGGAATCAAGTGAATTTTACAAGGAAAACATTGTACGTAGAGAAGGCAGGAGACAGAATGCCAGGCATAAAAACAGTCAAAGGATCAACTTGTTATTACTACTATCACTTATAAAGCACTTTAAAGTTGGTAAAGTACTTCACATATGTTAAATTCATTTAATTCCCCTAACAACTTGGTTGAGATAGGTGCTATTATCATCTCTAATTTACAGATGAGGAAACTGAGGCCCAGAGAAGTTAGGTGATTTGTCCAGGGTCACATAGCTAGGAATTGTCAGAGGCAGGATTCAAACTCAGGTCTTCTTTATTCCCAGTCCTATGCTTTACCCACTACTCCACCTGGCTGCCTCCAGTTTGGTTGAAATAGAGAATGCATGCAGGAGAATAATGTTTAATGAACCTTGAAAGAAAGACTAGAGCCAGGCCACAGAGAACTTTGTTTCAGGGAATGTCTGGGTTTCAGGGTCCATTAGCTACCTCCTAGGTGTCCCATGGACACAAGCTCCTTGAGCACAAAAACTTTTCTTTCTGACTTTCTATCCCCATCACTTAGAACAGAAGCCAAAAATGCAAGCATTCTCAAGAAGACTAAGATAAGTCACTGGACCAGAGACTCCTGGATGCAGCACTCGATGGGACATTGGAGGTCAGTTAGTCCCAACACTTTGCTATATACTTGGTCCAGGCCCTACAGGTGGCAAGGAACAGAACTGGGGTGAGGACTCAGGTAAGATCCCATCTCTAAACCTTAAGACCTTTGTCCTGAAGGAGACTTGCTCATGTGGTCCTCACCCACCAAGGAGGCCACCCAGCTGAAGCACTACAGAATTTCAGAAACAGATCTAATGGGACCTTCACCAACAGAGGTCAGCCCAAACCCCTTGGCAAGGGTTCCTGCTTCCGCCTGGGCTTCTGCACAAACAATTTTTTTTCTGCCACTGAGAAAAGCACATAAAAAGAGGTGTGCCTCTTGAAAATCAAACAGAGAGTCAATAAACCAAGCAAACTGGGCTGTGATTGAGATAACGTTAGAGAATCTAAGAGTAGGAAGTCACGTAACTTAAAAAAAAATCACTGCTGTAATGATCGGTTTGGAAAAAAAAAGTAGATGGAAAGAATTTGGAAGGTAACAACTTCCAGATGGGCCTGGTGGTGAAGATAGCTATATATAGAGAAAGAGTGGCTAATTAGTTCCTGGGCTGAGGCCCCCGGTCTCTGGTAAGTGAGTGATTGTATCACGGTGGTTTAGTTCAATACTGGGGGATACGTACCACATAGAGAGTAAATTAAGTATTTCATTCTTTTCCAAGCAAAGGGAATTGCTCAACCTTAATATAATTAATTAAAGCTCAATGGATGTTTAATTTAGTTCTGGTGGTCCTCCTTGAGACACAATGGCCCCTTTGTCTTGACCATGATGGCAAAGAGAAAGCGATGAGAAATAGAGTGAGCTAGGGTTAGTCAATAACCATGATAAATGCTCAAATACACCAACGTTGGCTTCCACTCAAATGGTACTTTCTGGGCTGTCCAACAGATTCCCCTGTAAGGCAGCACACAGTCCATTCAAGGTTCACCATGAGGCCTCACTCCTTTCCTTGGGTACCCACGGTTCCTGGCTGCTCTGTTAAAATTCCATTCTTTGATGTGCCTTGGCCAAGTGAAAGAACTAGCTTTCCCTGGCTTGTCTGTGGAGGCTCTGGCAGAGCTCAGCATGTCCTTTCTGGTCCAGGAGTTCTAAGTATGGAGAAGTGAGTTTGGGGTTGGAGTCTTGAATGCCCCATCCAGAAACCTGCCACTGATTGCTTTTGGCAGGTCACAAATGATCCCCTAATATGATGGTCAAACAAATGAGTAGATAAATGTAGATTACTAGAGTTATCAAACTTTCTTTCACCTCTTAAAAGATTTCTTCAAGAATTGGAATTCTCAGGATGTTTGGTTGGGAACGCATCACTCTGTGCTCTTATGAGAGTCTCTAAATCACTATCCTTGACTAGGCTGGCTTGAGGGAAATCCTAAGAGTTCATCATCTTTGGATGGGCCAACACACACAACCCTCATGCAGCTATTCTTTGGTTGAAGAAGTGGACCAAGGGAAATGGTGTAACCGAAATGTTGCTCTGTGGATGCCCCACCTCACATGCCTACAATTCTTTGGAGAGGCCCAGGTGGCAAGCAGCCCGGAACCCATTGGTAGATCCAAGAGACACTTGTTTCTCAGCTCAGTTAAGGGGTGAGCTCTGTCTTAAGTGTTAGGGAGAGGAAGCTAGAAAGGAGAAGCTGTTGGGGGACAGGCTGTGGATGCCTCTAGGGTTTGGGCATTCAGGGACCTGATTCAATTTACTTTTAATCTGCTACTAGAAAGCCATCAGACTCAGAGGACTTTAAGTCTGAGAAGCAATTTGGTGAGGCAATCACTGGCCTGGCATGTCCACCTTTTAAATTTTAGAAGCCACCTTGGGCTCAAGCCATGCCAAGGGATGGTCATGTATGGCCTCAAATCTATTTTGGGTTGGCCTTAAGGCATCTGTTTTGGTCCTGAGTTAACTGTAGATTTTTGAGAGATCATTAAGGAGTTGAGTTGACCTGAAGGACAATCCAGAGCTTTACAGTGGCCCTAGGGCTAGCTGAATTATTCTTGTTGGTGCTAACATGGCAGAATGACACCTGAGTCAATCTGGCCCATCTAGAGTTGGTGGGAAACAAATCAAGAACTGGAGAAGCATGGGTGGAGGAGAGAAAATGGGCTTTAAGATTATTCACCTGGATAATTTTATCCCTGGACTTCAAGAGAATAATAACTTTTTCTCAATAAGAAATCAAGTACCTTTTCTTTCATAAATGAGAGTATTGGTTATGTGGTTATTGACAAGGTAGGAAGAGTTTTATGGCCCCATGGAATGTCACCATCATTCCTTAACTCCCTCCAAGGGTTGAGGTTGCCTCAGTTGTTCCAGTAAAGAGTCGTTTTTGAAAGTGAGTGAAATTAGAAGGAAAAAAGGATAAAGAAATACAGAGGTGAAATAGGGAGACAAGTCAGAGCAAGTCCAGCTCCCTGCTCCTAAGGAACTCGGCAGGCCATTAGAGAGAGAGGGGGAAAAAAACAGCCTCCAACCTGCTCTGTCCCTTGCAGATCATTTCAGTTTTTATTCTCAAGCTGCTAAATCTCAATTATGTTATGGTTATGACCAAGTTCTCTTATTCTGTTCCCCTTGAGACAGACTGAATTGTGATGGGAGAGAAACAGCCAGAGAAGGCTAGGACCCTGGCTATCCCATTAACGCTTACATGACCTTGGGGAAGGCATCAGTTTCCTGATTTGTAAAATAAAGTTAAATCTAAGGTCCTTTCTATCTCTAGATCTGTTATCTTTAGTCTGACTCCTCCTCCTCATGAAAGACATTCAAGTATACGAAGACAATTATTATAACAACTATATGAAACTTAAAATAGTTCTCATGTAGATTGCTCCTTGAAGTTTGCAAAGCACCATTATGTCATGTATGTTCCTCATGATAACCTAGTGCTATTCTTTTTTAAAAAATAAATTTATTTATTTAACTTTTTACATTCATTTTCACAAAATTTTGGGTTCCAAATTTTCTCACCATTTGTCCCCTCCCCCCACCCCAATACCCCAAGCAATCTAATTTCCCCTATCTCCAATCTGCCCTCTCTTCTGTCATCTCTCCCTTCTCTTGTCCCCATCTTCTCTTTTCTCCTGTAGGGCCAGATGACTTTTTATTCCCCATTAACTGTATTTCTTATTTCCTACTAGTAACAACAATACTCAACAGTTGTTCCTAAAACTTTGAGTTCCAAATTCTTCCCATCCCTCCCTCCCCACCCATTCCCTTTGGGAAGGCAGGCAATTCAATATAGGCCCTATCTGTGTAGTTTTGCAAATGACTTCGATAATAGTCGTGTTGTGTAAGACTAACTGTATTTCCCTCTATCCTATCCTGCCCCCCATTGTTTCTATTCTGTCTTTTGATCCTGTCCCTCCCCGAGTGTTGACTTCAAATTGCTCCCTCCTCCCATTACCCTCCCTTCCATCATCCCCCCCACCTTGCTTATCTCCTTCTCCCCCACTTTCCTGTATTGTAAGATAGGTTTTCATACCAAAATGTGTGTGCATTTTACTCCTTCCTTTAGTTGAATGTGATGAGAGTAAACTTCATGTTTTTCTCTCAGCTCTCCTCTTTTTCCCTCCACTAAAAAGTCTCCTGCCTGCCTCACCTAGTGCTATTCTTATAAGGCTAGGAAATGTAGAGGGAGCTCAGAGTTGCACAGTTGCAAATTCTACTGAGGCAGAATTTGAACTCAGGTCTTTTTGACTCCAGGCTCTATTCACCATACCATATCTCCTCCTTCAATTCCCATAAGCCTTCTCTTCTCCAGGCTAAACATGCAAGGTTATTTCAATTGATGTTCCTATCAAAGAATTTGGAACCCGCATTGGACCCTCTACCATCCTCATAACTTGTCTTTAGATATACAACAGCCCATCAATGTCCTAATAAATGTAGCATTCACAACCAAAGGCAATATTCCTGATACATTCTGAGCTCCCTAAAGAGCAGGTCTGAGTTTGCCATCTTCCTTGGCATTAAACTGCAATGGCTCTCTATTACCTCCAGGATCAAGTGTAAAATCCTTTGTTTGGCTTTTCAAGTCCTTCATGAACTGGTCCCTTCCAATGTTTCCAATCTTCTTATACCTCACTTTCCTGTCTTGCTCTGTGATCCAGGGACACCAACCTCCTTGCTGGTCCTTGCACAAGACACTCCATTCCTCATGCCTGCCTTCCTTCAAACCCCTGCTAAAATCTCACCTTCTGCAGGAAGCCTTTCTCAGTCCCCTTTAATGCTTTTTTAAGTTACTTTCTGAAAGTGCCTCCTCTCTGAGATTATCTTCAATGTATGCTGCTTCTATCTTCTTTGTCCATAGTTGTTTTCAACTTGTGTCCTTCACTAGACTATAAACTCCTGGAGGGCAGGCAGTTTTGGCCTGTATTTTGTTCCCACTACTTAGTATAGTTCTTGGTACATGGCAATGCTTTAATAAATTACTTGTTGGCTGAATGAACCAATGTCCTGGGAAGACTAGGGCAGGGGTCTAGTTCCTTATTCCCAGGAATTCTGCTCCCCCGCTGCTCTTCTGGGCGCAATGCTTCCGATGCTGACAGTTCCCTAAAACCCTCAGCTACTTCTCTAAGACCCATCACCACTCACTGCTTTCTTTCTTCACCCTCCTCATGGAGGCTGTGTGCAGGTCCATCTACTACGTTACAGAGTCAGATGATCAGGGAGCTCTTGAGATCTTGGCATAAAAGATTCTAGTTAGGGTTAAATACTGGTAGGTACATACTACCTATAGACTTGGTTTCACCATGAAGTTAATGGGCAAAATTGTGAAATATCTTGGTAAATTTTAGACCCCAAACCTTAGCAATACATGGGATGACTATTCTGAATATATGCTAACTATTCTAAAATAATTGCACAAAATGTTGGAATTTTACTTCAATCCACCATTCATTTATTAGGTGGCTAATTCAACAAGCCTACTATGAGTCAAGCACTGTGTTAGGTGCTAAGGCCATAAAGGTATAAAGATACTTCAAGGTCCTTATGGTCTTTAAAGTTCCTGACCTCAAGGAACTGATGCTCTAGTGAGAAGATACAACACACACATTTGTACACATACATTTATACACACATGTATGTATAATATATACATGCATATATGTGTACATATATATGTACTTACATAGATCTATATATATGTGATATATGTTTATAGATGGGTGAAGAAATTGATAGAAATAGATAGATGGACAAATGGATGGACAGAGATAGATGATAGATAGACAGACAGAAAGATAGATAGATAGATAGATAGATAATAGATCTGTGAATACAGAGTATATACGATTTAATGTCAATAAGGTAGGAGTGTCAAAGAAGGCCAAGATTCTCCAAGGCAGAGGGGAGGAGGCTGTGCGTTCCAGTTGGGCAGGACCATTGCTACAAAGACATTTTAGTAAGAGATGGAAGGTCACATGCCAGGAGAAGTTGGCAGGCCAGTCTAACAATAACAGAGAGCGTGTGAAAGGGAATAAAGGGAAATGAGTAAGAGAAAGGCTGAGCTTTGATTCTGTTGAAATTTATTTTCCATTCTTTTTATTATCTTTGGCCAGTAGCACTTTTCCCACCCAAGGAGAGGATCTTGGATGCAGAAGTTGCAGCATCACACAAAGAGGTTGAAGGGGGCTGCAGGGGTGACAACTGGGACGATAGAAGCTGGGCACCAAAGGAGACAAATGTCCCCAACCTTTGCCACCCTGGAGGCCAAGAAAGCCCTGTGCCAACTGTCATGGGGTTTTCATGGCTTCCATAACTTTTGCTTGAATATCTCTCCATTAACACTTTTGTTGGGGTGTGGTCAAAGGATGCTCCAGGCAAAATCAGGGACTTGGTGAGACCTTGGGATGCCTTGCCCCCACTCCCAATCTCCACTTTCTGAGATCCTTTCCTTAAGTCTAATGACTTTCTCAAACAAAGTGTTCTTGTGCTACCCCCTAGACACACCTTCCATCTTCCTTACTCTCGTGCTTTCACTGAGGCTCTGCCCAACCTATCCATCTTTCCCTCCTTCCTGTCAAAACACCTCACCAACGGAAGAACTTGTGATTGACTCATTCCTATGAGATATTCAACATTATTCTCATGGGGCTCCACTGGAGATGAAATAGTGAAGACAGTCAATGACCTGGGAATCACACTAGTCCTGCCTTGGGCACTAATTTTTTGGATGACCTTGGGGAGGTCACTTGTTCTCTGGGAGCAGAAACTCCCTTATCTGAAATGTGACTTGTTTCTACTCACTGTACCACCCTCACAGGATTGTCATGAGGAGTAGATCAGGGACTGGATGCTAGAGTACTTTGAAAGTTGTGATCCAATATAGAAACATCAGGGGTCACGAGGATGAAAAGACAGGGGTTGGAGAGAGTACAGAATAGAAGATGGAGAAGGGAAGGCAGAGAATGAAAGACGGGCAATGAATGACTGAAAGGCTGCCACTAAAGAAGAAAATAAAGGAAGGAGCTAGTGAGGGGCCATTTCACATTTGTCTTTGTATCTCTGGCAATGTGACAGAGCATGTTAAGGAATGACTTCAGTCAGAAAGATCTCAGTTCAGATCCTGCCTCTGACACATACTGACCACGTGACCGAACAAATGACTTTCTCTCTTGGGACCCCTCTCTACCACTCCAAGTTATGAAACAGTTGATGATCCTCCTCATTAAAAGGAGTTTCCACTTTAAGAGGTGTCTGCATAAATTAAATCACAGCTTCAGTCCCCCCTTCTCCCAATCCCAACATCCAATATAGCATCTAGCAACTAATAGACGTGTCATCAAGGCTTGTAGAATGGAATGCAGCGGCGGCTAGGATAAGACTCCATCCTAGGAAAAAGGAGATGCATTTTAGAAGAGGAGGGAAGGAGACACCAGAAGTTATTCCAAAGGAAGAATGCTCCAACGATCTACTTCCAGTCACTGTATTAGGGAGGAGTATGGAAAAATTTGGAGATAGGAGATGGTCCTTCCTTTACCCTTCGAATGCTACAATGTAGGCAACTGTTTATTCCACTTAAGTCTAAGGCCAGAGGTGATCTTAATGATTCTGTTCGTTTTGGACTTTGTAAAGAATTTTAGGATTTACAGGTAGGGGTGTGTGTGTGTGTGTGTGTCTGTGTGTGTCTGTGTGTCTGTGTGTCTGTGTGTACCACCTTGTTCAGCTGTTTCAGTCATGTCTGAGTCTTCATGACACCATTTGGGGTTTTCTTGGCAGAGACACTGGAGTAGTTTGCCATTTCCTTCTCCATCTCATTCTGCAGATGAGGAAACTGAGGTAAATGGAGTTAAGTGACTTGCCCAGGGTCACAGTGTCTGAGACAAGTCTTCCTGACTCCAGGACTGACACTATCTACTGCGCTAACTAGCTGTCCCACGTGTACATAGGCATGTTAGAGGAATGCAATCTCCTAAGGACAGAACCTGTTACATTTCGGTCTTCATTCACCCAGGGCCCAATACAGTGTCTACTATACAGTTAGCATTTAATAAGTGCATGTTTGGTTAAACTGAATGCTTGTGCAACTCTGTTCCTGTGAAGTATTGGGTGAAATACAAATACTTTGACCGAGCTGAAGGTGTTTCTCTGTCGGGCTGTTGTTTTATTTCCTTTTAAAGATTAATCCCCACAGGGAGGTCAGACACAATCGCTCTGACCACTTGAAATCCCGAGTGAAGGAAGGTTGCGTGAATAAATGCAGGAGCCATAATGGGCCAAGAAGTCAGAGGGCAACATTTCTCAGAAGGCAAGCCCATCCTTTGGAGTCAATGGACGGATGCAGGTAAACAAGCATCTATTTGGTGACCAATTAATAAGTGACTGACTGTGCACAGCAGGGAGAGGGGAGCTATTGTTTCAGTCTTCCAGACTGAGGACATTCTCTTCACTACAGAATCAGGAACCCACTGCAAGGCAACCCACTTTGGAAGTGTAGAGGGCATGAGGGGAGGCCTTCCCTAGGCCTCTGATGTTTGAAAGCAAGGGCATCTGGGATACAATGGAGGGCTCTCCCCCACCTCCATTTCCACTGTCTCCTTTGTTGGGGAAGATTTTATCAGAAGCTGACTTCAATCCAATCCAATTCAGTAAGCATCTATTAAGTATGTGCTGTGTGCATGCACTGGGGAAACTGAGGCAAAGAGGAACATCCCTGCTCTCAAGGACCTTATGTTCCATCAGGGAAACTTGCCAGTTTACAAAAGCATATACAAAGTGATTCTCTAGGAAGAGACACAGGCAGTGGGGCTAGGTGGAGGTGGGGGAGGGTTGGGTAAAATCATCCAAACATTTGGGGCAGGGGGAGTTTGCTGTTTTAACTACATTTCAGGTACTTTGTCTGATGATTGGTGGCTGCAAACTAGGGAAAGCCTGGGCTTTACTAAAACTCTTCCAGAAAAGCATCAAGCCACAGGTGACTGAACTCTGCCAAGCCAGCAAAGACCTTTCAGAGCCAAATAAAAATGGGGTCTGGGTTCTCTGTGGTCCTTCTCCCATCCCTTGAACTGGGGAGATCTGCACCAAGACTCACAGCTGGCATGCGGCCCTGTCCTTAGGACTTGCCTTCAGAGAAAAGCCATGAGAACATGAACAAGTCCTACCTCCAAGGCAAGGGTCACTGCCTTCCTTTTCATCATTATACCCCAATCTCAAAGTAAGTGTGGAATCTCCATCCTACACCCTTGACACACATTTCCTAAGCTTGACAATGCATTGGTTGACTTACAGTATCCCATTTAGACCTCGCAGTCCTCTGAGGTATAGTCACAAGTCACTTGGTTTCACAATAACACTGTTCCCATTTGGCAGACAGACAAACTGAACCTCAGAGGAACTTAATGATTTGCCTGTGGTCAGACCACTTATGTATCAGGGCCAGTATATGAATATGTGCCCCCATGCCTTAGCTTCCCAGCCCATTGTTTTTTGTGTTCACCATTTGTCATCTGAGGAAACTGGGACATACACAGTTTAACGTCTCCCCAAAGTCAAATGAGTGGTAGAACTGGGCCTCCCAGAACTCGGGCCCCTGACACACAGAAGAGTTCTCTTCCCATTACCCAGTCACCCTCTTTCCTTGGTTTAGAATCTTATGTCAAACATGTCTACAGCACATCAGAAATGCTCACTTACTAAGAGAATGTGGGCCAGACATGGCCTGGGTTCTAATTGTGTTTCTGCCATTAAGTGAATCTACCTGTCAAGGTCTCTGCCTTTTTCTAGTAAACGGGTCTGTGGCCAATCCACCCAAAACACGCCTGAGTTCCTTTTGTCTTGGAAGCTAAGCAGAGTCAGGTTTGGCTAGGACTTGAACGGGAGATGACCTGAAGATTCTGCATGCTTGAGGAAAAGCAACGAAATGTGGTGGAAGGAGCATTGGAGTCAGAAGAAATTCATCCACACCTTGCCTCTGCCCTCACTACTGTGTGACCTTGGGCAAGTCACTCAACTTTTAGATTGTGTCCTCATCTTAATGTGAGAAAGTTGGGCTAAACTTCTAGATCTACCAAGACCTTAAAGAGAAATTTCACATCTGAGAAACCTGAGATCTAGTAAGGACTCATAAAAGGTCACATAAGGAGGAAGCAGCCCAGGTGAGATTTGAACTCTTCTGACTCCAGAGCCTGGGCTCTTTCCATTAGATCACACTGCCCCCATGGCTTGGGTCATATGCTCTCTAACGTTCTTTCCTCATGAATCTTCTTGCTAATTCTACGAGAAGGCACCATCAAGGGCTCAAAGAACATTCATTTATTTCCCTTCCCTCTGCTTTTTCTTCCTTAATTTTATAGATATTTTTCCTTTAATAATTCATTCCCTTTTCACTTGTGAAGCTGATATAGAACACCAGGCATTCTCTCACCTACACTGAATTTAGTCCAAAGTAAGACTAAACCTTGGAACGTTTGCCCCAAATTCTCATTATTCTAATTTAAATACTAACTATGTCCTAATTCCCACCATGTTTATTTCTTAGGAGGATGCTGGTGGTAATGTGGTCCCATCACCAGCTCCACATTTACTGGGAGTCTAGACTCACAGGGCTAAGGCCAATGGTAGGTTTTCTATGTCAAGCCAAGGAAACCAGAAGTGTGCTGGTGTAACTTTCAATGGAGGGAGTTTGTCAGCACTTAGTAAACCTGACCCCAGCTTCTCTATTTGACTAGCCTCCTCCCCAAGGCTCTGGCTCAATTGCCTTCCAAAATATATGATTATAATGTGATCAGAAATGGCAGTTACAAATGACATCATGCCATGTCCTAGACATAAAGATAATTTTTAAAGGTCTGCCCCCAGGAGAAGAAATGTATTTTCTCTGAATGCATTTTATACATACATGTAATCTCTCAACATATCAGATCTATAGATTACCTTGAAGTAACCAAGAACCTATGTATGGTATACAGATATATGGTGCCTTTATTTAGTGGGACCAGCCTGCTCACTTTCTACAATCTTGTCTGGCTTCTACCTCTTAGATTCTGTCAATATGGACTGTCACATAAGCCCAGATGCAATTCATACGTAGAAAAAAAATCATCTTGAGAAGTCATTTGGAATCTCTTCTAAAAAATAAATGTACAAGCCTCTGTTCTTCTGAATGAATGGATCCAGTTAAACATTTCTATAAAGGAAGGTCAATAATTTCACAGTAGACTCTTCAATGAATCAAGCCATCAATCAATGTGCATTTATTAAGTGCTGACTATGCTTAGTGTCATGCAAGCACTGGAGACACAAAGAAAGGCAAACATCATACCTGCCCCAATAAGCTTATATTCTAATGAAAGAGACAACATGCAAATGATTATGTACATTCAAGATATTTACAGAGTAAATAGGAGGCATTAATATGGGGGATAAGGAGTAGGCAGGGGGAGAGATGGCCAGAACTTAGACTGCCATATTGCCACACCCTTTCTGGGCATATCTTGGCTCTTGATTAGCCAATGACCATCTCATTATTCTCCAGTTTGGGCAGGGATTGGATGGTCATCTTTGTAATATCTCTGATATACATTCCTTTGTTTTTTTTCATTCAAATAGCTTTCATCTGAGTGCAGGCTGTTATTACCCTTTGTTGCAATAGCTTCCTCATGGGTGTCCATGTTTTGCCTAGACAGTCCGCCCACAGCTGCCAAACACAGTGCATGTCTCTTTCCTGCGAGCATACACTGTCGACTCCTCAGTCACACAGCCCTCCACAGTCTGCTCCCTAACTCTCTTCCAAGGCTTATTCCACATGATTCTCCTTACATTCTCCATTATTGTTTGCCAAGTCTGTCACTCCATCTCCCACGTCCAGGCCTTTGCACCAGGGGTCTCGCAGGCTTAGCCTCCTTGCCTCTAGTTTAGAGAACACTTATTTTCCTTCAAAGCACAACTCAGGAAGCCCCTCCAACATCAAACTGTTCTGACTGCTGCCATTTGTGTTACTTGTTGGCTCTTTCTCATTAAATTCTGTTGTGTTGTTATGCATTTTCTCACCAGTGGTCTTGTTGCATCTCCTAGATAGAAGGTAAACCACCTGATGGTAGGGATGATGAAACCTTTGTCTTTGAATCCCAAGCACACTTTCAGAACTTAATACATTTGTTGATTTTAATTGAAAATACTTCTCTTTTGGTAGTTTTAATACTAATACTTAATTGAATGATCAAGTTGTGGTATTGATACAAAAAAACATTATTTTCAGTATTGCCATCTTAAAAAATGATTTGGAAATGAATGAATAAATCAATGAATGAACAAATGAATGAATGAATGAATGAATGGAAAAAAGACTTTAAAAGTGCTTTCTGCGTCTCAAGGGATTATGATTAGCATTAACTGACCCAAAATCACCAACTTCTCTCACCTATAACTTTAGAAAACAAAAGGAGTATGGCTCCTACTGAGGCAGTAATGTTCAAAAAATTTTAAGGAAAGTTTTTTTCTTCTATTTCTCTTTCTAAAAGGATACTACACGATAGTATCTTGTCCATCTGATTCTCAGGAGAGATTAAAGGTGCCATATTTCCTGCCCTCCATCCCAGCAGCCAGAAGGCTGCTTTGTCAGCTCATCTGCATGAACCCCCTACTCAAAAGTCTATCCTTAGAAATTCTTTCTAAGTCACCATCATTTAAAAGACCATTCCCAACATGCAATTAGCAGAGAGACTCCCCTGAAAGATATTAAGGACCAAAGACAGGGCAACATATGAGAAAAGAATTCTAAAGATGAAAGATGATGAGAAGGGAATAATACAATCATTCTTAGAATGCAGTGGGTCTTTTTTACCTATTAAGTCAAAGTCAAGTCTACCTGGCTTTCAGAGAACTCTCCAGTGTGGCCTACCCATGGCACTGTAAGAAGAGAATGAGACTTGGAGTCAGAAAAGACCTAGATTCAAGTCTTGGCCCTGGAACTTGGGGAGGGCGGTATGTGGATGTTCTTGCTCTGATAATGCCAAAACGAGGTGAACATGAATTTAGCAATGCCACAAACTGTTTCATGTTTTAATAATTTAAATATATACCTCCCAAAAGAGTATAACAGGATTCACAGGTTACTGTTTCATGTCTTAAGTCTCTGTCAAGAAGAGCTTTGAGTCTTTTGTGTGGACAAAATAAGTAGCTGTCCTATACAGCCATTGGGGAGGTACTCCCTTTCTACTCCCTTTTGGAGAGATCCAAGATATGATAAACCCAGGTTTTGTTTAAGTGATATTCCCTGGGGCTACAGGGTGGGAGATATAAAGAACAAGAGACAAAGAGAAAGAACCTGACCCCTCTTTAGAGGCCAGTGTCCCTACATACTGAATCAGAGACTTGCACATGCCTCCAGCTGGGGCCCCTTGGTAGCAGAGTCCACCCCAGGCCTCATGCTCTGTCCCCCAAACAACAGCGGTCTGTGGTTGCATCCATTTTTATCATTACTACAGCATAAGCTCCTTGAGAGTAAGGGCTAGAGAGGGGGCATGCTGAGGATGATGAATAGCAAAGCCGGATTCAGGGAAACCTGGCTTTGATTCCAGCTCTGCTTGGTCCTACCTAAATGACCTTGTCATATAGTCACTTAACCTCTCCCTGGTTCTCAGTTTTCTCATCTATAAAAAGGGGGAGAGGGTTAGATTAAATGGTCTCAAGGGTTCCTTCCAACTTAATATCTAGTCTGTGTTGCTCCTATGATTTCTATCCCAATGGGCAGGATGGAGCATACAAAGCTGGTTTCCATGCTCCTACCTCCATGTCTTAGGATTCCCATGAAAGCCCAGCTTTGGAACAGCAGGGATCCTCCTTGTACTCACTGAGTCACATTCTGTTTGCCTGAGGCTCATACAGCTCAAAGGGCAAGGAGACAGACTTAGAAACCTGGCTCTGATTCAAACCAGTTAGTCTCCCCATCTGCCTACACAATCCTGATTGAGGCCAGAATTCCCAACCTTACCTCACCTGACGGAACAGGACCAAATATCAATAGGGAGCTCAGAGACTATTCAATCCACTCCCTACCTGGGCATACCTGGCAAGTTGTCACCTCATCTTTGCTTGAAGGTTTCCAGGGAGGGGTGGCTCACTACTTCTGAGGCCAGCTCTTCTCATACTGGGAGTACTTACCTCCATCCAAAATGTGCCTATCTGGATTTCTCAGAGTTCTGCCCTCTGGAGCGAAGCAGAAAGGGTCTAGTGGGAGTCATAAAGCACCAGTCTTTATAACAATCATTGAATTCCACAAACTTCTCCCAATGAATAGTAATAACCCTAGGGTGACTCTGGCAAAAGTACTGAACCTCTCTATTGTCCCCTCACCTTTCTCAGACTCTTAAGCTAAAGAGGAGTCACCAATGTAACTTGGCAAAGTGCGATCCCTCATGGCAAAGATCAGAGGTCTGGACTAAAATAAAACGGAAAAACCCAAAGACGATAATGTCAGACACATTATACTCCCTCACCTTCTCCACAGGGCTAGTACAATAATTAGCCAGATATTGACTGGGGAAGCACTCTCAAAGAGAACAAAGCAGTTCCCAGCTGTAGGGTGTAATTAGGAGTTGGGCTAATCATAAATGAGGCAGCTTCCTAAAGGAATTCACTTGGGGTAGTTGGCAAATTGTTATCAGCCCCTTTGTGTGTTCGGCTGGGAGCTTAAAAAGATGCCGGTGATTTATTTCTCTGCTTGAGCCCAAACAACTTCTACCTTTGAACTGAATTGTGAAAGTTATTCCCGCAGGGAAGAGACCCAGCTTCCATCAATGGGCATGTTTTTGACATTACATCATAGGAAATGGAGTGAACTTGGTCCTTCCTCCCTTTAATGGTGGCTGTTACTGTTATTACTGATGCTCAATTAAAAGGTGGCTCCAGAATGAGTGACGACTGCAGAAAAATTTCCCAACTAGCCAAGCCAGAGTGTGCCTCTGGCCACTCAAGAAACACCCAGCAGAGAAATCCATGTTCTTGCCCATTACCTATCCATACAGGTTAATAAGGAAATAGACGTTATTGCACAGCACTTTGCAAAATGGAAAGGTCTAATCTATATAAAAGTTAGCTATGATTATTGCAGCACTTTTTTTTTGTAGTGAGTAAAGAACAGGAAACAAAGCGAATGCCTGCCTGAAAGGGAATGGCAGTTCCCACTGTGGCCAAAAAATATAATGGAACAGCATTGCGAATTGATGTCATTGGTTTTTATGAAGAATCAGAGAACCTTGGGAAAATTTGTATGAACTGATGAAGAATGAGATAAGCTAAACCAGAAAACTAACATACACAGTAATTATAATGATGTAATTAAAAGATCAGTAAAAGGAAGTCAAGTTTTGAGTGACTAATAATCAACGACCAATCTGATTTTCAGGGAACATGCATCCTTATGGTCAGTAGAAAGGTGTAGGAGGCCAGGGGCAGAATGTTACTATCTCATCCAAGGCAGGTGCTAAAGTGGATGTTTTTAATTAATTCTTTTTGTCTGCTACAAGAGAGGGTTCAATTCCAGGGCAGGAATGGGACCTATCCAGAAATAACTTATATAAAAACAGATCCCTTAAACTCCCTGGGGCCATGCTTCTATACCTCAACCATTTCCTGCCCTAACGTAACCCAATTCTACTTTTTCTACCTTTTTCCGCTGAGAACTATAATCAAGTCAACACTCCCATTGCCTCTGGAAAGGACTTGTCAGTCAACTGCTCCAATGTTTCTTCCACCAGCCCAGTACCCCCCCAGACCAAAACACTCTTCCCTGATCCCACCCCACAATACACACACACGTGTGGATTCCCTTCAATTAGAAGCTAAGTTCCTTGAGGGTAGGGACTCTCTTTGCTTTTGCATTTATATACCCAGTACCTAGCACTGAGCAGACACTAAATACTTCCTTTCTTTTTCTTTCTTTGTTTCTCTTTTGCTTTCTTCCTCCCTTCCTTCCTTCCCCTCTTCTTTCTTTTGTTTCTTCCTCTCTATTTTATTTCTTTATTTTATTTGCACTAGGGATCAATTCTCATTAAATGAACTCATCCAAATTCTATGTTCCTTGAACTATGACTAGATCAGTGATCAGAAGCCTGGTGAGTTACCTTCTAATTCTACATCTGTTGCCCAATCATCCCGAGATATCCAATGACTCTCATTTTGACACTGAGTCCCTATTTTTTTCCTGTTCAGAAATAATACAAAAACTGGTGTTGCCACTGAATTAAACTCTAGGTGTGCAGATAATTGGTCAACTGGGAACTGAATGAAGACCCCAGATCTCTGCATGTTGTTCCAGACAGGTGAAATATGCCCTCTCCCAGGTTTCAACGGCCCCAGATTTACATTCACTACACATTTATCCAAAGATTCTTGTCTCATTCTCATGCTTACAATAGCTCATGGCTTCAGATTGTCTCCTGAAATGAAATTTTTTCTCCCACTTAATTATATGGTACCATTACACCCCCATCCTCAAATAGCTGCAAATTTCTTCAGCATAACTAGGGGAGGGCTTGGCAAGGCTTGATTTGACAGAGGAGCTTCACATCTGCATATTTGGAAATGTGTTAGTATAAAGGGAGAATGGTATGCAGCATCAGAGGCACTTACAGGAATGGGTTTTGGGAAGAAAGGACACAGAAGTCACCAAACCCAATCCCCTCCTTTTACAGATTAGAAGAGAAGGGTGAGTGATTTCTATTTTTCTTGACTAGACATACTTGGATTATTTCACACAAACCAATCATCTTGTGCGTGCTATGTTAATTTAATAGTGTGGGCACTGATGTAAGAATTACATATGCTTTACGCCTTTAATTGCATGTCTTATTTTATTCTTTATGGACCCTGATGGGACAAGGAGAGGACACATGGTATAGTAGATTGAGAACAAGCCTTGGGGTCAGGAAGATTTGGGTTCAAGACTCATTGAGTGACCCCCATCAAGTCCTCTCATTGGACCCAGACAACTCCAAGGCTATAAATTGCAGAGCAAGCATGATCCATATTGGCAGAAGTAGTTTCCTAACTGAAAAGCACCAAGGCAAACAGGATCACAATTCCGGAGCCAAATTACAGGTTCCAGTGACAGACTCACTTCTCAGAGAAAGGCTCCTGCTGGGATGGGTGGGATTTCTCACCAGTGTTCTATATTTTCACTAGGGTATGGGGGAAGGATTTGTGATCACGCCCAAGTAACACCACCACAGTGAGGAGTATGGAAAAACAGGTCTAGGGACTAACGGATGTCTTTTTATAGAGAAGTTTGATAAATCATCCCCTAGACTCAATGGCTCTCAGACAATCAATCCACTGCTGCACTGACCCTCTTCAATGCTAAGCTGGGTTTTGTAATCTGACAGAATACCAGAGTAGATTTTAACTCTCCAACTTCCATTCTTGGGACAGTAAAAGCTGAGAGAAAAACATATGCATAGATTCATGGTCAGCTCTGTTATTCAGAGCTAACCAGGAATGAAGCAGTGTAGTATGATGGAAAAAAATGTTGGACTTGGCAAACTCTAGGTTCATATTTAACCTCTGACCCTGCCCAGTTAGGAGAACCCTAAAGTCTTTAAGACATAGTTAAAGTATTCAAGTTTTTATTTCTTTGCACCAGTTTCCTTATCTGTGAAATGGGGATAATGCTAGCACCTACCTGAAATGAGATAAGGCAAGTAAAGTACTTTGCAAACTTTAACGTACTACTCTAGGAACCAACTATTATCATGATAAATAGGCACGGTAAATAATAATACCTCTTGTGTATGCAGTGATTTCAGTTTTACAAAGCACTTTACAAATATTATCTCCTTTTATCTTCAAGGCAAACCTGGGAAGCAAGTACTCTGATTACCTCATTTTACAGATGAAGAAATATAGAGGAGGCAAAGAGAGGTTCAGTGAGTTGTCTGAGGTCATGCAATAAGGCAGAATTTGAACTCAAGTTTTTGTTTTGTTGCTGGTTTGCTTTTTCTTTTCCTGATTCCAGGTCCAGAGCTCTAGACACTGTACTGCCCGCATACATAACCTATTACTTAACATTTTTTGAAGACTGCAGTATTAGAATGCATTAAATGCAGTAATAGAATGAAGTAAAATACAGTAAGGTTAATGGATGGAGGGGAAGCCTTGACATCTGGAAGAAATGGATTCAAATTCTGCCTCTAACCACATCCTGACTGTGTGACTCTGGGAAAGCCTGTGACCTCTCTGAGCACTCTCAGCAGCATTGTAAAATGATGACTTACTAGGGAGTTGTGGCATGGAGTTGGTAGAGGTTTACTTTTCCCATCCATGGACACAGCTGTCATCCCCTCCAAAGTCTTCTTGGAGAGGTCTTCTTTAACTTCTTAAGAGGGGTGGCATTGTGGATAAAGCATTAGATTTGGACTTAAGAAGACTCGTCTACTTGTGGAACCCTGGACAAGTCACATCCTCATTCCAACTAGGTTTCCTCATTTGTAAAACTGGTGTAATAATAGGGTTTTGGAGAACATCAAACAAGCTTTAATCAATAATGTTAATTATCATCATTATTTGAATCTTTCTCAGATATGATATAAATCATAAATTCTTACTCACTTCCATTGGAAAAATGTTGAAACATGCTGAAAGGCATTCCAAAGTCCTTTGAATATAATATAATAAGGATAATGAAAGGGAGAGTGTGTGTCCTGTGGTAGAATGCCATGGGATTTATAGCTGAAATGGACTTTGCAATCAAATTCCTTCATTTTAAAGAGAAGAAACTCAGAAAGGTTATAAACTTGGTAAAAACCATCTAGCTCATTAGCACCAGATCTGAACTTAGAAGCCCTCATTTTTAATCAAAATCAAGCACTTTTCTTTAAACATATACTGCTGAGCAATGGCATTAAACATATGAGGTAAACTGAGGTACAAATCACAGAAATGCATAATTCTAAGGGATCTCAGAGGTTATCTAAGCTGATCTTTGGCCAAAGATTGAATTCTATCTGTAATATCCTATATAAGGTTTATTGAACTTCTATTTACAGACCTCCAGTGCAGGTGAGATCACACTACTTTATATTTAATTTTTAATTTATGGACAAAAATAAGTCTTTCCATAACATAGTACAATAAAAAAGAAGATTGCACCTGAAACTGAAAATCTATTATGTATAACTGGCTATTCCTTTACTTATTAAGGTAGTCAAATTAATTTTTGGCTAGCTGTAGTTATTTATAAATTCTTCCTTCTGTTGAGTCAAGATCCAGTTCTCTGTAATGTTTTTGTTACATGGTCCTCACCCTCAGGGTTCTCACCCTCATGGTCCTCACTCCACATGATCCTCCACTGGTCTGCTTACTTATAGAAGAGTGAAGGGGAACAAGCTTGAAGACAAGTGAAGAAGGGGGAGGGAATGAGTCACCTTCTCTCCTCTTAGGGTTGATGGTCAGACTCCCTGTCCTGGAATACCTCACTCCAACCTCACTTATTTATACTGGGTACCAGATTCCTAGACATGAATCTGCCCAGGGAGGTCCAATATGCTCTCAGCAAGCACATCCCCACACTTCTAAGCCCCTAACAGCATACACCCATGGACACAGATCTGAAGGAAAGGAGACATTATGACCAAAAAGTGATGATGGGGGAAAGGCTTACAACCCTGATGGAAAACAGAAGTCATCCTTCAAGGTTTCTGGTGGTCTGCTCTGTGTGTGTGTGTGTGTGTGTGTGTGTGTGTGTGTGTGTGTGCGTGTGTGTGTACCATGAAAGGTGAGGACCATGAGGGGCACACATACACACACACACACACACATATATATATACACACATACATACATATTATTATATATCATATATATTATTCATATATTTATTTATTCATGTCATGGCCCTATTCAGTAAATGTTAATGCCCCCTCCATGCTGCTGGAATAATATAAAAAGGTCTCTGACATTTAACACCTTTCAAAATCCGGTCACAGATTTTTCCAGCATCATTATAAATGACTCCCTCTATGGTCCAGTCAGTCTAACCATCTCTCTACTTCACATATGGCATGCCATCTTTCATCTCCGTATCTTTGCATGCACTCTTCCCCATGCCTGGAACATTCTCCCTTTCTTACTGCCAGTTCATAAAATTCCACATTTCCCTCCCCTTGCTTTCCCTCCGCTTGCCTTCCCTTTCTCTCTTAATCACTGTGCCTCCCTAGAACTTCCATCCCTTAGTCCTGGTTCCGCCCCTAGAGCCAATCCAATCAATCCTTCCTGAGACTCGCCTTTAAATATCTGCAGACAGCTATTCCCCCACCTCCTGCTCACACCCTCCCTTCCCTGCACTAAATCTTCTCCAACCTTAATTTCAATTTAAACATTTCCAGTGCTTTGCACCATCCCTCCAAGGGCATGATTTTTTAATGCTTCACCAGCCTGGTTGCCTCTTCATCACTTGCCTGTTCCCTGGAAGGATGACCTCCCCATCTACACCCAATAAGTCTAAAGAGTCCACAGCATGATCTTACATTGCAGACATGGGAGCTGAGGGAAGGCATATTTTTTGATGACTTTGATGACGGCTTGCTCTAGGGGAATCCAGCTGGGAGCTCAGAGTCATCAAAAGGGGAAGTCATGTCCACCCCCAAGGCCAGCTCCCCACTTGGAGGGATATTACTGCTTGTCTCTCCTAGTCCATCCAGCTGGATTACCTGGGCTTGTCTTAATGGCAAGAGAGCAGGGGAATATTGCGCGTTCTCACCTGCAGAAGGCACATTTAATATCCTATCTCCAGGATGCAGATGAGTCTCTGTGTGGCACCTGCCAATCACCCCACTGTCTTGTGTGAGTCAGTTTCACCCTAAGCTTTAAGGATGTGGTTTCTAATATGACTTTCAAGTTTCTGACCGACATTTCAAAGAGGCATCTGGACAAAATATGCTTTTCATAGAGACCGACTGGCTATTTATTTATTGCCTATGACATCGAACTTGGCAGCAAAGAAGATATCAAATAATTTGAGTACGCTGCACACAGTGCGTGCAAACTTGCCACTGGAGGAAAGGAAGGTGGATAGCATGGAAGGATACACCTCATGGAGGGGGAGGACAGACTACTGAGCATTTCTGCCTTGAACTTTTTCCTCTTCTCTGGTTCACAGCTTTAGCTTTAGCAGAGAAATGCAACTAGTAGGACAAATTTGAAAACTTGTTTAGCCTAAGGAAATACAGAAAGGGACCTGGAATGACTTGGTCTTAATCCCACAGGTCATACAGTTGTGAGCATCTATGCCTAAAATATGTATGAACGTTCATGCAGCATGGATCCATGGACACAGGCTTGAAGCTAAAGCAGATGTGATGACAGTGAAGTGATGGGGGGGAAAAGGCTATCTCTCATGTAGACTTAAAATGTTCAATGCTCTGGGCACCTCTTTAAGTAGGAAAGTACCAAAGGAGGTACCAATTTGCATTGAGAGTTTCCTCCCCTGGAACTTCCTAAGGGGAATGAAATCACAGGTACCATCTTTACCCCCATGGGTCACAATCTGAATCTGGCAGAGACTCTAGAGGCCTTGAGCCAAGCCCCCATTAGGCAGATGGAGAAACTGAGGTTGAAGAAGTGAAATGACTTGCACCAAATCATACAGGTTGTAAGTGTCAGATATGGCTTCTCTGAAGCAATGCTTTTGGGAGACATTGGCCCACCACGGAGACTACTTCCTCGTTGGCAGCCCTATGTTTCCATGATCCTTTAATTTCAAGAAATATTACTGTATTTAGGAATTCTGTCTTGTTGAAACCCCTATCACTGGGGCAGCTAAGTGGCAAAGTGGATAGTGCAATGGGCTTGGAGTTCAATTGCAGCCTCAGACCCTTGTTAGCTGTGTGACCTTGGAAAAGTCATTAAACCAACCTCTGCTTCAGTTTCCTCAACTATAAAATGGGGATCCTAATAAAACTTGCCTCTCAGGGTTGTGAGGATCAGATGAAATACTCTTTGTAAAGCATTCAGCACAGTGCCTGGCAGAGAGGAGCTGCTTTCTTCCCAGAGTTAGGGATCACATTAAAATGTGACCTATGACTTTTGATACTCCCTGAGACTTAGAATTCGAAGGAACCTCAAAGGACAACTAATCTGTCCCTCATCTTACAGTTAATAAAATTCAGGTCATCCAGGGAGGAAGAATCAGGAGAATTTGATCCCAAGTCCTCTGTCTCCAGAGCCAATGGCCAATGCACTGTAGTGGAGAGGCCAGGCATCTCCCAAAAGGTCACATTTGCAAGGGATCAGAATCCTTCTCTTTGTAAATATCATCACTCCCATACCTGACCTCTCAAAAGAGAGATAAATGAAATATATTTGGATGTAGAATTTTACCCAGATTGGTCAGTCCATACATGTTTGAAATATGATGCAAGTTTCAGGTTAGGAATTAATGAGAGTGTGAAGGTTTATGGGGTTTAAGATCCAAAGATCCAGGAGCCCCGATTCCTTAGCAGCAGGTTAAGGATGATGAAGCCCTGTCAGCTGCTCCCCACCAAGGGCCTGCATGGTCGCCTCTGTGTTTCTTGGAGAACCTTAGCAGGGACGGGTTCCTTCTCAGAATAACTGAACCGCAACCTTTTGTATTACTAAGGGCAACAAACATGAAGGAGGGTCGAAGTGATCAACCAAAGAGAAAGTAGTTATTTCAGCTGATGCCTAAGAGTTTTTGTCAGTCGTGATTGTTACTGTTGCAGTTAGCCAGCAGGGTAGAATACAGGAGGGGCACGGTGACGGTCAAAAAGACCTGAGTTCAAATGTGGCCTCTGACACCATCTTGTATGTGACATAGAATAACTATTATTGTATCTCATGTGAGGTAACTTATACAAGCATGGACAAATCATTTAGCCTCTTTCACCTTCAGTTTTTTGGGATTGTTGGAAGGATCAAATGGGATAACCTGAAAGGGCTACGTAAATAAATGACTGTGGTTTGTGTTACTATTGCCCAAGGTCAGACAGGCAATTAGATAGCACAATGGATATAGGGTCAGGCCTGGAGTCAGGAAGACATGAGATCAAATCCAGCCTCAGGCACTTACTAGTGTGTGACCCTGGGCAAGTCACTTAACCCTGTTTGGCTCAGTTTCCTCATCTGTCAAATGAGCTGGAGAAAGAAATGACAAACCTTTCCAGTATCTTTGCCAAGAAAACCCAAAGGGAGTTGTGAAGGGTTGGACATGACTGAACAAGTTTAGACAAGAAGGAAGAGAGAAAAGACATACAGCCAGATTTTCTGACCTTATGCCCAGCATTCTCCCCACTGACCCACACTGCACTGAATCTTCAGGTAAGCTGGCAGCAGAAGGAAACATCCTCAGTCCGATTTTTGTACCCACTGACTGAAAGGAGGCAACTAGGACCATGAGGTCAAGGAGGAAAGAGAGCAGGAGAGGATTCAGAACCTCCTGCCTGGAAAGGAAAGATTATTTCTTTTGGTTTTGTTTCCCTGAAAATGAACAAGGTCTTGTGGTTTACCCACCTTCCATTGGGTATGGGTTTTTTTTTTTTCCTGCCTTCATGGAAGGATTTTCCTCCCACTTCTCCCCATCCTTTCCCTTCCTTTTCCCTCTTCGCATGGGCTCGATGACCCCTGAGAATTCAGGACCCCTTTCTTTTTCGTATAAATTTTTGCTTGATCTGCTTTAATATGAGATGGAAAACAATTTGCTGGTCTTTCTCCTAATTAATAATGTTTGCTAATAACGATAATGTGATCATAAAGATACCCCTATGTAAAGGCCCTCTAATTTGGGAATCATACACAACTGCTTCCTTCAACCCAACCCGGGTCACAAGTGACACAAGATTTAGCTTATTAGACCCGGGGAGTTACCAAAGCCCCAAACAGGTTAAATGAATTTTCCCAGGCTCACACAACTAGCAAGGGTGAGAACCATCATTTGAACTCAGGTCTTTAAGACTTCAAACCCAGATTATGATCCACTCAACCCCACTGCAGAATTATAACATTACTACTACTACTACTACTACTACTCAACATCTCAAGTAAAATACAAACAGCATATAAACTTTTAAGTGTCATAAATATATATATATAATTATAATATCTTACATGAAAACATACATGAGCATTATGAAAAGCCTTAATGCTATATATATAAAACATATTAACACATAATTATTTGTCTCAATTATGACACCACATGTAAAGAACTCTGCAAACTATAACACTATAAAAATGTTGGTTATTATTTTATCATTGTGGCCCCATCCTCATTTTGTTTGAGTTTCTAAGCTGGGACAAGTGACTATATCTTCCTGCTTTTATTTGTCTACTTAAATCTCCTGCAGACTGAGACCCATCTAAAGAAAATGTTTCTTTGTGGCTTAATAAAAGTATTAGGAGATGAAGTTATCTTGTATAGACTCACTGAAGTCAGCATGACACCATTTCAGTCACAGACAGGAAGATGGGCATCATCTTCACTTTTTCCCACATGATTTTGATCTCTATAATTTGAAAGTGTGTTCCTCTCTGTAGGTTGGAGAAAAAATCTAGTTTGGCGATATATATTAAAAATGTTGATCCTAAAGTTTTATGGGTGACTTATGTGTGGGCAGTTATGGCCATCCATTTTGTCTGAGATCATGGTTAACTTCTAGTACAATGTCTTGGTTCTCTAGGATATTTCAAAGACCATATATGCAATAGGGGGGGTTTGCTGTCTTTCTGTCCAGGAAATATAATAGTCTTCTGATATGTAACTCTAGTTCTAGGTAATGATTGCTAAGTATGATAGCAGTTTCTGAAATCTCCATTGTGAAGTTTCTAACATTTTTTTTGAACAATCTGTATTGACTATTAAGTTCACGATCTTTATGGATATCCAATAGATCAACCAAAAACATTTATTAAGCACCTACTATGTGTCAGGCACTGGGCTAAGTGCTGAGCCACAAAAAAGGACCCTGCCCTCAGGAGCTTATACTGTAATAGAACCCAAAGGAATTCAAAAACCCTTCTGGAACTTCTGGTGACAATAACTTAGTCCTGAAGCTCCATCATAAATGCCTGTTTCTGCAAACAAATCTCCATGTCTCAACTATTTATCAGGAAACTTCTTCCCAGTTATATTGTTGGATGAGTTTATAAAGATATCACCTATGAAGGGCCTTTTGATTCCACTCCGGGATCTAAACTTTTTCATATGCTCCATCTGGAGGTAAGCCACTTCTGCTTATAGTCAATAAATCCATTAAAGTGTAACTGGTATCAGCGTTAGCAGCGTTCAGTGAAGTGATGTCTGCACTGTCCAAAGGATTTCTGGAGGGTTTTGACCTCTGTGTCAGGTACTCTAAGAATGCCTAGTAATCCTTTCCTTCCTTTTTGGTGAAGGAAGCATCAATCTTTCTATAGCTTCTTTATGGGGACAGGTGATTCTTCTGACTCTGTTTCTTCTTATTTGATTGATCTCTTTTTTTCATTGGAGATTCACACTAAAAGGTTCTGAGGAGAAGTTGCTAACCTGATATTATACTTTTTATACTTAGTGTTCTTTGGGTGATTGAGTAGGTGGATAAAACAAATATAATTGAATAAAAGGATTGGGATGCAAGCTCATCTTCTGTAGATTTACTGAAAATATCTTTGGGACAACTCAAGGATGACAGATATGACCTGGAGGCATACCTTGCCCTGTTCCCACACAGTTTTAATTAGTTCTGCTACGTCTTTATATTTTGAAAGCTTTTTACTCCATACGGTTTGGAGATTATGAGTATTAAGTATGGCAACATCCATTTAAGATTTTTTTTTAAATTCTGTGGGATCAGTTAGGACCGGGTGACCCTGGGCTTTAGTTGTGTCTATAGTAATGTTCTGAATGTAGTTCAGTTGATTTGCTGTATTCACAAGGATATTTTGGCATTTGTGTTTGTCATATGAGGACTTGTCTGTTACTTTACAAGGACTAGAAAGTTTCGGTTGTAAAATCCTAGCCACCTGATTATGTCTTTCTAGTATATTTGGTAGGTCCTGAATTTTTACAGCTTGAAAATACATATTGTGATGCAGCTGTCATTTACACCCCTAATCTGTATTCATCAATAAATCCAAGCTCTTTAAGGATAAACTTTCTGTAACTCCTGGTGGTGATGACCTGATCCTGAATCACTCCTAGAGAAGTCTTGGGCTCCATTATAAATCCACATAACTCAGCCATTTGTTTGACCCTTTTATTGTTAACAAATTGTTTATGGGGATGTCTTCCAGAGGTCACCTTATTATTCCAGTCTTGGATCTCAGCCATTTCACATGCTCCATCCAGAGGCTGGCTACTTTCAGTCACATCAGACAAATCCCACAGCATGCACCTATGCTCAGTCTTTGCTATTGCTTTGTGAAGCCAGGTGTATTTTTTCCAGGTGTATTTCTGTTCATTTTGATCATTTTATTGGATGCTCTGAGAATATTTATCAATCTTTTTCCTCCTTTTTAAGATAATTATTATCTCATCAGTTTTGGTTTACAGATAGATATGGCTCTAGGACAAATAATCATTCAGCTATTTTATTTTAAATATTATGTGTTCTTCAGACTACTGTTGCACAGGTAGATAAAATGATGGTTCCTAATTGAATCAGTGTATTGGGACACAAGCTCAATCTCTAGAGGTTCATCTGAAAGCTTCTTTGGGAGAGTTTTGGTAGTGAACAGGAACTCAGGAATAACATCTACATCATCTGGTTCCCATATGCTTATGATTTCTTCTGCTCCATCTCTGGATTTCAAAAGTTTTTTCATTCCATGTAGCTTGGAGATTACATTTAAAGAAAAAAAAACCTAAAATGTTGGTTTTAAATTTTCCTGGACCAGTGGTATATCCTCACAATTGTTGGCGACACTTTGGTCTGTGATAATGCTCTTGTTACCTTATAGTTCATTTGTTATATTTAAAAAGATATTTTGAGGTCTCTATAGTACAGGGATCTGTCATCTATCAGTTTATTAAAAAATGAAATTATTATGAAAATATTTATGAAAATAAAATGAACTCAAGGGTTCTTAACCTATGGTCTATAAAATTGTTTTTTTAATGTTTTGACAATTTCATTTAAATATAATTAACTTCCTTTGTAATCTTATGCATTTTATTGCATGCGTTTGAGATACTATTTCTAAATACTTAGCACAGTGCCTGGCACATAGTAGGTATTTAATAAATATTTGTCATTCCCCCCAAAAAACATTCTAGGAAGTGGTCTATCAGGTTTATTAAGACTGCCAAAGGGGTCTATGATTTGTATGTGCCCTTCTCGCCACCAAGTGGTGCTTTCCTGGGTCTTCAGTACACTTTTGCCAGCTTCAGTGATGTATGACTTAATGTTGGTCTCCTGGCAGTTCCTGGAGACACTCCATCTCCTATCTCTGCACCTTTGTGCTGACAAAAATTTATGGGCCTGGGACATCCTCCTTTCTCACCTCCTCCTCTTGGTTTCTCTGTCTTCTTTCAGGACCATGTTCAAATCTCATCTTTTGCAGGAAACCTTTCTTAGCCCTACTCCCAGCTGCTAATGCCTTGGTCTCCCAAATTATCTTCCATTTGCGCTGTCTAGATCTTGTACGGACCTACTTAATTACAAATCTTGTAAGGCCCTTCTTCATTACAAGTCTTCCTTCATTACCTTGTAACCTCCTTGAGGTCATGGATGTACTTACTCTTTTTTTTGTACCTCGATGCTTAGTATTGTGCCTAGAACTTTGTAAACCTTAATTAATCCTTGCTAACCAACTGACCCACTGTGTTTTTCCCCAACTGAATATAAATTCCTTGAGTGCAGAACTGTCCGTTACAACCTCTTTGTAACCTCAGTACCTACCACAGTGTGGGCATTTAACAAATATTGTGCCCGATTGCCTGACTCCTATTTTTTGTGTTTCATCTATATCATTCAACATAGTCATGTTCCTCTTACTATCATCCCCCCTGACTGGGGAGGTCTCACCCCTTAGCTTACAGATATATATTTTTGATGGGGAGCTTTAGCCTCTTTCACTGAGTGGTACCACATACCACCTTGGTTCACTGGCCCCTTCTTCTTGGAGGACATTGCAGTCCTGTTTCGCTTACTGGCGCTAGGCCAATAAGGCGGAGCTTGATTATGCAGATACCACCTTGGCTTTGATCCCTGAGGAGAAGCACAGGTTTTATTTTACATTTTTGCTTTGCTCTGAACTAGTCAGAGGATTGCTGGAGGGATCCATTTCAGCTTCTTTCTTTGTCCCTCATATTTCCTCAACCCCCAAATACCACGATCCAATGAATCAGGAAGAAAACCCAGTTCTCTTTGTGGGCAACCCAGGTGAGAGCTTCCAAAAGGAAACAATATTTCAGTTAAACCTGGGAGATCAAGTTTGCCCAGATCCTGGGAGGCAGACAGCTTTTGAAGCCTGCAGCATCAGAGACCAGATCCACCCCAGTGGTTCCTGTAGCTACTCAGAGAATGGGCTGCGCACACACATACACACACACACACACACACACACACACACACACACAATCTCCAAAGAAAAGTGAATCATTTCATCTAGCTCTTGAATATAATAACCCTGCACATGGGAGGAGTACTTAAGACTTCCTGAAGAACACTCTGATGCACTAGATTGTCGACAAGCTCCTGAAGTAGGAACAGGTATCATTATCGCCATTGGATGGATGAGAAAACTGAGGGCCAGAGACATTGAGAGCCTTGCCCACTGGTCCTCAGCAATCAATCCATCAACAAATATTTACTATGTGAAAGGCACTGTGCTAAACCCTGAGAATACAAAGAAAGCAAAGCAGTATCTGCTCTCAAATAACTCACTATCTGATGGAGAAGGGGGAGGAGACAACATGTAAATAATTAGGAATAGATATGATATGCATATGGTCTAGAATAGATGGGAGGGAATTCCTAAAGGAAAAGCCCTGGAAGCTTCTGTTCTTATAAAAGGAGCCTTGATGAAGACCAAGGAAAATGAGGCCGAGGTGAGGGGGAGAACATTCCAGGCTTTGGGGACCAGTAATGCAAAGTCATGGAGCCAGGTTATGGAACAGCATGTGGGAGAAAAGGCAAGAAAGCTAGTGTAATTGGGACAAGGAATGAGGGGTGGGGAAGAGGCTGGGAAGTGGGGAAGGGCAGGTAGCACAGAGCTTTAAATGTCATATAGGTTTAGATTTGATCTCAGAGTTAATAGGGAATTGCTGGAGCGTATCCACTTGGGAGTCTGGGGGGCTATGAGGTTAGACTTGTGCCTCAGAAAGATCTCTGTGACAACCAAGCAGAGGGGGAAGTGGGACTGAACTCAGGGAGACCAGTTAGGAGTAAGTCAGGGGGAGAAGTGATAGGCTTGAAGTAGGGTATCAGTTGTATGATTGTAATTGTAAACTGGTCGGCACTTTTGTAGCTCAGTTCTTTACAAATATTATGTCATTTGATACCCTCAACCAGCCTAGGAGATAGGTGATGTTATAATCTCCATTACAGTTTAGGAAACTGAGGCAAAGAGAAGTTAAGTGACTCACTCAGGGTCATACAACTTGTAAATGTCTGAGGCTGGATTTTAACTCAGGTCTATCTGACTCCTGATCTGGTACTCTATCCATTATGCCAAATAGCTGTCTCCTGAGAAAAAAGACATGTATGTCACAGATACTCTGAAGGTTAAGAATGAAAAGATTTGGCAACACATCAGAAACCTACAATCTTGAGAGTGAGGATTCACAGAAGAAACAACAACTGTAAGCTTGGGGGAGGATGCAGAGGGAAGTTCTCAAGAGGGGAGGATTTGGGGGAAAGACAATAGGTTCTCCAAGTAGGTCACAGAAGGAGAGGCTCAGAACTCTAGAACATCAGCAGTCCAGGCTCATTGACTTAGAACCAGGTGGGCCACTAGAGAACAGATGATCTAATCTCCTCATCTTACTGATAAGCCAGTTGAGGCCGAGGCAAGTCATGGTATCAGAGATTGCTATTTCTAGAGATGGAAGAGACTTCTAAGGCCATCCAATCCAATCCCCACATTTTACCATCACTCACCTTGCTTAAGGTCATGTCCTTGGTAAGTCCTAGAGCAGAAACTTGGAGGTCTTTTGTACTGTTACTCAAGAGAGTCTTCAATCCTAGACCACAACCTTTGAAGGCTAAAAGAGATGCTAGACTTCATCTAAGTAACTGGGGATATCCATCATGGAGAAGAGAAGACTGGGGAAGTGGGGGAATAGGGGTATAGTAACTACATCCAAATATATTTGGATCAAACATTCCATTGCAACATGGGACACAGAGAGAGCATGGAATGTGAAAGGGGAGGAATTTGAATTCTGGCTCAGCCACCCACCCCTTTTGTGACTTCAAGAATTTCTCTGGGCCTCATTTTTTTTCAATGATTAAATAAGGGGGAGTTAGACACAATGACCTTGACCAACCTTTCTAGCTTTAAATTGATGATGTTGTGATTCCCAGATCTGTCACCAGACCCTCAGAGCACATGAATTGTAGACCTTTCTCCCTTCTAGTTGCCCCTCTGGACAATCTCTACCTTGCCAATGTCCATTCCAAACTGTGGCAGCCAGAAGGAAATACCACACTGAAGATGCCGTATGAGCAGGGCAGAGGTCAGAGGCACTTAAACTGACTCCTCATGCATGGAAAGGTCTCTGGATACAGCTCAAGGTCACATGAGCTCTTTGGACTGGTTTTACACATATATATACACACATGTATAAATATGTATATAATAATAGACATATACACTTGTATATGTATGTATAAATAGGCTGAGGTGTATCTATATACCTAGATCTAGATCCACATATATTCCATCACACGGTTGGCACCTATTGAACTCTTGGTCCTTTAGGAACCCTTTTCAAACTGATGCCTAATGGTAATTTTTTCCATCATAGACTTTTGGAAGCCAATCCCTCTTTCATCCATTTTGATCTGTGGGGCTCTGACACATCTGCTATCAATCCCAGTATGCTTCATCTAGAAATGTAATCAATGTGCCACCTAACCCTTCATCTAAGTTGTTGACAAAATTATTTTAAAAGGTCAGAGTCAGGTACAGATCACAGGTACATTCCACTGAAAGCCTCCTAAAGCTGACTCATCAAAGGACCAGTCTTTGAGTCAAGCCACCCAAACAGAGCAGAATCGATCCATCCTCTCCCTCACATCTCTCCATTTTCCCATGCAAAAGACATGAGATATTTTTATCAAAGACTTCACTACAATCAAGGTAAAATCTATCTTGAGCATGCCCATGATCTGCCAGGTTAGTTATCTTGTGAAAAAAGGAAATGGTTTAGTCTGGTATGACTTGCCAGTCCTCATTATCAAGGGTAATATTTCCATTATATACAATATTCTTAAAAAGTTGACCCTAGTTGTATAAAGCACCTGGCACAGTGCCCAGAATCTAGTAGGTGCTTAATAAACCTTTTTCATGGATAGAGTGTCACAGCCTAGTCAGTTTTTGATCCCATAAGCTCCCTGAGGGCAGACACTATCATTGTGTAAAATCTTTTTTTCTCCAGCAGTTAGTGAAAGACTTGGCTCACAAGTGGAGCTTCATAAATGCTCGTTGGATCAGATTATTTCCAGTTTGTCTCAACCCTATGTTGTAGACAAACGTATTTTCCAAGGGCAGAATGATTCCATTTCATTTAGATGCCATGCCATGTGGTACCAGTTTTAAGAATACAGCTCTTTGATCTCTAAAGTTCTTTTTAAAATAATCAGCATTATTTGTGGGCAGGGCGGCTGCAGCTTAATTCTTGATCTTATCACCACAGAAGCCTTCTAAACAGGAGGCCAATATCTGATTAGAATCATTTGCATTGGGATCCTAAGCTATCTTTCTCATTCCTTTCTGAAATCTTGGAGCAGAAAATCCATTTTGCTCACCAACACGCCTGAGCATTTGCCTGATGAGGCTGAATCCAAGACTTTGCCCACTTCTCGCCCACTCACTGGGTCTTTCCAAGAGAGGTTGGCTGCTGACAATCCTGTAACCCCTGTAACAAAAAGACCGATAATCTCCTGGAACATACACTGATTATATAACTCACTGCAAGCCACTTCAAGAGGAGAGTGCATGGAAATCTGCGAGTAGGTACTTGCTTTCCTTAGTAGGTTGCGTCCAACATTGTCTTTGCTTAGAAATGAATCTGTGGAGAATGGAAAACTTAAAAGAATTGAGGAAAGTCCATATAAAAATGCTGTCCTTGTAATCTGATATCCTACTCTATCCATATTTTCCAAGTCTCAAAACTCAGTGATATCCCTTGTGGCGACTAAACAATTCTTACTCTTTTCGAATTCCTCATTTTCAACAAACCAGCAATCATCTATTAAGTGCCTACTATGGCCAGGCACTGTGCTAGGTCCTGGTGATTCAAAGACAAGTGGAACCATCCCAGCCTTCAAGGAGTGTATTCTGCTGGGGGAGAAGGCATGTGCGCACACATATAAATACATACAAAATACAGAGATATGGCTATTTACTTCTTTCTGCATTCCCAGCATTTAGCGCTGTGTTGAGTGTAAAGTGCTTAACAAACGCTTATTGTCTGAATAACTTCTGGGGTAAGGCACTTTTCCATCTAAAGTACATTTTTCAAGTCATCTAATCCGTGTCTTGGAACCAATGGAGAAATGTACTTAAACCGTAACAGACAAGTCGTTCTTTCAAATATCTCCAGGGAGAATGAGTCCATTTACCTCTCTTAGGCACAGGGCCCAGCAGCTAAGTATCTACAAGCAAGTGGGTGACTTCCCAGCATCTCTTTGCTGTTGTTAGAGACCAGTCAGAGACAGAACTGAAAAAAGGACCCTAGAGGTCACAACCCAACTGTCTCACTTTATAAGTGAGGAAACTGAGGACCTTTGAGCTGCAAAAGATCAATCATAGATAGTCAGTGGCAAGCCCAGGTCCAGAAACCAAAATATCCCAACTTACAATCCAGATTCCAGTACCTAAAAATGTCCATGATTTCCCTAGAAATCCAGACAGGGAACCCCTTCTATCCCTAGGCTATTGTTCTAGGCCTCAGTGATCACTTGCCAGCCTTAGGTTCAGACTCAGAGTTAGATAGTTGGTAAGTATCCAGGGCAGGATTTGAACCTAGTTTTCTTGATCCTGAGAATAGCACTCTTTCTACTATTGCTATGACACTTCTAAGCCAGTCTGCTAGGAGGTGAATTCCATTGTCTGCCTTGCATTGCATAGGCCCCCCATTGGTTCCTTTCCACGTCCATTCTGTGCAGAGATGCTTAACGTTGGGGATTTCTTTGACCGTCTGGGGAAGACTATGACGCCCTTCTCAGAATTGTGTTGTTACTTTGTATTATTCATATTTAAGGGAAATGCTCAATTTCAATTTGAATTTAGGGAAAATAATGAGATATTTATTTTTCCTCATCCAAGTTCACAGACCCTGCGACATCCATTTATGTATCCAAGGGGGGATCCTTGGGTCTCAGGCTAAAGATTCCCATTCTATAGTTCTTGGTCCCACTCCAGACTCTCTGGTTGACCCTCCTTTCCTCCCATGAGTCTAGTCTGACATGCTCTTCTCATAAGAATAGCTGTGATAGTCACTCTCCTCCATATTAACAATGTCAAAGTACTTACAAGTTCCACAGAGCATGTTTATCTCGATGCCCAAATCTCGCCACCTCCACTGCTGTCCCATTACCCCCATCGGTCTGGGCTTTGCACGAGCTATTGTCTTGGTTTCTGGTCCATTTATTTTGCTTAATGACCCATTTAAGAAACAGCCTCTTTGGTGGTGGGACTCAAGGTTATTTCCCAGCATTTGAATGGGGAGAGGTTTTAAGAAAGGGGGACTCTCCTATGAACCCTAAAGAAAGCCAGAAACAATACAATGAGTACCAGCTGCCCTTGCCCTTGGCGTTCAATTGAATTACTGATTCTGATGGATGGCTGAATAGCAGGGACTCACATTATTCCTAGTTGGGGTAAGAGGCACTTAATCAACAAATATATATATATATTAAGTACCTACTATGTTCCAGGCACACAAAGAACAAAGCATTCCGTACTTACCAAGAAGTAGATACAAGGAAAGAGGACTTTAGGTCAAATCCTCTGTGTGTCACTACCTGAGTCACCCTGGCCAAGTCACTGAATCTCACTGGGCCTCAGTTTACTTATATGAAAAATGAAAGGGTGGTGCTTGATCTAACACAAGCTTCAGGATTTGATGATCCAAAGAAACATGGCACCAGAGGGAGCCCAGATGTAGAAAGCTATCACCTGCCTCCAGGATGCCAGCATCCAGCTCCTCAAAGCCAGCTGCCTTCAATCACCCAAGACACCAGCAGACAGGGCTATAATCTGACTTCTGCCGACATCTTACTACCTTCATAATTTTAAAAATAATAACATGGGGAAAATTAACTGGGCAAGCCCCAGCCTGTGTGGTCACATGCGGAGACTACCTTATTTAGCTGATCAGATTTCACTATTTCCCAAGCCTGTTGTATAAAGGGGAACAAAGATTGGTCTTGGACCCTCCAGCATTTCCTCATTCTAATTTTCACATTCCATGAAAGGGAAGGACAATTGGTGTGGTGTGGTGTATATGTGTGTGTGTGTGTGTGTGTGTGTGTGTTTGTGTGTGTGTGTGAATCAATTGCACTGTAAAGTCTGTTAGTCAAAATTTAATTTCTGACCTACAAAATCCGCCCCCCCCAAGAAAACAAACCCTCCTCTTTGATGTCCATACTCTTCACCTGCTTTTCCACCTCATGAGAAAAAACAAAATGCCCTATAAGGTGTTATAAATTCTCCTCTGCAGGGCCCTGCATGACACATGGTCGAGGAGAGATGAAGAGAGGGAAAAAAACCTATTCAAACCCCAAACCCACATGGCAACTGGGCAACTCCCTTTTTAATCACTGAGGTTTTTGCATAGAGGGATTTGTACATAAATGCCTCTTAACTATGCAGTTACATCAGAGTTCAAGGTGTGTTGAAAGAAGAAAATAAGCCAGGGGATCAAGTAGGCCCTGCTAATTCTACCACATGCTGACTCAAGATGGTCCCACAGGCTTTCCAGGGCTATGGCCCCAGGTACCCCAGCAGCAGAAAACACCGAGAGGCTGGCTGCTGCTGAAACAAAAGCAGGGAGGGGAGAGGAGACAGATGTCCACCAGAACCAGGCAATTATTTCATTCTGGCAGGATTCTCAGTCAATAAACATTTATTAAGTGCCTACTACGTGCCCAGCCTGTACTAAGTGCTGAGGATACAGGAAAAGCTTTAAGATAGTTCCTACCCTCAAGGAGTCTGTCAACCTGGGAATGAACTTGGTGAAACCAGGGAAGGGCCCATTCTGGCTAACTGCAGGGAGTACGATTCCCCCAGAGAAGAAGGTGTCTGAAGAAAGGGCATCGTGAGCTCCAGCTGATGGTCTATACTTCTCACTGGTCCAGTGCAAAACTGTTCAGCAATAGCACCAGTACTTCTCTATGACTCCAGTATTTTAATGGTCTATGCACCCCTTAATGTGATGTGGGAACTCCTTCCACAGATAAAGACCATCTGCTGCCCACACCTTTTTATTTCAGGCCCTTGGAGTCAATGTAGTGTCCTAAATCCTCCGTAGAGAGACTCCCCAGTGCCCTGGAGACGTTGGATGCCCTGGGCACCAGGGCCCTGGCTGATCCGACCATGCTCATGTTTGGGGCAGGAATAAGCAAATATCTTGGAAGATTGTCCATTTTCTGGATGCCTTCCAAATGCATGCTTTCTAACCAACCACAGCCTTGCAGGGCAGTGCCTAGAAGAGATTGCCTTGGGGATACACACCCCTGGAAAGGCATGATGGTCTGGTGCTCACTTTGGAATCAATAAGACATGGATTCAAATCCTGCTTCAGATATCTACTTGGGCCAATCAGTGTCATCATCTATAAAATGAGGAATGGAACTCAGTAACCTCTTTGATCCTTACAGCTCAAAACCCATGCTGCTGTGAACTGTACCCAGGACAAGTGGCATAAAATATATCCTCAAACCAACAAACCTTTTCTAGAATTTGTGGTTGTTCTTCATTTGTTTTAGTCATAAATGACTTCGTGATCCCATTTTGGGTTTTCTCAGCAAAGATGCTGGAGTAGCTTGCCATTTCCTTTTCCAGCTCATTTTACAGATGAGGAAACTGAGGCAAACAGGGTGAAGTGGCTTGCCCAGGGTTGCACAGCTAGGAAGTATTGAGACCAGATTTGAACTCATGAAAATGAGTCTTCCTGACTCCAGGACCAGTGCTCTGCACTGTACTACCTAGCTGCCCTCTGACATCATGAGATTAATGCTGAGGACCTGACTTGGGGGTTGGGGCAGGCAAAGTCGGAGCTCCCCTGGGGTCTAGCCATGCAGACCACCTCCTAGTCTCTTTATTTAGCTAATTCTTCTTGCTAATTAGGTACTGAGCTCTGTTGTTTCTATGTTCCAGAAGAACTACAATTTTGGTTGGTGGGTTAAGTTCAGTGCCCTGGAACAAGGCCCCTGGGTTCAACTCTGTTGATGAGTTGCTGCTGCAACCCCTCCCCACCCCCACCTGCTTCAACTCTACCTGGCAAAATTTGACATGTCATCTCCCCCAGTTAAAAATGTTCTCCCACTCTTAAAATCCTCCTAGAACCTGGAGGTTTCCTTATCGAGATCATTTAGAATAGCCACCCTCTCCCCCCAACCCCAGTCAAGGGCCAGCATCTTCAGTCATATGTTGGCCCAGCTGGGCTTGAGGGCACTTGGCAGACTTTTTTTTCTTAAAGGGGATGCCATGCCCACTTTTGGCATTAACTTGCCTACTTCTGTTAGAGATATGGCCATTGTCTTTGTCATTGACTTTCAGAGCTTCTAGATAAGCCCTGATTCTTCTTCTCCCCAGCCCTCCATCCCCAGTCATGACTCACGGTAGCATTTCTTGTTACCAGCCCTAAAGCCTCCCACCCAGAAAAGGTCCTGATCACTTCTTGCCTAGATTTGTGCAATAGCCTCCCAACTGACTAACTCATTTCTCTGCCTTTAGGGCTCTTCCCAATCCTCCTCTTCTCTCTCCTCCATGCTGAAGGAACTTCCCAGTCTCAGTCCCACCACCATCTTTCCGTCTTCACAGAGCCCTGGTCAAGTCTCCCACTACATCTCTTGCTTCTTGTACCCATGCCCTTCTACCCACATTCCCTGTGAAATGTCTTGGTTCAGCGGCTTGCTCATCACTTTTCCCCTTTTCAATAGTGTCATAGTTGAACTCTGAGTCTCTCTTCTCTCCAAAAGATCTTCCAAACAGAGGCCAACACAATCTTCCTAATGTCCTCCTGCTACTCATGAACTGTCAATGACTCCCTATTGATTTTCAGAGTTGATATTATGTCATCAGTTTGACCTTGAAAGACACCCTTCATAGTGTGATGCTAGCTAACCTTTCCAGGATTATTCAATATTAATATTAATCCTTAGCCTACTGAACATGTACCTGATCTGCCTACTTCTCCCACAGCCATGACTTCATAGATGTTCTCTACCTGCCATGCGTGGCATGCACTCCCTCTTTACCTTTTCCTCTTAGACTCTGTATCTTATTTCATGACTCAAATCCTCTACCTTCTCTTGCACAGAAACCTTCCCTAATCCCTATCTCTTCTGATTACAATCAGATATATCCGCATTTGCTTGTAGATGCAGCTAGGTGGTACAATGGTTAGGGTCAGGAAGACCTGAGTTCAGATTTAGTCTCAGATACTAGCTGTGTGAACCTGAGAAAGTTACTTAACCCTTGCCTACCTCAGTTTCCCCACCTGTAAAATGGGGATGATAATAATAAGACCCTCCCAGGGTTATTATGTGGATCAAATCAGATAATATCGATAAAGCATTTCGCACCATGCCTGGCACATAGTACATACGATATAAATGCTAGCCATTATTTTTATTATTAATATTACCTCCCCTGTTACCCCATGACAGGATACTTTGATTGGTTATTGTTCATATGTCTTACCTCCTCTAGCAGATAATATTTTTCACTGAGGTACAGACTCTTTTTTTAACTCATCCTTATATCATGGAGCCCTAGTAGAGTAAATTGAAATAAATACCCTGAGGTTCTAAGGTAATTAGGCAGGACTGAATCCTAGAATCTGCACAAAAAGAATTTCTTAAGCACCTTTTAGCATGTGCTCCACACTGCTGAGTGGCTGCTGAGCCTTAACGGTCTCTGCTGTAGATGTTTACTCTCCTCTAATCATTGGAGTGGGATAAACTGCAATTGTGGGCTTGGTATTTTCAAACCCAGTCTGACTTTTCTTTCTGTCATTTTATGTATTTCTTCTTTCTGTTTGTTGGGCCAAAGTTGGCTTCCAGAATTCACTTTTTCATAGTCCTCCCACCCATTGATATCTGTGTCTCCAATTAATATTCACCAGATGTGGGTGTCTGGGCTTTCCAAGCTTTGTTATTTTCAGGCTACACTGCCAACCTCTTTTCTTCCATTTGTATTATTTCTCTGACCTTGCTGGTGTTACCAACACCTCACAAATTAGTGTCATCTGCAACTTTCCATCCATGCTGGTTTTTCCCTCTTACAGATCATTAATTAAGAGGTTAAGTAAGACCAGGCCTAAAGCTCCACTTGATAACAAATGACAAAGGACCGGAGAAGGTGAGTGTTCCAACCTCCACACCAACTCTGGCTTAGGAAAGATGGCTCATGATGCGACTGTCCTCAGTTGGATGCTTTCCTTTCCCTCTGCTGGCCCAGTGCTCATTTATCAGGACACTTTGTTTATCATTTGTTGACCAGCCTTTAGTCCGTGAAAACCTAGCCAAGTACATTGGAATTAGATGGGGAGGCAACATTTCATGAGCTCTGGGATCCACTTATCCAGCAAAGTACAAACACAACCCACTGACTGGACTCTCTTCTTTGACTCTTGGCATTTCTGCTGAAAAACAGATGAACTCTTTTCAACTTTCAATTCTTTCCCAAATGTCTTTGTTAAAAAAGAATTATCTTCTATGTATAAGGTGCACTGTACTGGCCCAGGGAATAGGGAATGACCCTGGGATTCTCTTAATTCAGAGAACTCTTAGAAAAGGAAACACCTACCAGGTGTTCACAAGGCCACAACCTTCTCTGCAAATTACAGTCTTAGAGAGTTGACTCAGGCACTTCCCCAGAGTCACACAGCCAATAATCAGAGGTGGACTTGAACCCAGGTCTTTCTGATTCCAAGGCTAGCCCTCAGTGTACCCATATCCCCCTGCTTCTGGGTGTCAGGGATACAAAGACAAAACAAAGCAAGAAACCAAAAAGTCCCTGGACTCATTTGACTTCTCAAAAACTAGGATTCTTTTAAGCCAAAAGATGGTTGTAAGGTCATTCTTTCCTAGGTCCTATTTCATCATCCTAGGACAACTGTTTTCCTCTCATTCTTATTTCACATCCGTAATAATATCATCCTTTCTCTTGAAAGCAGGGAGACAACAGAACCTTAATAAAGAGTAAACACATCCTTACTGAAATTCCAGATAAAGAAGAGTTGGGGAGATTATGTATTCTAGGAAGAGAATACTTCACAACTTTGAAAATGCCAAGACATGTTCTAAAAGGTTGCAGGTATTATAAGGTCTGGAGGTAGAATGTGGTTAGATTGCTATAGGTGTGGTAAGGGAGAACAACCTATATTCCCTTAAAGATTTCCTGTTTTCATTTCCTGTATGTTCCCATCTAGGTACCTTCAGAAAATGTCTTAGTTTTTGGAGCTGTGTTGGGTACCCCAGTCTCCTGGCCAATGGTCACTGATGCTCAGCATCATTCTCTTACTTAATGGGAAGTCTTAGTGGGATAGTTGTTATGGAGGAAAAATGAGAAATATTTTGGAGGCTTTGACATCTGAACCAGGCTTTTCATGAGAGATTCCCATACAAAGATGGTGGCTGGGAAGAATCAATTTCATGGAAAATACTCTGAGTAAAGACACAGAGATGGAAGAGACCATGATGAGAAATGAGGAGAAGACCTGTCTGTCTGGTCCATAAGATGCATAAACCAAGGTTTTGTTTTGAGGTTTGATCTGTGATTTCATTTATGTCAGGAACACTTTCTACCAAGGACTTCAGGAGATTTATTTCTATTTACTGTATTAGGGGTTGATGATATAAGGATGAATTTTTTAAAAAGGAGTCTGTGTTCTCAGTGAAGATATTATCTGCTAGAGGAGTTACGACATATGCACAATAACCAAAGTATCTTGTAATATAGAGGCACAGGGTAGGTAATATTAATAATAAAAATAATAGCTAGAATTTATATAGTACTGCCAATGGAATAGCCTGAGGTAATGAGAGGTTAAATTACTAGGAGGAAAACTTGAAGGCTTAACCTGTATCCATTCCCCTATATGGCTATTTCTTAACCCAAAATATAATTTATTTGTGTATGAACAAATGAAGGAATAAATTAATAAAAAAATTACAACCTTATTATATACAAAGTTCTATACCATGTTCTGGGAAAACACATTTTAAAAGAGAAAGTTCCCATTCTCAAGGACATTATAAACTAATAGGAAGGTAACCCATTTAAGAAAGCAGTGGTCCAGAAGGAAAAGGAAGTCCCATGGATGGTCACTGGGGACAGAAGACAATTTACTCACAAACCTTTCCAGGAACCAAAGAGTTGATCCAATTCCTGTTTCTAGAGCTAGAGGTGGAATGATATCATAGCTTGTTCTGATTTTACAGAGGTCAAAACAATGCTTAGTGCTAGATAAGTCAACTAAAAGAAGAGATAGATCTAGAGTTTGTTGCCCATAGGAGTAATCAAATTCAATCCCCTATTTTTATAAATAAGGAATCATTAACCATGAAAGTTAAGAGATTCAACTAGATTCACACAGCTAGAATGTGTCAGATTCAGGTCTCTCTGACTTGAAGCCGGTTCTGTCTATTAAAACCACCCATTCCCTAGGGAAGAACAGATAAGCTGAAGGAGAGTCTTGGCAGTGAAAATGAAGAGGCAATATTTTATTCTGTAGGCAACAGAGAGTCATGGAAGGTTCTGGAGTAGAAGGGTGAGGTGGCCAACTCAGTGCAGTAAGAGGACTAGGGAGTCAACAGTATACAGCAGCAGGGTTAGACCCACAGACTTTTCTCATGGTACTTAAAAGCCTGTGAAATGAACACTCTATTTTTGCAAATTAGGAAACAGACTCAGAAGGATCCTACCATGCCTAATAAGTGCTATGGATAGGACCAAAGTTTTCTCTCTGCAGCTCCAGGGCTTTTTCAACAAATATTAGCCTAGCAAAATAATAAATAAACATAAAAGACATATCAATATGGTTACATGTTTATAAATTATATGTATGCTATACTGGTAATTATCAACTTAAGCAAAAATAAATATTTTTCAAGAAGGATCAAAAGGTAAATATGAAATAGGATTTGATCCTAGAGATAGAAGGGAGCCATCAGAGTTTATAGAGGAGAATGCCCTAAGCATAGCTATGCCTTAAGAAGAGGACATTGTCAGGTGAGTGGAGGATGACTAGGAGAGGGGAGACACTTGAATCAGGGAGACCCACTAACAGATTATTACAAAAGTGTAGGAGTGCATTGATGAGACTTTGAACCGGGCCATTACTGTGATCCAAGAGGAAGGACATGGAGAAAGGGAGATTTAGTGGTTGATTAGATGTGTGAGACCAGAGAAGGTGAGAGACGGAGGATGAGACCTCGGTTGTGGGCACCTGGGTAATGGGAGGGTGCTGGTGTCCTCCACAGTAACAGGAAAATTTAGGGGAAAATGAAATGTAGAAAAAGGTGACTCAGATCATGGTCCTCTTGTCTACTCACTGCGCTCTCATCAAAAGGAAAAGGAAAGAGCCCAGACTCACTGATCACTGTCCCTGAGGCCAAGGCCCATCCGTGGGGGTGCCTGGCTGACTGTGGGGTTTTTTGAGGGGAACAGGGGATACATTTTCCTGACAGTTGCTCAGCTGCTGTGGGTAGTCTTTAAGTTATAGCTGCTCTAAGGGACCCACACCTGACTCATAAGGGAGAGGTAAGTACACAGAGGAGGGAGGGAACAGAGTGATGGGCTATTGAAGGACAGCTGTGGGCTATGTCCCCCACTGGTTGTCACAGCAAAGATGGGGTTCAATCTGTCTCCCCTCACAATTGCTTGGTCTCATAAATCTTTGGTGTCAATCAGTTGCTCAATAGGATTGGTTTCAAGCAACATGTCCCCATGGCCCCCAGTTTGGGGACCCCTGGTCAAGAGGCCATTGATCTAGCCTTTACATTGCCTTGTTTTCACTTCAGGCTCAGAAAGTCTCATGGGCAGCTCTGATTCTTCCCCAGATAAATATTTTAAATTTCTTAACGCTTTCTTTCAAGGCCGGAATGTGGAATTCTGATCTTAAACAAATCATGTGATTCCCCTGGGCCCCAGGGTCCCCGTTGGTAAAGTGAGGTAGAACACACTAGGGGATTCCCAGGTTTCTTCCAACTGCGAATTCTATGATATGAAAATAAAAATAACAATGATAATAGCTAACATTCGTGTAATGCTTACTACCGGCTAGAAACTGTGCTAAGAACTTTACACCTCTTATCTGATTTGATCCTCACATCAACCCCTAGGAGGTAAACTGAGGCAAACAGAGGCTAAGTGACTTGCCCAGGGTCACACAGCAAATAAGCTCCTGAAGCTGGATATGCATTCAGGTGTCCCTGACTCCAGACCTGGTGGCCCCTAGCACCACTGCTGTGACCCCCTAGCTGCCCAGTGACCTGCCAGCCCTCACTTACACTTTCCCTTCCCTGAGGTAACCAGTGGTCTCTAGGCCCTGTCACTGAATCCAAGGAGAGACCAAAGGTCTGGGCCAGGGGCATTGTTTAGAGCCATTAGCAGGCATCCAGAACCACAGGAGGAGAGGGCCTTGTCTGAAGGGAGCAAAGAGAAGGGCAAGACACCTGCACAGTCCAAGGACAGACCCTGAATCCTGACTAGGCAAGGTCCCCAGAGTCTGGCGATACTAAGATACCCAAACTAGCTTTTTATTCATTTCTTTATTGATTCATTTAGTCATTCGTTTCTTCATCCATTCATTTGTCCATTAATAAATTAGCAGAACACTGATTTAATCGGGGCAGAACCTTCCCAATTTCTCCCAAAGCACCTGTTCTACACCTCACTGTCCTGGGGCCTTAGCCAGTGTCAGAATCAAGGGGATGCTGAAATGCAGAAGTTCCTGACCCAAAGGTCAGCCCCCTGTCCAGTAGGTCGGCCACACCTCTCATCTGTCTACCTTCCTTTCTAATAAAGACTATGGAATGCCTCTTTTTACAAAGGGCCCGGACTTCCTAACTGACCTTTGCTGCTGCCTGAAATTCTCAGGAAAGGAGGAAGCCCCACCAAGCCCATCCCCCTTCCTCCCAGGCTGTTTTTCTCTGCTCAATCCCCACCCCCACTTCCCAGCGGTCATATTAGCCTACCCTTATCGATGCTCCTTATCTTTTCTAGGATCGCAGATGGAGAGTTGGAAGGGACCACGGTCACATCTAGTCTAAACCTCTCATTTTACAACGAAGGAAGAGACTCTGAGAGACTGTGGCTTGCCCAAGGTCACACGATTATTAGAGGGTGGAGTCCGGATTTGAACCCTGGTCCTTCCAATCTCAACACAAGGCCCTTTTCTCAGCACCCTGCTGCTTTTTTCCTTCTCTGCTTCATCACTGACTACCAGAAGCCTCCACCTGCCCTTCTCATGAGGTTAAATACTCTTACTGACTCAGTCTGGTGGCCACATTGCTTCCTGGCCTACTCTGTGATGGTAAAGTATGACGAGGGAATGAGGTCTCTCCTCTCCTGTCCAGAATCACTTCAGCAGCGAGATCAATGGGTGGCCAGGGTCTTGAGTCTCTTGAATATACTGAGTTGGAAGGATTTTTGAACACAGAACCTCAGAGTCACAAGTGACCTCAGAATTGAGAAAGACAGAAATAGTTCTAGAAGGTAGAATGCCAGGGATGCAAAGGATCCAAGAACTCAGAACATAGAAGTGTTGGATCTTGAAGGACCCACAAAAGTCAATTAACCCTCTACAGAAGACAAAACTCAGGAATTTCAGGGAAAGAGACTGACTTACCCTGAGGAAAGGAGTGAGTCCAAACCATACTGCATTTTAATTATTTTCTAAAACCCAGCACCCAAGAACTGGCCTTCACCCTTTTCTGGAGGCACATCATTATTTTCAGTAGGGTTTAAGCTGGGTGCCAGGAAGCCTTGGGGGTGCGTCTCATTTGTTCCAAAGTTTTTCTTCATGAAACTGGATATCTCTCTGTCTTCTTTTTGCTCCCCAACCCCTTTCCTAGGAGTATAGCCCAGAGGGCAGATATTTTCAGCTCAGAGAAAGCTAGGAAGATGCAGGACACGACCAGTGGACTTTTCGTCATTCCTTCTGAGACCAGACATACGGAGGACTTCTGCTGGTCTTTGGGGCTCTGCCTCTATGTGTCAAAAAGCTCTTTCCTTGGGGCCTCAGTCTTGTGTGTTTTCTATTTGCACTTACTGTAACGGGGACCACATGCCTGGTGGCATCCAAGTATAAGGTCTCATTTTGAACAGAGTGATCCTATGAACGTCAGGGCCCAAAGCCAAAACATGCTCATGCCCACAGCTGTATTTTTATGAATCAGGTCCTAAAAATTTGTATATGTTTCTAATTTAAAAAGACTTACTCCTTTCTAGTGGTTTAAGACATAAAAACAATCTTATGTACTTTGTCTGCCCCATTACCAGAATTCCTGGGGAGCGATGAGCACGGTACCCTGATGCAAAGGTTGTAGTTAGGACCCTAAACCTCCTACCTTGCAGAGAATGTGCAAATCCTCATATTGCCACCCTGATACTTCTCTTGTGCCCCACCCTCCCAACAAAGAGGCACAATATAAGCATCCAACGAAGGAAGTAAATAGCACTTATTCTTCTGAAATCTTGTATCTTTGTTTGATGGGGAAGGTAGATTTGCCAAGTGATTACTCTCTGGGTTTGTCTGAAACTTAATGGTTGATAATGATGGCTTAGCCATACTGGTACACAGCTCCTGGAAGGAGAGCAGTGGGATAGGATGGGGCCCTAGAGAGGCAGGGCGTACCAGGACTGCGCTGGAAATGTGCAGGGAGGTTGTTGAGGCTTTCCTGTGCTTCCAGAGTCTGTGAGTAAGTCCCAAAGATAAATTCAGGCTTCACACTCTGGGCTTCAATCCTTCTTCCTTCAGACAAAAGAAAGTCAAGGAGATATGTGAGTATATGTATGGACAGATGGTTTGTACAGCTGGGGAAGTGTGAGAGTATGTGTGTACATGAGTGTGGATGATTGCATGTGCGTATGTGTGTGTGCGCGTGTGTGTGTATGCGCAGGTGTGAGAATATCGGTGCGAGAGTTTGCGTATTTATGAAGAGGCTGCGAGCTGTAAATAAACAGAGATGTACAAGTGGGAACGTGTGTGCATGTGTGTGAGAATCTCTGGGCATGAGAAGCTGGAATGAGTCTATGGGTGTGGGTGGGTGAGTACGCACCTGTGGGAGTCTGCGTATGGGTGAGAGAATACCTGTGGGTGTGTCTGCTAAGCCCTGCTCTCCAAGAGGCCGGCCTCTACCCAGAAGTCAGCCTTGTCTCCATCCTCTTACCCTGAGACCTCAGACTCCACCTCTGAGTGCTCCAGCTCCACCAGGGAGAGTGCCTTCTCCGGCCAGGACCTAGGCTGTCACAACATTGCTCAAAATCCTCCACACTACCAGCCTTTCTTCCAGCATCTGCTGTCTCCCTTTAGAATGGGAGGTCTTCATGGGCACAGCTTGCCTTGCTCCCTTGTTTGTCGTTCTCCAGCAATGGCCTGGAGCGTAGCAATCACTTAATAAATGTATTCTCTCTCCTTCCTCTCTCTTCTCTCTTCTCTCTCTCTCTCTGTGTGTCTCTCTGTCTCTCTGTCTCTGTCTCTGTCTCTCTCTCTCCTCTCCTCTGTCTCTGTCTCTCTCCTCTCTCTGTGTGTGTCTCTCTGTCTCTGTCTCTCTCTCCCTCTCTCTCTCCTCTCTCTCTGTCTCTGTCTCTCTCTCCCTCTCTCTCTCCTCTCTCTCTGTCTCTGTCTCTCTCTCTCTGTCTTTCTGTCTCTCTCTGTCTCTCTCTCTGTGTCTCTGTGTCTCTGTCTCTCTCTCTCTCGCTCTCTCTCTGTCTTTCTGTCTCTCTCTCCTCTCTCTCTGTCTCTGTCTCTTTCTCTGTCTCCTCTCCCTCCCTCCCTCCCTCTATATTTCTTCTTCTCTCTATTCCTTCCTTCCTCTTTCCCCTCCTCTTTTCTTTTTCTCTTTCCCTTCCCTCTCTCTATCTGTCTCTTCCTCCTCTTCCTCACCTGTTCTGTCTGTTCTCTCTCTCCCCCTTTCCCTCTCTTTTTCTCGATCTCTATCTCCCTTTCTCTCTGTCTTCTTCTCCCCTTTCTTTCCCTTTCCCTCTCTCTCTCTTCCCCTCCCCCATCTTTTTGTCTACTAATGAATGTGTGCTATAGTGTGTATATGTTGATGGATAGTTTTAAGAATATGTGTATGAAATAAGCCTGCATGGGTATATGAGTGTTTGTGAGAGGAAGTGTGGGCCTTGTTTTATGTATACATGTCTGAGTACATGAAGGAGCATGTAGATGTGGGTATCTGTTTATCGACTTTTGTTTGAGAGAGAGCTGGAATGAGGTTGAGTGTCTCTGAGTGTGTGTAGCTATGCACAGAGATTTCAGTGTGTGAATGGATTTGTATTTGTGTTTGTTAACATGTTTGGGTATTGGGAAAGTCCATTGACTATAGAAGATAGTATGTGTGTGCACAGTTATGTGGGAGAATGCATTTACAATGCAGGTATGCACAGGTGTGTGCTGGGGTGTTTGTGGGCACATAAGAAACAGTGTGTACATACGTGTGGGTGGATATCAGGCAAATCAAGGTTTAGGGACTCTCAAACTATTTGGAAAACCAACAGCACTTGCCCAATCTTTTGCACAGAGAGGACAAGTCCATAAATGAATAATTCAAATGTGATCTCAGAGAGAGAAATAAAACTTGAGTTCGCTTAGAATCTTTAAGAAGTAAAAGGTGGCTGGGGGTAGGGGATGGGGAATCAGGTTAATTCCACTAGGTTACCATTTTCCTAAATTAGTATTCAAGTGAAGGCTTTCTAATGCTATTATATGCACATTAATGATGCCCAATAAAATAACCCCATCTTATAATTTTTCTTTTATAACGACTATAAATCCAATATTCCAAGACAGTTTAAATTTACTGTGCTATCATTATCTTCCTTTCATTGTAAAATTACTGTATCCTGAAGGCCTCATAGATCATAATATTCCTCAAAGATGTGATGGCTGCAGAAGATCAGATGTCCTTGTACTATCTTGTGATTTAAATACTGAAAGATATGCGTTTAAAAAGCCTTAGGATATCTGAGAAAACACTTTTAAAAGCATCATAAATGAAGATAAGTTGTTTTTCTCAGAAACCTGTAAAGTTTATTAGAGCATATAAAATGGGTTTGCATCCTGAATAATAGCCATTAGGGATCTGTTTGTTAGGTATGCGTCATACTACAAGCATTAAGGGATTTCATCAGTACGGGTGCTCCTTTCACCAACCCAAATCACAGCCCCTCTATGACTCGGTTGACAGTCTTTGACAGCTGCTGTAACCAAAAACAAAAACCAAACAAAACCCAAAGAAAAAGAAGAAAAAAAATCCACTCCTTGATAAGTCCATCCAAACTTGGCTAGGCCATTCCTTGAACAAGACACATAGAGTCTATCCTCATACACATACTCTGAATCTTCCTCCAAGTCCAGAACATGAATAGTCTCTAACAAGCCCATGGTCTCCTGGTCTCCCCCATCCACACTTCCTCTCACCACAAGAAGATATAGGTCATATTCACACAAGATCATCAGGGAAGACTTAGGTAATCTGGTGGGCTACATTTGTCATTACAAAGCAAAATATTTCTAAGTCTTTTTTTGCTTGTTTGTTTTTCGAGACTTGTACTTCAATGGTGGTTGTGAAGATGCCTATCTTTTCCTGACATAGCATCATAGATGCTGCAATCCCAGCTCTGTCCCTTGTTCCCCGTGTGACCTTGGACAAATCATTAAACTCTTCTGGGTCTTAGTTTTTCCTCAACTGTAAATGAAGGCTGAACGATATCTAAATCCCTTTCCAGCTATCATCCTCGGGGAGTCTGACACTCCCTAGTCCCATTCATAGCCCTCTCAGACCTCAGTTTCCTTATCCATAAAATGAAGGGGCTAGACTAATTGGCATTCAACATTCTTTCTAGCTCTAAACCCACTATCCTATGCCAGAATCAGGGTTATTCAGATCCTCAAATGGGATAACGTATCTAAAGTGCTTCACAAAACTTAGAACGCAATAGAAACAGAAATTATTATTAAATGTTAAAATATTTAAAAAATTTAAATTTAAAATCACATATTAGCAAAATCAGAAAATCTGAATATTTTTGGGAAGAAACACACACAACCCCAAAACATGATGACGAGAGCAGAAAGAAGGTTCCCATGAGGACATTACAGAAGCAAATACAGAATTTTTTCATCACAAATTCCAATTTTTTTTTTTGGCCCTCATTTGTTTAAATGTCCCCATCTACATTTTGGCATGTTTGACATATTCATCATTTTATAAGATATGAAACATTTCCTTCTCCTTTAACACTGCTTTCCCTTGATTTGCACCTATTTGCTTTTCTGTGTAAGTCTCTAGAAATCTTTAATCAATCACCTTCTTCTTAGGAAGTATAAGGCATGTTAGAGAGAGCCATTCTTATGTTGACCATAAGATCTGGTCCTCTGCCAAGACATGGGGGACCATTTTCTCTTTTCATTAACTAGAAAAGCAAGAGCCTAGAAGGTGCTGGTTTCCCATAAAGACACAAAAGTCTGCTGGTGGCAAATGAGTCTAAAAGTAGGAATATACTGCGTGGAAGGGGGTCCCCTATCTGAAAAGTAAATAATGATGCTAGACACCCTCCACCCCCCAAGACTCAAGAAAGGAATCTAACACCTTGGTGGGAGGTGGGATTTGTTGTAGGTCAAGTTGAAAGTGTGAAATCTACACAGGAAGCTATCTCCTAAAACTATCCATCACCAGTTGAGTAAAACAAAGCAATTACCAATTATGACCCACCTGAAGCCTTGGAGACAAACTTTCCCTGATGGTCCTAGTGAAGGGAATATTGTAAGAGTTGTCTTCCCTTGTCTCAGAGAAGGCAGAAATAGGGAAGGGCAGGAGCACTACAATCTATCTACTGCATAGAGAATCCTAATCTCAGTAATTCTCACAGATCTTGAGAGCTTTATTTGCTCAGGAGCTAAATTGGACCTTGGAGGTCATGAGAAGCTTGCCTGTAGAACCTTGTAAGAGCTGTGTGATCCACTAGGGCACAGAAATAGAGCAAGTCGATTCACCGGGACCTGAAATTTACCAAGTAGATTCACAGGACATAAAAACTGACCAGGTCAATTCACTAAAGCATAGAAATTGACCGGGTTGATTCAGCAGGGTATGGGAATTGACCAAGTAAATTCCTTAGGACACAAAAATTCACCAGGAAGATTCACTAGGAAATTGACCAAATAGATTCACCAGGGCACAAAAAATTGACCAAGTAGATTCACTAGGACACAGAAATTTGCCAGGCAGATTCACTAGGAAACTGACCAAATAGATTCACCAGGGCACAAAAAATTGACCAAGTAGATTCACTAGGACACAGAAATTTGCCAGGCAGATTCACTAGGAAACTGACCAAATAGATTCACCAGGGCACAAAAAATTGACCAAGTAGATTTACAAGGACACAGAAATCAGTAATGTTCATTGTACCTTACAAAGTGCTTCAGGAACATCAATCAGCTCAATGGCATTTTCCATGTCACTGTATGCAAATTCCATTTCAAGGAGGATGCAGCTTCATATCATATAAAGTTAAATAGATGATGGTATCTGAGGGAACTGGAATCCCCAATAGCCAGGGTTGTTAAAACTTAAATATGCAATTTAGAAACGTAGGGGAATCACATGCTTTACCATTCAATTTTAAAGCAGCCAGTTGCAAAGTTCTCAGTGGAAGGAAGGTTATTCAGAGCTGGAAAAGGTACATGGAATCAATAGGCCTTTAAAGGACCAAAGCAGTTGAAACATATATTCTACGTGTCATTGACAATTAATGCCAGACTTCTTCCAGAAATACCATTCTGATATTATCAATGAAAGAACTCCCTGGTGCTCCCCTTCTGCTTCCCTGAATATACCCACATCCCTTCCCCGTGCCCCACCCCTCAAGATTCCTCCTTTCCCCCATGGGGGGTTCTCTTACATAGCTGTCCCAGGACTAACTACTGGCAGGTCAAAATTTCAGCCTCATGCAGACACAGAGATGCTTAGTATTGACCCATTCCCTGCCAAAACACATAAAGCCACAAGCAAGTTTGCAAGACCACTCCTACGGCATTGGCATGCCAGGAACAGAACAGTCCCTTTTGTATTATTTAATAGGGGAGAAGTTTGATAGTGTCCAAGGTTTATGGTCATTCCTCAAGTGAGGATGGGAATCGCAGAGAGTAGCTTAAAGGGTAGAAGCCTCATAATGAGAACTGAGCAGATCTCCACTCTCACAGAGGAAGAACAGCGATATTTAATAAATCAATATTTGGGGATGGAAAAGGGAGGAGGTTAGCATGGGGCCAGGCTTGGGGTGGTCAGGGGATGGGCACATTCTGAGGTCACAGTAGACATTGGCAAACATTGTTCACAGCCACAGACACCAATGAACACAGCTAAACACTCACACAACAATAATACCAGAATGCAATATTTTTTTAAAAAAATTATATAAAAGATGGTTTCTCACCCCTTAAAACAAAACTGGAACTTTGGTTTATAGGATCGGTTATGCCCAAATACCCTCCTCATCATCCTGTGGGCCAGAGATTAGGAGGTGCACAGGCAGGAGGTACGCATTGGAATAAAAGAAAAAAAGGTTAGTTACACCTTGGTGCATTTCAAAAGCAAACTCATCTTGGCTTTTTTTAAGGATAGAGAAAGTTGTAGCAACTAAAGCACCCCATCAGCAAGTCTGCCAAATGCACAGAAAGTTTGTGTCTATGGCAACCCATACAGAAAACACAGGACTGCCCAGCACTAACTTTGCGTCGACATGAACTAGGAGATTATCATTAGTCTCTATTTACAGATGTGTGTGAGGGGAAGACATGCATTCTGAATATATTGCAAGAGAAGATTAAACCTTTTTTTTAATCAGCAAAGGAGCAATTAGAGTAATCATATACCCCCTCAGTTCTTTCAGGATTAAAAGTATGGAGAAAATCTAAAGAATGAAAAACACCATCTCCTGATGCAGAATAACCTTTGTAAGCCTCTGTGTGTCCCTTACACTTGTATGACAAGGCCCTCCTTAAATCCTGGGGGTTCTCAGAGCACCTCATTGTCTCGACTTAGTGAGGTCACCCTGTTCTCTAGGGTTCTCCCAGTAAAGGGCAAGCACCGGCTGGAATGGCCATCAGCTCCTGAACGATGACAAAAAACAGCAGATGGTTTTAATGAAGAGGCTAAAGCTCCCATTTGCCGGAATGTTGCAGAATGTGGGGTTAGGTGGAATTGAATGTTTTGGTTAAATGAGGGGTAACCTTTCTGTTTCCAGCCCTGTTGATTGAAAAGTTCTTTAAAATGTCTCAGCCCTCTTTGAAGACATAGTATTGAACACTTCCTTCAATGAGTAAGGTTCTGGGGATATCTCAGGTCATCAAAGAACCACCAGTTTAGAACTAGATAGGACCTGAGAGGCCACTGAGTACAACTTCTCTCTTTTCAGATGAGCAAACTGAGGCTCAGAGGGTTTAAATTACTTTTCTAGGGCCACACTAAGTATTGGCGGCAGGATTCAAACCCAGAACTCTAAGAGTCACATTTTAGCCACTACAAGACTTTGCTTCTCAACAATTTAGACTCTTGGCTCACTGGGTCCATCTGGTATGTACTACCTGTGTAGACTTGGGAAAGATATGTAACCACTCTAGGATTCAGTTTTGCTGTTAAAAGAGGCAGCCTGGAGGTATATTAAATAAGAGTGCTGGATGTGGAGTTAGAAAGACCTGAGGTCAAATCCTTCCGCAGATGTTTACTAGCTGTGTGATCCAGGCAAGTCACTTTTAAATTCCCTCAGGCTCAGTTTCCTCATCTGTAAAATAGGGCTAATATTAGCACCAGCCTCACTGGGTGGTCCTGAGGACTAAATGAGATAACATGTATAACATACTTAACAAACTTAAAGCCTCTTATAAATATTATCTAGAATTATTGAAATGAGGAAATTGTACCCAACTACTTCCAAGGACCTTTGAGACTTCTTAGCACTCTAAACATAGGCTCTAGGTCTGCAGAGACAGAAGTGTAGGAGATGAGGCTCAGGAATAATTCTGCAGGGATGTCGGGGGAAGATGGATACAGTTTTTTGTTTTTGCTTTTTTATATTTTTCTAGTAGCTTGCCTCTTGGCTTTAAAAATGAGGTGGTACAGTCCAGCGCTGAAGGAATGGGGCAAGGGGAGAAAAAAAATCTGTAATGCAATGTTCCACTTAGTTGAGTCCTGGTTAATCAAAGTTTTGCCATAATACTAAGGTCAAATAGAAGCATCCCACTAGTTGACTGTTTCTGAACTCTTTTCATAGACAATGTTGGGAGTTCGGGGTTTTTTGCCATTAGATCTTGGGAAAACTTTAATAGACACATTGAGATAGTAGAAAGGTATTGAGTGAAGAGTCAGCAGTGATCTGGGTTCAATCCCCCTTCAGATATTTGGCTTAGTTATATGGGCCAGCCACTGAGCTTCCCTGGTGCTCAGTTTCCTCATCAGTAAAACTAGACAAATAATGCCGGCTAGCCATACCTCAAAGAGTGGTTGCAGAATGATACTGATGAAGATCTTGGTAGCGCTCACCACTCCACCCCAATGTTAAGTATTGTTCGTCACTGACCCTCCTTGGCAAGGTCTCAGGAAACTCAACGACTTGATATTTTAGGGAGGACCCTTTGGAGCAGACTCTAAAACAAGGCGTCAGCGATTTTGCCGACACCAACTCAGTGATCCCTGGGCCAGTGTTTGAACTCCTTTGAGCCTCAGTTCCTTCAACTCTCAAGTGATACTCATAGAATATCTTACTCTATAGGTAGAGTTGGTCTATAAGATTGCCATGAAGTTCAAATGAGATAATGTTTAGGAAACACTTAGCCAATCTGAAAGCTCTTATACAAAGGTCAGTCCTTAGAATTATTAGTCTAGTGATGATGGCTTGCCGTTTTCCCCCTGTGAGGATTCTGAAGAATTCCACATGAATTAAATCTGCCTCTTTGGCTTGCCAAAAAAGGCAAGGGCAGTCCCATTATACAGATTAGTAAAGAGTAATGATGGTGCTGTGGTGTACTGAAAGGAGGCAAAGCCTTGGAGTCAGTCATAGCCAAGTTCAGATCCTGCTTCTGACATATTAGCTGTTTGGTACACAGATTATAGATATCACTTCAACTCACTAAATCTTAGGTTCTCTATCTATAAAATGGCACAGTCATGGCTTTGAATTCAATAAATTTATTAATCCCCTACTACATAGGATGATACGATGGAAAGAGTACAGGCTGGGGGCGGGGAGGGCATTGAGGGCTTAGATTCAAATTCCACCTTTGATTCTTAGTTCTTTAAACTTGAGACAAGCTACTCAATCTCCCTTGGCCTCAGTTTCCTTATTTCTGAACTGATCCCTTGAGGTCTGGGTCCATGCTCCTATGTTGCAGCATAATATAGTAGATAGCAATCAGGACATGGAAACAGGACAATGTGGATTCAGGTCTGACATAGCCTATGTGACCATGGGCAGGTCGCTATACTTTCCAAGTCTAATCATGGACATTTATCCTGTAAATATCTAAGATAATTCTCAAAGACTGTGAACAGTCAACGGTTTGCATCAATAGAGGGAGCTTTCTAAACTGAGGGATCTCAATTTCAATGAAAACATGAGTAAACATGAGTCTTGACACCATTTCCCCTCCATTTACAAATAGATAAATGAGAGGCTATATAGTTTCAGTCTTTGTCACTATTGGGAAACTGAGTATACAGAAGAGAGAGAGAGAGAGAGAGAGAGAGAGAGAGAGAGAGAGAGAGAGAGAGAGAGAGAGAGAGAGAATGAAAACTAAATAAATTAATTGAATGAGTGAATAAATAAATATAGAAATTTTAAAAATAGAAAGCTAACCCAGATATGGGTCCAAATCTTGTCACACATTAAATATTGTGATTTTGGACAAAACATTTAACCTCCATGGGTCTCAGCTTACTCATCAGTAAAATGAGGGTGAGAGAATGTCTTCCAACTCTAAATCTGTGATACTATAAAAGAGGAAGAGGGGAAGGAACAAGAATTTATTAAGCACCTACTGTATGCCAGGCATGGTGCTAAGAGCTTTACAAATATTATCTCATCACAATTCATGACTGATGATTCCCCTTGAAAATAATTGTACCGCCTTTTTCTGCTGGGATGGTTCATTTCATTTGGCATTCAAAGCTTCAGAAATTGAATAAATTTGGTCATATTTCAAATCCTCCTACCTAGAACTTAAATCAAGGGAGAAAATCACCACCACGAATTCTTAGCATTGAAATTCGCTCTAATGCAAATTACTTGTAGTAAATTAAATCTTAAAGAAAATAAGTGGTAATTAATTATGATTGAAACAGACAGGAATTTTAGCTTGAAAATATACACTGCCAATATCACTAGTGTTCCCAGTCTACTTGTAGGACTAAAAGGAGCTCCCAGTTGTCAACTGTTATTAAAAACCAGATGTTAAGATCGATGTCTTGTATGCTGCGCAACAGAGTAAAGAACTATGACAGCCCGATATAAACTCTGCTAACATTTAACATTGGAGAAATGTGGTTACATCCCTTTAAAGGGAACTTGGAATAGTTCTGATTTTTTTCTGTTGTGTGCTCCTGCAAAGGAAAAAACATGAGAGAAAAATGTCAAAAATGCTTGGTCCCCGTCTCCTCTCCCCCACTTGAGAGCTGCAGTTGACCCTGCTCACAGGAGTCATTTGGGCCTTGGTGAAGGTCCATTTGGAAACAAAACACAAAAGCAAAACCACAGAAGTGAACTAGAGAGAAAACCCAAGTTTTCCCAAGCATGTGCAGCAACTTCCCTGCTGAGATGCTTGCATTTTTTTATATGCAAATGTTAATTTACTCAGCAAGCTTACCTCACAAAAATGTGCATTTTTGAAATTGAAAAAAAGGCAAGGATAAACATCACTTGATCCTTGACTCTAATTTACATGCGGAGTTATTTAGAAATGCTATTTTTTTCCCTGTCCTACAGATCATGGGCAGAAGCTTTTCTCTTTTCTTTGTTTTTCTTTTTCTAACTCAGCTCTCGAATGGACTTTTTGGATGCTGCCGAAGAGGGTTTTGATCCCCTGGGTGTTCCTTGAGAATGTTTTATGCTCTGGAAGATGCCAAGCCATCTAGCTGGGGAGGGAGAAAAGGACTCAGTCATCTAGACATTGTTGTCTACACGATGCCAAGCACTTTGGAGACTGGGAAACATCCAGATGACTGACGGAAGTCGACAGGCCCTGGCCACAGAACACAAGGGAGGCCTTGTAGTATGGAAGTTTCATTATTAAATCAACTCCAATCCTTAGCAAGATCACCTCAACTCCCTGGGCCTCAGTTTCCCCATCTGTCAAATCAGAAGGTTGGAGAAGGGGGCTTTAAAATTTCTTCCAACTGCAGTCTAAATCTGTAAACCTATTGTCCCTCCCTAAAATCATTCATAAAGGACCAATGACACCCTGGGCATTGGGGCACAAAGGCAAAATGCAAAATAATTCTTGCCCACAAAGAGCTTCTGTTTTGCTGGGGGATACGATGTCTAAGATAAGTGAAGAGATGATGATCTGAGAGTGGAGATCACATTAATAACAATAATTTTAACTCTATCAAGACTTATATGTAGGTATACGGAACATTAAATATTTTAAAAATTATAGCAGGGCACTGAAATACCCTGGGAGCCATTCTACCTTAACTTTATCAGCAATGATGAGAACAGTGGTGTAGGAATTATAACAATATTCCATAGAACATTAAATACAAATGAAGAATAGTAATGATTTGTCCCCAGAGCATATCTATTTGAATGAAATAATAGTAATGTTTTATAGTTCTTTAAAGTTTGAAAAGTACTTTACACAACTCATTTTAGCCTCACAACAATTCTCTGAAGAAGGAATTCAAGGTATTAGTATCCTCATTTTATAGGTGAGACAGCTGAAGTCCAGAGAGGTTCCCTGAGTCCTCTAGAGTCATACAGCTAATTTAGATCTTTTAGATCCAAGGCCCAGCAGCCTATCTGTTATGGTATTCTGCCTGTCAATGGCTGGTTGTACATAGGTTCACAGGATTACAACTCAAGGACTGGAAGAGTCAGCTAGCCTCACATTCTTATTTTATAGATGAGGAAGCTCAAGTTCAGAGAGGTGAAACAATGATTTACACAAGTGACTTGCCCAAGGTTTGCTAGGTAGTAAGGGGCAGGATCTATAAGATGAAGGTGGGCAGATTTGGAAAGGTTTCTACCAAGAAAATGTGTCTGGGTTGAGTGGTATTCAGAAAATGCCTTAGAAAAGAGTTTTAGGAATGAAAAGTCATCAAGTCACTTTTAGCAGCTTTCCTGTGGCCTTTGTATCTCAAAGGAGGATTGACTGCCCCTTTGGAGAAGGCAGGATTGCTCCAAGACTACCGTGTCAGTGGTACTCAAAATGGCTCCCTTCCATGAAAAGAAATGAAATGAAGCAGCAGCCCCTCATGGTGGGCTGCTTTTCTCCCTGTGGATATTCTGATTTCCATATCTGAGGTCATGGGACTAGATGCTCATCAGGAGAGCCAGGGGAGGATTTAAACAGAACCCATAGTCATGGGCACTGGCCACTTTGCAAAAAACTAACTTCCTGAAGAACACTCCCCGATGAGTTCAAAAGGCCAAGGTCTTTGTCTGACTGTCTATCTGAGTCCATGCATCTCTGAACTGATCACCATTCAGCATCAACAAATGCCAGAGAGGCCACTAAGTTTTCAACTGACTCCTTGACGGTTGCACAGCCTTTGGGGAGGTGGGGGGCACTAGTCAATGTCTTCCATGATGTAGTCTAAAACTTACACAGCCATTTCTTGCCCTGACTTAGCCTTACATAGGACGTGGCCCTCAGTAAAGCAGCTAATGAACAGCCTTATGTGAGGGGCCACAGAAAAACACCCAGAATCATTAGGATGAGGGTAAGCTAAAGTAACATTTTCCTCCTCCCTCCCTGTAACTCGGACACTTATCTGAAACTTCTCTGAACTCTGCAAACCCCAGAAGTCTGCAAAATCCGCCTGCATGTGTCACGAAAACAGGATTTCAACATGGGATTTACGATCCTTTCTGCTTTTGGTTCGGCCAGAACAACCCCCCTCATGGCATTTCCAGCTGTGGGCTTGGCCGGAGTCAGGAATTACAGACACTTGCAAAAATAAAAACAATAGGGGTGAGCCTGGGAAATGGGGCGGGGTGGGGGGGATGAGTCTTCGCAGACCTATAATAAGGTTTATCTCAGGTTCAAGTCTAAACAGTCTTTCATCCAGCCTTCCTCCTGGAATAACAATTATAATAGCACATGTTTGTATGTCTCTGTATAGCAAGAGTGGTTGTTTATATGTTGCTGTAATTTGTGTTTATATATTGTAGCCCAGATGTGGAAATCTGCCCATTTGCAAATAGGCTTACCTATCCCAAAGAATTCCTGAGGTCCTAGCCAATTCTTGAGGTCCTTAACATGCCATCCGGAAGCAAATATCAGGAGGTTATCTCTGATATTTAGCACAGAGAAACAAACAAACCTTTACTTGGATAGTTTTGGAGCACAGAGAAGCCGGAGAAATGAGTATCCCTTAGTATACTGTGCTTAGTTCAAGTCAGAGTTCATTGGGTATTTGCATTACTGTCAACCTTCTCTCCAAATGTGTTCGAAAACTTGGAGAATGAATTGTCCTAAGGGGTTCTCTGCATTGTCAGGAAGAAATACACAGCTCCAAACATCGGATAACATTGAGATGGAGTGAGCAAGAGGAAAAGAAGCCATGTTACTGTGGGGGTATATTCCAGACCAACCAGTCAGAGGGTGGGCATAAGTTTCTCGAGGTCATAGACTGCCTTATTTATCTTTGTTTTCCCTCTGCCTGACATCTCACCTGGAATAGAGTGGTTATTAAATAAATATTTTGATGAATTGAAATAAATGAAGAAACTGATGCCTTTCTGACATCCTACCATATGTGTGTGTTTGTGTGGATGTGTACATGGGATCATGAGATCAAGATCTAATTACAACTGGATTGAGACCTTTGAGGTCAGCAAGTTCAACTGCCTCATTTTACAGATGTATAAACTGAGGAAAACAGAGGTTAAGTGACTTTCCCAAGACATATAGCTAGTGAGGTGGGATTCACACTCAGGTCTTCCTGACTCCAGTTTCAGTGCTTTAACTCCTGTACCACCTAGTTATTTTCTGCTTCATTAGAATGTGTCTTGAGGTCAGGGATAGGTTCCCTACTATCTCTCTAGCCTCACAGTACCTGTCACATAGTACGTGCTACCTAAGAGCCTGGCAATTGTTTGATTGGCACTGATTTCCATCCTGGAGCAGAGGAAGCATGGGGTTGTGATGTGGACTTTCCAGTATCCAGGCAACTATCACAGGTCTCATTCTACCAGAAGGAAAGATTCTGGTAAATGTCTGTCCTTCCAGTTGGTAATTCCATTTTTCAGAAGAAGCACTAAGGAGAATTGTCATCAGTCCTACATGACCAGTGATGATGAGTTTGTTTGGTTTGTTGGAGCAGAGAGGATGTGACCGTCAGAAGTCTAAACACCAAAAAAAAAAAAAAAAGGATGCTGACCTAGGAAGCAGGTGGGCAAAAACCCAGAGAAAACTCTAGTCTCTATGGTCTAGGTGTCTAAAAGGGAAGAAAGTTCCAGATTTCCTCATTGGCAGCATAAAGAGGTTGGGCTACATGATCGTGAAGGTCCGCATCAGTATTCTCATCTGATGAGATGGACTCAAGATGTCTGGAATGCAGGCAACCATTTTGTTAGTTGCTGTGAGTCAGGGAGAAACAGGGAAAGGGCAGGGCTAGTTCTCCTCTCCCAGTACACAAAGGCAGCTCTCATCATAGCAGATGGGTCGGCATGAGTGCATTCTTAATGAGTCTCTCACTCTTAGTTCACCATCTCCTTTTGCCCTTGCCCTAGCTGACCCTGGCTGTAACCCTAAGATCCAATTTTGTCTCTGTCTTTCTGTTAAAGCTGTCTCCTATTAACTACCCACTGGCATGGCCTAGTGCAATTTCCAAGGGTTTCTGACTTTCCTCTGGCTGGTCCCACCACTTCTGCCCAGCGAGATTTCCTGCCTGCCTTTCTGATTAAACCCCAGCTCAGCTGATGCTCACTAATTAGCCAGCTGCATGCTATACTGGAGCCACCCCCCCTGGTCTGGGTTCAGCCTGAGAGTCTGCTGGGCCACCTTGCAGACCCCAGTGGGCCCCCAGGTAATAATCTGGAAAGGAAAGCTCTCAAAAGGGCAATGTGAATGGGGTCATCATAAATGCTTCCAATATACCCCTAAACCCATGTGTTCTCACCTCAGTTAGAAGGTAAGCTTCCTGAGGGAAGACCCTGGTTTACTTTTGTCTTTGAATCCCCAGTATTTAGCACATTATCAGGCATACAGTAATCACTTAATACGTACACGGTGATTGATTAAGGAAGAAAAGCGTAGCATTTAAGAAGATTCATATGAATGAACCAGGGAGTTTTCCAATGAGATTTTTTTTATAAAAATGGATGAAAAATGTGGGGAAAGTAAGACAGCAAAGGTCATAAGAAAGTAGCCTGACCAAGTCCTGGGCATCAATAGGAAAGTATTAAAGATTGAGAGAAAACTAAAAAGCATGATATATGGATAATAGGGAAAACAACCAAACAGAAGCTGGAGCGATGTAGCCTAGAGAAAGAAAGACCTAATGGAGTCAGCTAACCCTTCAGATGTCTGAAGGGTGGCATGTGGAAGAGACTCAGCATTCTTCCTGGTTCCAGGGAACAGTACCAGGACCAGCAAGTAGGTTAAATGTCACAGTTTTCAGCTCAATGTCAAGAATAATTTCTGAACCTTCATAACCATCCCACAACGTAAGTAGCAGCCTAGTGAGTTCCTAATCAACAGATGTGTTTAATCAAGGATACCAGACAGTGATAGGGAAAGACTGTTTTATTGGTAATCCACAGCTCGGGTAGGGTGCTAGACTCATGCAGGGTACAGAGAGGAAGACCTCTATAGTTCTTTCCAACACTGAGAGGCTATTCTATTAATATGCGAAAATTGTTCTGACCAGCAGCAGCATTTCCATTCATTTTAAGCTCCCCAAAGGAAAGGACTATGTCTTTCAGTCCCCACAGAGTCCCTGACACAAGAGTCTGTACAGGGCATGTTCAAAGATGACTGAATGGAAAAACATGGAAAGGTTTGCATTCTTCTGTTTTCTAAGATTTGAACTAATTCTTTTACTTTTCTATAGACTGATAAACTCACACTAAGCCAACAGAAAATTAAAAATAAAGAAAATGCCTTAGCTCAGTATTCAAGACTCCAATGTTATCTACTCTTTCCTGATTTCTCTATTGTAGCTAGATTGGACTACTTGCCATCTCATAAACATATATCACCTTTCCTCACCTCGTTGCCTTTTTTCACACTATTCCCACACCCAGGTTAGCTCTCCCATTCATTATCCTTCGCCATTTCCATCTGCTGAAATCCACTCATTTGTAACAGGAATGAACGGGGACCTGCCCTTGAGGGTCATGTGGATAATTCTCTGCTTGCTCTCAGTCTATATGACTACATGGAGATTTTCAGGAAGCTCATTTCTGGACACGACTACTTAGAGATTGGTACGATATGATGATGAAAACTCTTCTAACTGGCTGCAGGGCTGGAAGAATGGATGACTTGGGTTGCTAAGTTAGAACTAACAGTATAATCAAAAACTTCATCATTTTTATCATTGTAACTGTAAGGCCAGATGACTTTGGGTTATCTCCAAGCATTTGGCGAGAGACAGGCATCAGTCCTCTCCCCGAGCCAGCAATGGCATCTCTGAACACATGGCAGCTTCTATCTTTTTGTTTGTTCTTTATCTTAGGTAAATGAGTATTCTGAGGTGGAACTACCTAGGGAACCTTGTGAATTTAGGGGACACTGAGGTCCCATCAAAGGACTCACAGGGACCCAGAGCTGAACGATGGCTGAGGGGTCCACCTGATGTAGAGCAGTGTTGGCCAACAGCAATGGAAAGCAGAAAGAAGTCATTTTAACATGGCAGTAGTTTCAGAGAACATGGAATTGGAAGCAGAAAGCAGTCCCAGCTGTGGACATAACAGAAGCATAGATCCTTAGGACCTGGCTAGGGTGCCTATATGGCAATGAGCTACCCTAAGGAGAACTTCATAAGGGTTCTGCAAAGTGGTAGGGGGAAGGTCTTCCAGGTCAAGGAGTCAGATATCCTTCTGTCATAGATGTTCTTTACACATATTCCTTGACACATTATACTTGTGTTTGAGACCATTCTTCCCAGAGCCCTTCTGTGTTTACAGTGAGTGCGTATCCTGGTTTATGGGGAATATTTTTTACCAACTGCTTTTATTATACCTTCTTAGTAAGTCCCTTTTCTGAAAGCTCATGGAGTCAGCTGGTTAATAGTTAGTGAAGAACAAACTGGTGGGGGCTCATGAGCAAGGTTTTTGAAGGCAGAGCATCCCAGGATCCTGAAAGTAGTAGGAATTACTCCTTTGTAGAGAGGCAGAATTGGGGAAATTGTTCCAAAGTAAGTTCTACACATTCAATTATTCCTTCAAAAAGCATTTATTAAGCACTTCTTTTGGTGTGCTAACCACTAAAGTAGGACCTAGTATACAAGAATCAAAAACCCAAAGTCTTTGCTCTCAAGGCAGAGAGGCAGGCAAAAGGGAAGCAGCTTACATTCTACCAGGAGGAAACAGCATGGACGCAAGAAAAGAAATGCTGAATCAGTTGAAGGAGATCAGGAAAGGGCTTAGGGAGAAAGTGGCCTGTGGGGCATCTTCCTAAGGTCCAGGTCTGACCATGTGCTTCCCTTGCTCAGAGCCCCAGAGGCTTCCTCTGTTTGACATTTAAGGCCCATCACGATCTGATCTCTCTAGGTTTATTACACATCACTCCCCTTCACCCACTTAACCTTCCCTCCAAATGAATCTATTTGATGTTCTTCATACAGGAAATCTCTCTACTGTTTCTGGTTCTTTACAATGACTAAGGACCCCACCCCCACCCCAGATTCAGGGTTGCTTGGATTATGCTCCCTCCCCTCCTAGATCAGCTCCAATGTGACTCCCTCCAGTAAGTCTACCCTGATTTCCCCTTTCCTTTTAAATTATTTTGACAATTAAATATATTGTTATATACAAAGAAAAAAATACATATATGTATATACAAATAGTATCTACTCCCATGTATATATGTGATTTCCTCTGTTACAATGCACATCTTCTGAGGACAGGAATCTTCTCCTATCCATCTTTGTATTTCTAGTACCTAGCTCAATGTCTGGCACATATCAGTTACTAAATAAATGCTTATCAGTCAGGTAATTAATGGATAGATCTGAGCCTTGAAAGAAGCTGAGGCGGAAAAGGGGTCCATTTCAAGCTTGGGGAGGACAGCCTATGCAAAACATGGAGATGAGAGATGGAATGTATAGGGTGCAGTAGGCTGGTTTCAGTGGAATCATAGAGACAGCATGGCATAATGAAAGGAGCAGAGGATTTGTAGCCAGGAAGATCTGGGTTCAAGTTACAACACAGATCTTTCCTAGTTGTATGATACTAGATAAAACTCTTAAGACTTATCAACCTCATACAGCTCTGAGAGCCCTAGATTTCATGTGACAGAAAACTAGGTTCAGATCCTGGCTTGGCTATTTACTAGTTGTGCAACTTCTGACAAAGTCCCTCAATATACTTGAACCTCAGTTTGTTGAAAAGACCGAATAGAAAATACTGAAGGTCCCTCCCTTCTCTAAGTCTATGATGCTATGAAATGAAAGGTGTGTGAAATGGGAATTCCCTAGGTATATCAGACCTGACAACGTACCAGCAGTGCTGGTGTGATTCTGAGCTAATGCCAATACCTTCTAAATTCAATTTTTCCGTTGCAGATATTTCTGGCATGTTCTCCACTGCCATTGCCTAATCTTTTCATAGGCTGATGGTAACAGGGCTGCTTAAACTCAACTTGATACTGAGGATACTATTTAAAAGGGGTTGGGGGGGAAGGAAGAAAAGGCAGCCATACTTAGCAATCCACAATGGATTTCTTTACTCTCAGGCATTTCAAGGTTGGCCACCCCCTTTCAATGGGGATTGGGCGGCAGTGCCTTAGACAAATGTTGCAGGATTAAAGGAGCAAGTTGAAAAGGAATTAAACATCCGAGGTTGCCAAGATGAGTTATGTCCCTGAGCCCTGAATCCTGGGATGGGTCTGAAAACCCCTGTTGACTCCAAAGACACCGTGACAAATCTTTTAATGAAACTCAAATGCTGGCCAAGCAGGTGCTGCGACTTTATTTATAGCACAGTGGGATGATAAAGAATCAAAAATTTTAAATAAAATTCCTTTATCCCAAATATCCTAATGCCAAAATCCTCCCTGAGCTCAAACCTCCTTTGAGGACACATCCTTTCTCAATAGAGGCTGACAAGCTTAAGCTGTCCTGGCTGACTTCCTATAAGGGAAGACTTACCTGAACAGGGTTTATCAGCAATTTTTTTCTGTGACTGCTTGGAAGGAATCAGCATCATACTTAGGCTTAAATAACTAGCTGCACTCTCTGAAGCTGATCTTCTTGTTTAGACACCCTACCTCTTCCTCTGTTCCTACTCGGTGGTTGGGGAAGCCAGACTCAACCACAGGACAGTTATACATTCTGTGAAACACACACACCTTCAGCTCTTTATCAGTTTCACAGTCCTGCCTTTCACCTGTTCACTCATGGAGGCTAGAGATTTTCAAAGACATTCCTTGACAAGACACTTGGAAATATTCAAATCGATTCTTTTCAGAGTATGGAGAAAGTGGAATCCACTGGGTTTTCAGTACTGAACTCTTAGCTGGTGATTTTATCCTATCTCCTATGTCATATCTCCTGACTTGCTTAGCCCTGTAGATAAGTCAAGGATTGGTGACTTCACACAGGTCACAATCCCTCCATTAATGAGCTAGGAGCTTGGTGGCTCAGTGGATAGAGTGCTGGGCCTGAAGTGGTAAGACTCATCTTCCTGTGTTCAAATATGGCTTCAAACACCTACTAGCTTGTGACCCTGGACATCTCACTTAGCTCTTCTTGCCTCAACTTCCTTATCTGTAAAATGAGCTGGAAAAGACAACAGCAAACTACTCCAGCGTCTTTACCAACAAAACCCAAATTTGAGCCAACAAGAGTCAAACACGACTAAACAATACAAAAGACTTTAAACGCTGCCTTGGGGATCAGAGAGGTTAATTGATTTGCCCATGGTTACAGAGCTACTAAAGGAGGCAGACAGTAAGGCATAGTGTTTTTAAAATACTTATCGATTGATTGGAAAAATGAGTGGATTTGAAGTCAGAAGATTAAGGTTGAAATCTTAACTCTTTCCCTTACCCAAAGCTACCTTCTCAAGCTTATCAGGTATTAGAGCAAGGTCCTAATTATTATAAATAATGAATTCCCTGAAGTAGTCACCTTTCTTTAAATTTGAACTGTTTGAAGTTTTCATTTTGTAAAGCATAGAAATTGATTTTAGCCCAATGGGAACATGCTGAGGAAATTAGAATAATATGACTGCTTCAGGGGATTTGATATTTTCGCTAATTGGGACCTCGTTGTAACCTCTCCTTCCTTACAGTCCAGATGAGCAGTGCATCTTTCTGATCCTCACAAAGCAGTCCATCTTTCATCTTTTATGCCTTTACATTTGTGGTCCCCCATGCCTAGAGTGTCTCTCAATGTCTCCTTACCCTTGCCTCCTTTGTGTGACCTCTGATAAAGTCCCTTAACCATACCTCTGCTTCCTTCAAAAGTGACCCAGGGGTTTTTGCTCTGTTATCCAAGATCCTTTTTATATTGTTTATTTTTAATATTTTAGATAATCTTTTTAATTAAATGGGTTTTTTAATCCTAGATATTTTATTTTATACACATAAAACCATTTACCAGACTGTGCAAAGGGATCCATGACATGGAGAATTGTCTTAAAGTATCTTTCCCAATCCCCCATCTCTTGACTTTTTATGAATTTGTCACCATCTGGTTATGTATATATTGACTCATATACGGTAGAATGTAAGCTTCTTTGGGTCAGGAAACACTTCATTTTTGTCATATTCTATGAGCCAAGCACCATGCTTAGCATACTCTGGGTAGCTAAGAAATGCTTGATGGGTCAAATGACTGGAAAGAACACTGACCATTTGGAGCCCTGGGTCCAAATCTTGGCTCTGTGAGATTGTCTAGGTCTTCTTTTCCTCACATGTGTGATGAGAGTTTGGGCTAGAAGAAAGAATCATGGATTTAAGCTAAAAGGAACCTTGGAGGTTATCCAGTGCAAACTTTTAATTTTACAGACAAGGAAATTGAGACTTGGAGAGTCTTAGTGAATTGACCGAGGTCAGATAGATAGTATGTGGCAAAGGCAGGATGCAAACCCAGGTTCCCTGATTCCACATCACCAGCTCCAATTCTATAATTAGTGAATGTCAGAAGTGGGATTTGAACTGAGGAATTTCTGATTATAGACCAGCACTCTATTTATTATATTCCTCTATATTACTTTTCACTTCTCAGCAGTAGTAAAAAAAAAAAAAAAAAAAAAAAAACAGCTGACATTTCTATAGCTCTTTAAAGGAGTGTTTTATTTCCATCATCTCATTTCATCTTCATAACAGCCAGGCAAAAGGGGTTGCATTATCATTCCTACATTACAGAAGAAGAAACTGATGCTTAAGGTCGTTATGTAATCTGCTCAAGGTCAGTTAATATGCATCGGAAGCAAGACTTGAATCCAGATTTCCTTGACTCCCAATACAATCCTATCCAAAAGGCTACACTGACTCTGAGCATCCTTGATAGTTTGTGTCCTTGGAGATCTGCCTCTAACCCTAATATCTTCTAAGCATCCAGTGAGCTTTCTTGTGAATGAGAGCCATCTTCATGGATGTGTGCAGTTTTCCCATTCTATGTGGAACTCTATTCTAGCTTTTCCAAGAAGGAGACTGTAAGATTGGACATAGGGCCAAATTTTACAATCCCTCTGTAGGGTGGGCCGGGGAATCCACTATCTCACTTAGAATATGGATATTAAAGCACAAGGTATGCAACTTTGCTTATCAAGTTACTGTCTCAGTGGATTGCAAAGTCTTTGCTTTTTCAGCTGTTCTAGAGATATACTTGAGTTGGCTACAATACAGGTCAGTTAATTTTTCTTCTATAGAGGAAACACAAAAACTTATATATACACAATGTGTGTTCAGACAAGAACTCCATGGAAGCAAGGAAGAGAATTTCCTAGTTAAACAGGATCTTGAGAAATTCTTCCATATGTGGAAAAGTCTATGCAAGCCTGACATATAGAGATATATACATATATACACACAGGACAGTCTGTATACATTTATAGCACATTCATTTAACCTCAAAACATAAAATATTTTTTTTCCTTAGCAAAAGCCAGGAATTATGCCTTGATGTCCAGAATCCATCTGAGGCAACTGAGAAAGTAACCTTCATTATCTGGATATTCAAACACAGAATCCCTTCCTCCCCTCCCTGGACGTCCCACTATCTCTGTCCCCCAAACACACACACAGATACACACACAAACACACGCATACACACACACAGTGCTTTCTGAGACTTGATACGCTCTGTAAATGTGAGTAATAGATACAGAGAGGGACTGGACCTATGATATCATTAATACAAGAAACTTCTGGATGGAAGTGATAGCTGGTGCCTCCTTTGGAACTACAGCATTGAGAGGACCTGGTCATGTTCACCAAGTCAGTCTGTGTCTGAGATGGGACTTTGACCCAGGCCATCTTGGTGCGGAGGCTGGCTCTGTATCGGCCATCTTTGTACAATTGTTGATACACTTTAAAATTCGCAAGGTGCTTTACAAGTAGCTCATTGTATCCTCACGACAACCCTAGGAGATGGGTGGTATCATCATCTCCATGTGTTGTAGCTGTTCAGTTGTTTCTGACTCACTGTGGTTGTACTTGGGATTTTCTTGGCAAAGATACTGGAGGGGCTTGCCATTTTCTTCCCTAGTTCATTTTACAGATGAGAAAACTGAGGCAAACAATGTTAAGTGACTTGCCCACACAGATAGTGTCTGAGGACAGATTTGACCTCAGGAAGATGAATCTTCCTAATTCCAAGCTCAGTGTTCGTTGTGCCACCTAGCTACTTAATCTTCATTTTACACATGAGAAAAACTAAAGCAGACACAGCTTAAGTGGTTTGCCCCTAGTTCATACAGTGAATAAGTGCCTGAGGTCAGATTTGAACTCAAGTCTTCACAAAGGTCTTTCTACTTTATCACCTAGCCTTCTTCTTTCTCCTTGTCTTCTTCCTGCTTCTTCCTCTTCCCCCTTTTCTCCCTTTATTCCTTGTTCTCCTCTTTGGAGTTAATGACCCTCAGAAAAAAAAGAGTTTTGTGACTAATATGAGCTATTTTCATTCTTTTGCATTTAGTGTTTACCAAACTCTTATACAGGTGAACAAAATGAGGGACTTTCATAACTAAATAAGAGGCCTGGTAGGACAGCTCATCTTCTGTAAAGTCTCTGAAAGCATCTTCATTACAACTCTATTAACAAACAAGACAATGAGGGTGATATGTCTTCTCATTCCCAAATACTTTTGATTATTTTCATTAGTCCTTTATATTTGGAGTACTATTCATGTGTCATAGGGTGGAGGTTATACGTTTTTGATATGGCAGCACCTATTAAAATCATTGTTCTAAAATGGCGGCTCGATATTATTTTGGGGAATCTATGACAAGTCACTTTAATGATAATTCTATGGTTCTCTTTATTTGTTGAATTCTCAAGAACATTTTGAAAATTGTATTTATAGGACAGAGACTTATGTTAGTTTATGAACTGTCTCTCAGTTTCCTCACAGGAAATGGAATAATAATAGCATCTACTTCCTAGAGTTGTTGTGAGAATAAAATTTGTAAATTCTAGAAATGATGATGATAATGAACAGCACACCTCTGGTGTATAATTCTGGCCATCAGAATATGCCTTTCTAGGTCTTCAGGAGTTTCTAAATTTTTATAATTTGCAGTAATATACAATTCCTGCCATTATATTGCAAAATCCATATTTCTCAATATCTAGGTTCCTTCAGATCAAGCCTTCTTTAGTTTAGTAGCAATGACTGAGTCTCATATCACCCTCATGAGCCTTCCAACTTAATGTAAACAAATTCACTTGATTCACATATTTGTTTGCTCCTTTTCTTTGTCAAAATATTGTTGGACATCATATGGATGTTGCCCATGGAGGGTCTTTGTTTCTGTTCTTACATACATTAGTCATTTCATAGGATCTGCCCATTGGCAAGCCAGTATAGTCACATCTGATCAATTTAACAGACTATATCTATTAGCAGTCTTTATTATAGCTCTGTAGATTGGAATTCATTTGTCAAAGAATTATTTCTATAAATTTGTGACCTGGTGGTCAGGCAGTTTTAGAAAATTCTTTTGTTTCTTTTTGATGTGAAGGTTCCTTGAGGTAGTGGACCATGTGTTTTATTCTAAATCAATTGATCATTTTCTTATTATTTCAAAGGCATATATCATTTGATGTCAAGAAGGTTTTAATTACTCTCAATGCCTTGTTTCCATTAAGCTTTGATTTCAAGATTCCTTTCTCCTGACATAAAGCCACCACTATCTCCTTGATAATTAAAATGATTATTGCTCCACATCATAAAGAGTCAATGAATATCCTGACATTGACATGAACCCATATAGACTCATCTGTCTTCCTGTAAATTCATAAATATTTAAATGTTTGGGTAATTCAAGGTAAGGAAATCCTTCCTTGTTTTCTTGTGATATCATACAGCTACCAGGCTCTCCAAAGGCTATCTTTTGCTCTCAATATTTGGCCAGCATCTTAATCAAATCTGGCATCAAATCACTACTCATTTCCAATTTTTTATGCACTTCCAGTTTTTGTCCAAGACACTTAAATAATTATTTCTATGAATTTGTAACCTTACAGATTAGACCCCTTCAACTGTGAGGTTCTGGAAGACAGGAACTATCTTTTGCCTCCTTTTGTATCCCCTGTGCTCAGCACGGTGCCTGGCACATACATCGTAAACATTTCATGTTTATTGATCTATAAGCTCCTTTTACCTGGCTGTAAATCATAATCTGGACAACAGATTTTTGTCATCCACTTGATACATGGATAGCTAGGTCAATGTTTATTTCAGTGATCATGGAACTCATTCAGGAGGCTTTGTGATAATCCATGGTTTGATTCAGTTAGTACAATGTCATCTACGAACTGGAGTATCTGAAGGACCTTATCATCTATTGGAAATCTTTCTAGCTTGGACTTTGGGTTAGGCATCTAGCACGATACAAGAGAAAAATCTATACATGCTCTGTCTATAGCATTGGACTCTGTTCTATATCTCCTTTATGATAATGGTGAATGCCTTTGGTGAGCGGATGTCTCCCTGCTCTTGGGCTCATTTGACATTAATGATTCCTTTGACATTTCTAGAAACTCATCTCACCACCTCTAGGTGCTTTGTCTGTCTATCTGTCTCTTTACTTTAATAGTCTCATGGTCTCATACACTGGAGTGGAAGAGGGGAAAGACTCTTGGATGACACATAAAAGGCCTAGATTCTGTACTTACCAGCCTGGAGACTTCAGGTAAGGCCCTCCTTCATCTCTCTATGCAGGAGACTCTCAGATCTACTCATCCACTCCCAACCTCTTCCTTGACCTTCAGTCTTGTACTGCCAGCTGCCTATCAGACATCTTGAACTGGATGCCCCAGTATCTCTCCCCCCTCCTCCATCTTCCCACCTTCCTAACTCCCTGTTTCTTCTGTTGAAGAAACCACCATCCTTCCAGTTTCCCAGACTCCAGTTGGGGTGTCCTTCTCAACTTCTCACTCTCTCTCTCCCCACCCCCTCCCTGCCTAATGTGTTGCCAAGTTCTCTCATTTCTTCCAATTCTGCCACTGCCCTAGTTTACGTGGGGCCCAGATTATTATGATAATCTGTTGGTTGGTCTCCCTTAGTCGTATCTCTACAATCTAGTCCCTACTCCCCTCATCTTCCAATCTGAACTTCCTAGAGTACAAAACTCTTGCCCCTTGCTTCCCCTTTGGGGGCTTCCCCCACTCAATCAATTTCAGTGGCTTTTTTTTTTAATCATTTCTACATCAAATAGAAAATCCTGTTTTTTAATGTCCTTCATAAGATGGTTACTTTCTGCCTTACGTTTCCAATCCCCCCTCATGCCCACCCTCATCATACTCCCCATCTGGTACCACTCCCCCTCTTTGCTGTTTCTCAAATAGGACACCAAGGCATCTGTCTCCAGAAATCTTCACACCTGGCCCCTGCCTCCTGCCTTCCCTGGCTCCCTTTAAGTCTCAGCTATGGTCCTGCCTTCTGAAAGAAGCCCTTCCCAGGCCTCATTCATCTTTGCGCCTGCCCTCTGATAGTATGTCCAATTAACCTGATCCATTTCCTGTTTGTCTACAGTTGTTTATGTGCTGTGTCCATTAGACTGGGAGCTCCTTAAGATAGGAGCTGTTTATTTTTAACCTTTCTTTGTATGCTCAGCATTTAACACAGCACCTGGCACATAGTAGGTGCTTAATAAATGCTTACTGATGTGTTGTTGACTTAACTCTGGGACTCAGTTTCCTTTCCTGTAAAATGGGTATTGTACAACTCCCCCTGCCTACCTCTGATGGGCAGCATGAGGTTTAAATGAGGTCTCAGGCAAGAAAGCCTCTTGAAAAAGGAGACCCCTGCTCAGCAAGGACCTCCAAATGACTGAAAGTGTATCCCTTGGGTTAATACCTCCACTCTCTTCTGGCAAATCCATCTGATTAGATGAGGGGGTGGAAAAGGGGAGGGGAAGCAGATTTGAATCTCCCTATCATCTGGTAAGAAGCTTCAAAAAGACTGCTAAGGAAATGGATGGAAGGCTCACTTCCTGCTTTTCAGCATCAATATAATAGAGGGAAAATTTGCCTTAAAACACGTGCTTCTGATTAGAAATGCTACTGGAAAACTAGATGGGCCCTATTTTTTATGCCTGACAGGACCAGGTCAGGCTATTCCCTCACCTGACATTATTCCAAAGTCATAGTCTTTGAGTGAAATTTCCCCTGAGTTAAAAAAGCAAAGAGGAGGGGCAGGAAGGGGGAAAAGGAGTGAAATCATGGGGGGAGTGAAGGAGGAACAGAAAACAATCCCTGCTTTAAGTTTCTAGAAATCTTTGAATTATTTTTTTCAAAGAATAGTTTTATAGAGAGAACTCCTTTCTTTTCTTCTAGTTTTCATGAATTTCATGTTTGGAATGGGGAAACATAAAAACAAATAGCTTTCCCTCTCCCCCCGTCCTCTCTAAGTTTATCCAGGAATAGGGGAATGTTCCAAAGAGGCAAACAGGATTGAAGGAAGGACAGATGCCCTAAGAACTAGAGTTATCTCAAAGAGAATGGGGTCTCTCAGTAGGGAGGGAGTTTCCCTTCCTAGGAGTAATAACGTATAGGGTGAATGGGCACTTTTGGGAGAATTTTATAAGGGAGATACCAACTGACACATAAGTTGGAATAATTGACCCCTGAGATCTCTTCCAATCTTGAAAACAGTTGAGATTTCTAGCTTCGCTTGGGTCAAGACAGCTGTGGACATGGTGATTTCTATACTGAGGCACCATAGGAAGTGATCCTAATTACTCAGCAGGCAATATCTCCTCTCTTCCAACCCAGGAGTTGGGGTTGCTAGGGAAATGGGACTGTGGTGGGATCACAGATTTAGATCTAACAGGATCTTTAGTCACCATTTAGACCAAGGTCCTCATGTTATAGAGGAGGAAATAAAGGCTCAAATGAGTCAAGTGATTGGCTCGTTGATCAAAGACTAAGCAGAGAGAACTAGCAGAGAAGCTTGGTCTAAAGCCACATTGTTTGACTCCAAGTCCATGTTATCACATTGTTTCTATGGGCATTCAAACCTGATCAGATTTGGCAGCAAGGGTAGAGATATTAAAATGGGTAAATTGCGATAGGAACATGGGGTTTTTAAAAATTATAGGCTTAGAAGAGGGGTCTGTGGATAGATTTCAAGGGGCTTGTGAACTTGTTTGGGAAATATGTCCTCCTTTATCCTCACTAGCTTTTTGTTGAAGTTTTGCATTTACTTCAATTATTGAAAAATATGATCCAGAGAAAGAGTCCACAGTTTTCATGAGACTGTCAGAGGAGAGAGAGGGAGGGAGGGAGAGAGGGAGAGGGAGAGGGAGAGGGAGAGGGGGAGAGAGAGAGAGAGAGAGAGAGAGAGAGAGATGAGAGAGAGGAGAGAGAGAGAGAGAGAGAGAGAGAGAGAAGAAGAAGTAGAAGTAGAAGAAGAAGAAGAAGAGAAGAAGAAGAAGAAGAAGAAGAAGAAGAAGAAGAAGAAGAAGAAGTAGAAGAAGAAAAAGAAGAAGAAGAAGGAAAGGAGGAAGAAAAGATAATTCTTGGCTTAGCAGTTCCTTTGAAATCCAATGACCATGCTATGATCCTGTTTAGGTACATAATAAATATTTGTTAAATTAACTTGCTTTCCAGGATCTATAAAGATAGTTAAATATATAGATTTAGAACTGAAAGAGACTTTAGAGGTCACCTAGTCTCCCTCCTTTCCCCTCATTTTGCAAGTGACTCACCTGGGCCACAGAGATGTTAAGTGACTTACCCATAGTTAAATACCTAGTAAACATCAGAGGCAGGAGTATTTGAATTCAGGACTTCTAAATGCAAATGCGGTATTCTTTCCACTACACTATGTCTCCTCTTTAAAAGAGTAGTTGCCCTGATGCAATTTAGCCTCCTAATAGCAATGAAAGAGGCAGCATGATTTGATATATAGGGATCATGGGATTCAAGCTGGAAGGGACCTTCAAGATCACTTTGTCCAACCCCCTCATTCTACAGAGAAGTAAACTGAGACTAAGAGGCTAAGACACGTGCCCATGGTCACCCAGTAGGTAAATGTCAGAAGCTAAATCTGAACCCAGGTCTTCCTGGTTCCAGGTTCAGCACACTACTGGCTGTATGATGCTCCTCTCTGCAAGGCAAATGATGGATTCCCCATGATTCTGAATTCTTTTGCAGGCACTCTGCAATCCCTAGAAGACAGCGTCATTGGGGATTGACTCCATCCTCCAATTTCCAAGCTGGCTTTATGACCTCTGAAAAATCTATTGTATTATAGGAGCTTTGTGATCACCTTATCTGATGACATTTAGAGATGAATAAAATGAGATCCAGAGATTGAGATGTCTTGCCCAACATCGCACTAGTTGAAAACAACAGAACCAGGCTCAGACCCATGCCTTCTGCTGCCAACGTGGCAGCTCTTTCCATCATATTTTGTTAGTCTAGATGTAGAAAACTAACATTGTATCCATCTCTTTTCCAAAAGGCAGATAAGTTACAGGTGATAAGACAAGCCAGTTTTTGCTCCCATGGGCCATGCTGACTCCTTCTCCTGGATTACTAAGTTTCATGACCTCCATAAGGTAAAGCTGATGGTCTTGGAATCTCCCTTTAATACAATGGGCCCTGGTGTGTGGTATTGGCTTTCTGTATTTTAGCCCAGTCATGAGTTGTCCTATGGTTAGGCATAGACAAGACTTGGGGGAAGTGAGGGATAGGGTCAGAGGTTCTGAAACACAGAAAAATCAGACCTTTGGTGTGAATGAGACAGCTACCATCTTTGAGGAAAGAGAGCCTCAAGGAACATGGAGGAGGATGGGCATTCACAAACACAGATCAAAAAGTTTTCAGTTGTGGAAAACAATAAAATTATTAAAAAAAAACCCTTTCCCTACTTTCTTATTAATTCCTACCATAAAAACATAAGTTAAAATTTGATTTAATTTTTTTACAACTATACCAAAAAGGGAGTATCTTCTCTACTTATACAGTAAAGATTTCAGATGTGTGTGTGACTCTCTGCTTGAGCTGTTGGTGCATATCTTGGGATTTCCCAAAGTAGAGCTGAACTCCATGTTGGGATGGGGGTAGGGTAGGGAGGGCAGGACAGCTCCTGAATGTGAAGGGGTGAGATCTCTTTCAATTTTAGTGAGAGCCCAGGATTTTTATTTCCTTTACCTTTTAAGTTCTACTTTAATTCATTTCATCAACCACTTATTAGATGTCTACTATATGCAAGGTGCAAAGACAAAAATGAAATTATCTTTTGTCTTCAAAAAGGTTCCATTCTACATGAATTTTCTTTTAATTGAGTACTAGTGATTTAGTCTTATTGAGTCAAGCATCAGGAATAATAAACTGGCAGAAATGGGGTATTTCTTGGGAATGGAATCACGGGCATTGCAAGAGCCTATCACTCCTGCAAAGAAACAGGTATTTCTTTTTAAGTGATGAATCAAATGGTCTGAACTCTCTTCTGTGGATTGTAGTTTGAGTCATCTATTAATTACCTGTTTGCTAACCATGGTTTGATGGAAATTAATAAAGGATGTAATCAATCCCCCTCCCAAAACCACTCATCGGACAGGTATGGAACCAGATTAATAATAATGGTCATTAATACGATATTACATTTTTAAAAGTTGTTTACATACATTGGCTCAGTCGATCCTCACAACTACTGAAAAGCTGTCTATACAACCCTGGTTCATAGAATTACAGGATTCAGTTGTTAGAAGGGCCCTTAAAGTCAATCTTGTCTAGAACCTCCATTCTGCCGATGAGGAAATGGAGGTTTGGGAAAGTAGGGGCTTGTCCAAAGTCACAAAGCTAGTCAATAGCTAGAATTTGAACCCAAGTTTCCTGGGTCTAAAGGCAATGATATTTCTTATTACACCATGGCTGCCTCCAATGCATGAGAACCAATAATGAAATGAAAGGGGCTAAAATCAGCCATGTTATGTTGGTTTGAATTTTCTTTGACCTTATTGTGACATTCTGCTTTTACCATGGGTAACTGCAAAAAAAAAATATAAGTAAGCCCCATTCTGTGGGCAAATTGGAAAAGCATTTAACATGATGAGTGTTTTTTTTCCTTTTTAAAGGAAAGTTTTTATTGATCTTTTATTTTACAATGTTACTTTTAGTTCACTTTGCTTAGAAAATCAAGACATTAGTGACCAGAAGAAATAAACTGGAATCTTGGACCCTATCTGCTAAAAACCAAGCATCACTGTTTTAGAGTCCCATTGGTTTGCATCAAAATTAATTTGTATTGCTGAGGAATTTTCCTGGACGTTGTCAAAAAATTATCTTCTCTGGAAACTCAATGAGATGGACATCCTAAGGGACCTTTCCCTTTTAGTTATCGAATTAGTGGTATACTTAGGAATCAAAAGTGGGGGAGGGAGTGAATTTGAAAAAGGGGAAGAAGGTTTCGGGAGGGAAGAATATTATAAACACTAAAAGACAAAAACCCAAAGAGGAAAGAGAAAGGAAAACATTTAGATTCTCTGAGTGATGGAAATAAATACCAAAGCTATTAGTTTCAGTTCAAAGAACATATCACTTTGTGCTGTTTATTATTTCTCAAGGAGTATTTATTTTATCTTGAAATATCTAATGGGTAAAAGGGATACTCAAGGTAAGGGATGATGTAACTGACCTGGTCTGGAGAGGGTCTGTGGTTGGAATGCTGGGACCTCCCAGGAGACCGGTGATGGTGATGGTGGTGATGATGATGGTAATGGTGATGGTCTTCATCATAATTGTCAGCCATCAATTTCATTCTGTTCTGGGTCTGTATGGAACAGAAAGAGGGAAGAGTTCCATCAGATCTGAGAAGACTATGGAAACAGAGTCTTGGCAATGGCATGAGTATCTGTAGTACTCTGTTGGTTCCCCATTCACAAGTTATGACTTTAGGTCAAACTGAAATCAAGGCAGGAAAACAATCCAATGAGAGTTTCGCAACATGTTGGAAGAGGGCCTATTCCAGGTTTTTATTTGTAAATTTCCTTCTTCTTGGGACATTCCATCCATTCATATGGCCCCATGGCAGTGCTTAAGTCCCAAAGGTCACATTCCACAATCAACCATGAGCAAGAGAAGTGAGTCTCAGAACTTGAGGTGATATAATGCTAGAATGAGGCACACAATTACACACATAAGCAAGATAAAGTAATGAGACAACAAGGAGAACACTACTACACTTCGGGGGTGGGGGAGATAGCCAATGGAGATAAAGTCACTGGACCATCTTTCAAAACCAGTCAAGAAAGAGTTCATTCTACGTTGATCATCTTTAGGTGTGATTATGATAGGACCATGTTAGGGAGGTATATTTACTAAGGGAAAAAAGAATGAAGCAAAATGGAGGGAGTTTGTTGACCTATATCTGTTATTTCTTCTTTGTAGCATTTGTCACATCGGGCAATTATTTAACATTAGACTTAAACTTTTTTATCCTTTGATCAGCTAAGAAATTAAATTTCATCTCATTACATTACAAAAGGAATTCAGCTAAGGATGAATTTACCTAAATGAATTACAATATCTATTAATTTCAGAAGTGTCTAAAGATCCCCCCCCCAATAGTACAAGGGAAAAAGCCCGACTTGTTGGTTGGTGTAGGGCCAATGGCTTGAGGGGGGCACATCCATCCTTATGCTATTGTTGTTGAACTGTTTCCAGTCACATCCAACTTTCTGTGACCCCATTTGGAAACCCCAAATCTTGGCAGATCCTGGAGTGGTTAGCCATTTCCTTCTCCAGCTCATTTTACAGATAAGGAACTGAGGCAAACAGGATTAAGAGGTTTGCCCAGGCTCACACAGCGAGTAAGTGTCTGAGGTCACATTTGAACTCAGGTCTTCCTGACTCCAGTCAGACCCAGTGTCTTATCCTCTGCATCACCTAGATAGAAGCCTGTATTAGAAAAAAAAAAAAAAAGGAGGGGGATGTCATGAATTTGCATCCTACTCTATCAAAGCTCTTACCATATAATACAGCCAGGTTCCTATTAGTGCGAATAATGAATCCTGTGAAGTGGTTGCATGTCTTTGAATTCAAGCTCTTTGAAGTTTTAATTAAGTAAAATATGGTAATTGGTTCCAGCCCAGTGGAAATATGCAGTGCGAATTCAAATAATGTGACCACTTCACAGGATTCATTCTTCTCACTACCCAGGACCTCACCATTTTTGTCCTCTTGACACTTACGGGAGGAAGCTGGGAAGTTTTCTTCATCTTCAGGAAATCACAGAAGTTCGGAGTGAAGGGAGTACAGAAATCATCTCTCGTAGGGGCGCTTAACCTGACACCCATGAACTTGATCGTATAATATTGTGATTACCATATTTAAATAGAATAGATTTCTTTGTAACCCTTTGTATTTTGGTTTATGCATTTAAAACCATTATTCTGAGAAGGAGCCCATAGGCTTCATCAGGTTGTCTAAGGACTTAAGAATCCTTGCTCTAATGCAGCTCACACCCACATAAAAATACCCTCAATAACAAACCAGTCAAGGAGTCCCACGTAGTCCTACCTTGAAGACTCCTTAGGGAGTCTTTTCCTCTCTACTCCCTCTCTACGCCATGTATAAATAAGTCATTTCTTCCTGGCAAGCCAGTGAATCACAGGATATAAATATTTCCTTAACCATTTTAGTATCATTTCTACAGCTTTCTCAAATAGTCGCCAGCACCACCCTGCCAGGATGAACACGTCTGTTTTACTACAGCTATGCCAGCACTGAATTACTTAGTCTTTCCTTTTTTTGCCCCATTTGATGGAAATAGGCTATGAACTTGGCAGTTTCCCATAAGACAATGAGCTCCTAGAAAGCAGAGTGTCTTTTGCTTTTCCATTGTATCCCAGTGCTTAGCCCAGTGCCTGACACATAGTAGGCAGTTAAGAAATGCTTAATAATCTTATGACTGACTTTTAACATGAAATTTTCTGATAATCAGAGATTGTGGATTTTTTTTCTATTGGAGAATGACTCCTATGTTTCTACATTAATGCATTCTAATGATTTGAATATTAGATTTTTTTAAAATGAGAAGTTCTTAAAACATTTCTCCTCTTCTCTGGTGCTTTCCCCATTTTTATATATCAATAGTCATATACTACCCAGCCCAACATTCTCTCTTCCTTACACACACACACACACACACACACACACACACACAGAGTTCCTAATTTTTACTGTTACCTCAATCCAATTTTTCATGATTTTATTTCAGCCCAACTCCCTGTTTTCTATGCAGGTGTATTACTCCGGAATGCCCATACTTCCCTTCCTCTCCACTGCATTTATCCATGACTGGTGATATCTACAACTCCAGAAATGACATTTGAAAGAAAAAAAATATTACTGTTAGAGTTTTGTTCATTACTGAGAAACGCTATAGCAGAGGGGGGAGGGGGTAGTCTTTGGTGGCAGAAAGGCCTGGTTTCAAATCCTGCTTCTTATACATCCTGGTCATATGACCCTAGGCAGGCCACTTAGTCGCTATTCTCTAGACAACTTTCTAAGACTATACATTGCAAAGAAGATGCCAACCTGTATAAGGAGAGGGAGTACTCTCTACACCAATGAAATCCCATGGCCCATCCTAATTTTTTTCCTCTTCCAGTTAAGTAGACATATATATTTCACCTATGTTCTATATTTCTTCATTTACTCACACACTCCACTCCAAACCAAAGCCCGCTTGGGACTATTAATTACCATGCAAGGGAAACCTGCCACTAACTTGTTTTCACCCAGAGAGGGTCATGGAATCCAGACCACTGTCGCCTTGATATCTGCCTCTAATAATTCTAGTGGCGAGGCACCCAGTCATTCCCTCCACTTCTGCCTTTCTGAGATCCCATATTCATTCTACTACTACCCTACCTCTTGGGCTGAGATTCAGCTGTTTGCTAAACCCACAAAGTAGCAATAATTAGCAACAGTAATAATATTTAACATGTATATAATGCTTTAAGGTGGGCCAAACACTTTACATATTATCTCACTTGGCCTTCTTCATAGCCCTGAGAAGTAGGTACTACTATTTTCTTCATTTTGCAAATAAGGAAACTAAAACAGAAAGAAACTAAGGGAGTTACTCAGAGTTGGAAAGCGATTATATGTCTGAGACTTGATTTGAACTCTAAGTCAAGCTTTCTATCTCCATTTGGTGAGTTAAAAAATCCACCCAGTATTCAACATTATTGAAAGCCATTCATGATTTGACTATTAAAGGCCCTAGACATGTCAGGATTCCTTTAATTGTTGATATCAAAGACCTGAGGACCACTTGCCTTCTCTTATGATAAGGGAGCACTTGGATGAGTTCTTGAATTATTTGCCTTCAGATATTATAGTTCATGTTGGGATGCCACTAAATTTTTGATTTTCAATACAGCAACATGGTCATTTTTCCTCTCCCTTGTCTTGGATTAATCAGCCTTTGAGCTTTAAATGGATAGGTAGGGCCTTTCTTAGAGGTTGATGTAATTATCTTCCTATTGGTGCAGTGTAGGAATGTGAACATTGTTTGAGTAAGTTCAAGCTGATAATCCTTACTACCTGCATCTGAGTCTGTCCCTTGGGACTCTGCTCCTGTTTCCTGCCTCCACCTCCTGCTCCCGTTTTATGGTTGATATTATGGGGAACTCTTGGTGAGGAACTCCTCCAGCACAGTTCAGAAGCTACTCTGTTACTGATTGCCTGGATGCGGGGAATTTGAATGACTTGTCCAGGGTCACATAGTCAGCAGGTATTAGATGTGGGGCCTGACCCAGGATTTCCCAGTTCCAAGGTCAATTCTCTGTCCACTAACCCCAACAGCCTCCTAATGTGTCCTGGAGCACCGTGATGACACTTGCTTATTTTTTTCCAGAGGAAGGAGTCCATTGATAAAACAACAGTAACAATAGCTAATATTCATATAGTATTTTAAAGATTGCAATGTGTTCTGTCTCTTGTCTCATTTAATCCTCACAAAACCGCTGAGGGGGAGCTGTTCATATTACTCCCATTTTGCAGGTGAGGAAACAAGCTCTGGCCTTTGCCCTCTCTCTTGACTCCGGCCTCAAGGCCACTGGAGTTTCCTTCTTTAGCTCCTACTTTCCCAATCCTTATGCCACCATCTTGACTTTGATTTATATTTCCTAGGAGAGACTCCATACCATTCAATTGCATTGTAATTTTCTCTTGATCCTGTTTTTGGGACAACAGGCTTCCTTTTCAAATGTCAAGGTAGGGACTAGGCCCAAGATTTCTTTGAAATAACAAACTCCCCAGTGAGGAGACTCTTTACCAATGCAGGTGGCAGCTTTTCCTTAACCTAGAGTCTTAGAGAGTTGCCCAAGGCCCTGGGAAGCTGCAGGGCCACACTTGAATGCCGTTCTCATCGACTCCAAGGCCACTCTGCCTCTGATGCTGAACTTTATCGTTGGCTACATTTATTCCTCCTCAGAAGTTATTACTATCAGCATAATTATTGTCACCATCATCATTATTAATGGTAATTATTTTTATGTAATCTTGTTTATTTATCACAATTATTACTGCTGCCGCTGCTGCTACTACTGCTATTACATGTTCTCTCCAGGCAACACTCCCATCTCTCTTGGTCTTTGTCGACAGTGTCCCAGAAGCAACTTCACCCAAAAATGTCTTTTCACCCCTGGACCCCACATACTGGAAGTACTGTCTAACCCTGCTGGCTCCCTCTCATTGTCCGGTTCCTCAAAGAAACTCCCTTCCAAGGTGGAGACCCAGGCTGGCCATGTCCTAATTCCACTCTGGGCTGTACATCTGACTCTCTCTACTTTCTCTACTGTACTCCTGCATAACGTACCTCATCCCTTCCTCCCTCCCCTACTTTTCACCCTATTTTTATTCTCTCCTATTAGAATATAAGCTCCTTGGGGGCAAGAACTCTTTCTTTTTGTTTGTATCCTTAGTGCCTAGTACTGTGCCTGCTATATCCTAAGCTTAATGAATGTTGACTGAGTTGACATTCAATCTGATGCATATTATGAACATTCTAACCTTATTTCTACGGTAGTTATTCATGTTATTTTTTTCCTTTTAGAACGAAATGTCTTCTCTTTAAGTTTAATTCAAAAAAGAAATGTTCAGAATATTAGAGTTTTCCCCTGCCTGTTCATCTCCCTTTTCTAAGAGATTCTCCACTCTTATGACTTCAGGGACATCCCTTCTTTTCCTCATCTTCTGGGCAGCTGTACAGCACAGTGTATAGGCCTGATGTCAAGTAGACCTGAGTCCAAATCTAGCCTTAGGCACTTGTTAGCTATGTGAACCTGGGCAAGTCTTCTTCCCTCATCTGTACCAAAAGGGAAGAGGGCATAATCATAGCACCTACCTCCCAAGGGATTATGAGTATGAAATGAGCTTATATTTATAAACTGCTCAGTGCACCACCTGGCACATAGTAGGTTCTATGGAAGGCAGCTACTGTTGTCATCTGGAGACACAGCCACTTCTAATTTTGTGGAAAGTCTTGAGGAAATAGGCTCTCCCACAATGAACATCTCACTCTACCTTCGTGCTGGAAGTCTTCCCCATCTCACTGCTGGCGAGCTCTCATCATCAAGAAGGTTTCCTTATAGGAAACTGAGTCAGTCAGTCGATAAGCATTTCTATGTGTCTGTCACTGTACCAAGCCCTAGCAATACAAAGAAAGGCAAAAGCTAGTCTCTGCCTTCCAGGATCCCACAGTCTAATGGGCTTAGATTGAGTACTCAAGAGCCCTAACTGCCAACATCTCTCCACTGTTGTTACTGTGGGAAAACTAAACCCCAGAGGCAGAAGTGACTTGTCTTAGAGCAAACTGAGAGAACTTTAGACTCGTGGGATCCCCCTAGTCCTGACCAGGTGTGTGCACATACTCGATTCTCCTCATTTATGATACCTCCAAGAATTCGTTCCTTTAGGCAGGTGGAAATATTCCTTCCCATTTACTCCTTACATCCTGCCAAGTTTTTCAAACACCTTCCTTTCCAGCCTTATCCACCCACGGATGTCCCACTATTTACTCATTCAGTGCTTTAAAACATGTACAATATTTGAAAGGTCCCAGGGTGGATGTTAAAAAAAAAGATAAAATTGCCTTGTGAATATTAAAGCAATAAAAACAGAGAAAACATTAAAAATGAAATAAAAAGATTTTTTGGCAGTTGATGGTATTTCCATTCACCCCTTGTCCACTTGAAGTATCAGAAGACCCAGCGGACAAGTTATTTCTGCTGAGAAAGTGCAGACCCATTGGAGCTGTCCATGGCAGACAAAGGACAAAGCTGTTCCCCCTTTTCTGACCTTCCCTTGAACATGGGTTTCTGAAATTCATTTTTCACACCTATGATTCCAGTATTGTCAGGAGCCTGTATTTTCGAACTGGTGAAGAAATCAGTCTGTAATTGGTCCTTTTAGCAACAGACACACAGAGAGAAGAGCAGGAGAGGAAGAATGAGATATACTTTGGCTCGGAGACGAAAGAACTCTCCAAAGAGTGAAGGGTGCAGAACAAATGAACATATAATAACGCTGTTATTGTAAACATCACAATGCTGTTATCCTTTGGGGAAGCTCCCGATGTTTTATGAGCTTATTGTTTTTACTCCGAACAGCCTAAAGTTCCCTACCTTTGAACTCTATTCCATAAAAGAATGCACCAGTTAAACAAGATGCTCCGGGCCATCCTGAAGTGTCTCCCATAATGAGGTGTGAGAGATTAGACGTGTCATGGGCTAAGGACTGCAAATGAATGATGTCATCTTCCCAATTTGGTGCTGAAATATAAATAAACCACTTCTTCCCTGTGAATAAGCAATCCGGGTGAAATGTAGATGGGGTGATTGTTACTAAAGGGGGCTCCTTTGATTAGTCTGTGCTGGAGTTGGAGAGTGTGAAACTGAGATGAAAAATAACAGTTTTAGCTGCTAGTTGTGACCTTTTTAATTTATCTCGCTTCTACAAGGCTCCTAAAAATTGTGACAGCCACATCCTGATGAGATAGAGGGGTGCTATTTCTGCCATATTTAAAGAGCGTTGGCTAGTAGCCCTTCTCTGATAAATTAAAAAAGGTTTTAACTTGAACATCTTCTGCCATCTTTTTTCAAAATAAGTTATTATTGATAGCTTTTGTTTTTGCATTACCATATTTCCCATCCTATCATGGTACCCTTCTTTCCTCAGAGAATCAGTTCTTATAATAACAAAAAAAAAGGGAAAGAAAGGGGAAAAGTTCAGCAAAACCAAATACTAAATCCTGAATTAAGTCTGGTGTTGTATGCATTGCAGTCTCCTTTCTCTTCAAAGAACTGGGGGGAGAGGAAGCATCTCTTAGGTCTATTTGGGGGGCAAATTGGACATTATCATTCCACAACATGTTTCTATTGTTTTGTTGCTGTACTTTGCATTGACATTGCTGTCAGGTTCTGCTCACTTCACTTTCCATCAGTTCATATACGTCTTCTCATGGTTCTCTGTGGTCTTCATATTCATCTTTTCTTACAATGGCCATATTTCATGACTATTTGCTCATTCCAGGTTGATGAATCTACTTTATTTCTAGTTCTTTGCTATTATAAAAAATGCTTCTATAAAAATGTTGGTATATGTGGACCACTGTGACATCTTTAAAAGAATTAGCCCTGTTATATATTTTGCCTCTAGTTGTTTTGGTTCCATCATGTGCAGAGAATGTAGGCTGTTCTCATATGAGAAAAAGAGTGATTTTCCCAAACTTCATGGTGTAGAAGAACAACAAAAAGTTGTTTCTTTGACTTTAACAATCTGGATTCAACTGTGCCATAGAACTTACTGGCTGTATGATTCCATAGATGACTAGTTTTCTTAGTCATGAAATAGACAAGGGATTCCATAAGGCTTCTGGCCATTCAGAGTAATGCTTCAGAGAATCTCAGGGACCTTTGGAGGACTCAGGGGACTTGTCTAACCTATATCTGATGAAGTGACAATACACTCAACAAGTAGCTAGTGAGAGGGCATCTGCTACTTCCCAAGGGTCTGGGACAGCTTTCCTCATTAAGAAGTTTTGTATTTTGTGTTTATTAGTTTTGCTTTTCTTTCCTGACACCAGATTTCAATAAGGAAACAACATGGCACAGTGGATATGGTGTTGGCTGTCACATCAAAAAGAACTGGGTCTGAATCCTCCCTCAGACATGTATTATTAGTATGACCTGACACAAGTCATTTGACCTTTGTAGGCTTCAGTTTGCTTATATGTAAAATGGGGATGAGAATAACATTGAAATCCAAATTATATACATACACACACACACACACATATAGACATGGATACATACATATGTCTGAGGAAGAATTCATACCCAGGTCTTTGTGAAACACATATTCATGAACACACATACATATATACATATATATATAATATATATATATAATATATAATATATATATATATATATATATATATATATATATGGATACACACATATTCATAAACTCACACACATACATATACCCTCATTACTACTGGTTCTGTTCTCTTGAGATGAGCAGAGAAAAATCTAATCTTCCTTCCACATGATGGGAATTCAAATATTTTAATACCGTTATGACCCTCTTTCCCTTTCCCTCCCCTGGCTAAAGAACCCTAACTTTTCAACTAATCTTTTATGAAATGATAGGTAGATATATATGGATGGATAGATAGGTGAATGAATAGATGAATAGATAGATGTAGATAGATGGATGAATAGATAGATATGCAGATAGGAAGGGTTTAGATAGACTGTTTGTCAAGCGCTTCTTACGTTCCAGACACTGTGCTAAATGCCAGGGATGGTGCTAAAAGTAAACCAGATGATCTCTATGTTGAGAAGCTTACATTTTATGGGGGAAAGTGAACCCACAAAGATAATCTGGAAACCCAGGGATTGGGAAGGAAGGATGCCCATGTTAAAGGTTAAAGGCAGGTGGGGAGAAGGAAGAAGAATCTGGAGACAGACTAGGCAAGATGCAGGTGGTGCCAAGGCCAGTCTCCTTCCTAAAATAATGATCCTGGGGAGAGAGTCTCTAATCAGGAATGTAAAATCTCAAGGTGGAACTTTCTCCAGGTTGGCAATGCAGCAAGCAAGGAGTAACCCAGCGTGTCCAGGAGAAGGGGGCTTGTCGTTTGGATCCTGCCTTCATTTATGGGCATGCTCTAGTTTGTCAAGGTCCACTCTAGATGTGATGGCCAGAAATGAATACGGTACTTCAGTTGGTCTCTGACCAGAGCAGCAGATGGTGGAACCATCACCTAAATTCACACTGCCCACGTCAAGTGGAAGAAGGTGGTATTCCACTGTCAAGCACACGTAGATGAAGCTTCCCTTCTTGCTGTCTTTAGGCATGTTCCTTTGGCGATGTGCACTTTGCAGCTGTTGATTCACTCCGCCATGTCTGCTACAGCCAACCTCATCCAGTAGTCTTTTTCATGGAAACCCTTCCTTTTACCAATTTACCACTAAACTATTCTTCTCAGCTGCAGGAGTTCTGATTGACTATGATTGTTCTGAAAAGGTGGATGGGCACGGAATCAGGACTGTCATCTGTCATCCTTGCCTATGGCTTCACCTTCCATTCTCCTGAGGGCTTTATGATCATAGGAGGTGCTTTTCTAATGGTCTTTTAAGACTTACAAATCACTTTATATCTCTCATTTTATCTGATCCTCATGGTTACTATGAGAAATTAGGCACTACAAATATCAACACCATTTTACAGATCAAGAAACTGAGGCCCAAGGAGGTCAAATCATGATCATAAGGCTAAAACACAATGTTGGTACAAGTCTCTTCTGTGTACAAGTTGTAGGATCATAGATGGACAGTTGGAAGGGTCCTCAGAAGTCAGCTAGTCCAGCTCCAGCCCATTTTGCAGATGAGGAGACTGAGGGATAAGGAAGTTGTGACTTTCCACCTTTGTACAGATAATAAGCATCGCTTCATCCCTCTGGGAATCATAGACCTAGGTTTCAGAGGTCATTAAATTTAACCACTTTACTTCAAAGATGGGGAACACGGGGCCCAAAGGAGGCCATGAGAGCACAGATCTAAGGCTAAAAGGGACCTCAGCGGTCCCTGAAGCCATCCTCCTTATTTGGTAGAGGAGTAAACTGAGGTTCAGTAAATGACTTGCTGATAGTCATAGTGCGGGTGTGAGAACTGGGATCTGAACCCAATCCTCTGACTCCAAATGCAGCATCGAAACTCGATGTTGTTAATGGACTCCAGTTCATCTTAAGTTCGATAGATTCGCTTCCAAAAATACTGACATTTATTTCCTTCTAGTCTGTAGTCATGGAATATAATGGTATCTGGAAAAGTAAAAACAAGTAACCCAGGGGTCAATGGCAAAACTCTCAGTGGGAGTAGGAGGACTTGAATTTGTCACAGGCAAGTAAGTAATAATGAAGGAATATTCAAATAAAGGACATCTTCAAAGAAATATACAATTGAAAAAAATGTGAACTCCTCACCCGGCCAGAGCCAGGGATGAGCAGTCACTGGGCTCCACCAATTTCCTCACAATGTTGCGACAATGAATGTCCTAAAGTGGGTAGAACCACTGTGGTGAACTTATGGGAGAACATGCACCAGAGGCATACAGGATGGGCAGGCAGGCCTGCAGTAAGTATTTAGTAAGAGCCTAGTATGTGACAGGCATAGGGCTAAGCACCCAGTGCTTAGATACAATGAAAGATGTGAGACAGCCCCTGCCCTCAAGGAGCTCACAATGTAATGAGGAATTACAATACACAAGAAGTTGAAAAGCAGGTGAGGAAATGAGGCATCTGCTCTGAGCCCCCTCCTTAAAGAAAGACTCTGGGCTGAAGTCCCAGATGTCCACCCTCCTTCACCAGTCAAAGAGGTTGGCTGGAGGAAATCTGACTTTTACAGTTGATTTGATTTTGTAGGAAGATGAATTTTAGAGACAGTGGTCAAGTCTTCTTAAGAAGTCAGGTGGGAAATGAACTTTAATTAAGAAGAGTCATGCCTGATGGCCAGGCTGGGAAGGGCTACAACTTGTACCCCTGGAGGGAGGGAATGTCTCCATCTGATAAGATCACAGGTGTTGGAGCACCGGAATGCTGGGTAGCCATTGGCTCCATCTTAAAGGGAAGGGGAATTTCTAAGCTTTTTTCTGGTCTTTTGGATAAGTCTGATATGACCTAAATCTTCAATTATTGCTCCCAACAGCCCTCTTTCCTTATTCCTGACTGCTGGGCACTCCTTATTTTAGCCCACCTGGACAAACAACAATCCCTGAACATCTCCTTCTCTCCGTTGTGCGCCCAATCTGGGATGCTCTTTGCTCTCATCTCTGCCTCTCAGAATCCTTCCTTTTTTTTCTTTTTTGTTCTCACAATGAACCTGTAAGCTTGGCTTACCATCATCCTCACCTTAAAGAAGAGGACACTGAGATCAGTCTTGCTCAGATAGTAACTGATCCAGGATTTGATCCCAAGTCTTCTTTAGTCCAAATCGAGCTCTCTAGCCACTTGGCTATACTTCCTCCCTGAGCAGCCTCCCTGGTCTCTGGTGATCCCATCTGTGTCTCAAGCCGTCTCCTTTCATCACCTCCAAAGGCAGCCTATTTCACTTTTGGACAGTTCTAATTATTATGAAATTCTTTGTTATATTGAGCTAAAATCTTCCTCTCTGTAACTTCTACCCCACTGGTCCCAATTCTGTCCTCCAGAGTCAAACAAAATATACCTAATCCCACTGGCTCCCACGATTTCTTTTCTGTAGCCTAAATATCCCCAGTGCCTTGAACCATCCTTCATAGAAGCCTGATTTCACAGCCTTCCACCATGAGAGTCACCTTCATCTGGAGACATTGTAGTTTATCCAATGTCTTTCCTAAAAGGGTAAACGCAAAATCAAACACATGACCTCAGAGGTGATCTAATCAGGGTAGACCACAGAGAGACTACCCTTTCCTTCAGCACAGACCTTTTTATTCCATTAATGTAGCCTGAGAGAGTGTTGCCTGGTGCAGGGTGACAGGGCCACCCCTGAAGCTAGGGAGATCTGGCTTCTGACACATTCTGGGTAAGTTTCTGAACCTTCCAGTGCCCCCAGGTCTCAGTTCCCCAAGTCTCTGAGGCTCAAATTTGTAGAGCAGGTGCTTACCTGCTTTAGTAGAGAAAGTTTCTCACCAGGAACTCCCAATCAGATGATGTCACAAGTCTAGTCCAAAACCAATTCTGTGAAAGCTTAGTTGAGAACATGGTTGACTCTTATTAAACTTGCATCCTGTTAGAGGCCCCAAGTCTTTTATCAGATAAACTATTGCTGAGCCATGTATCCCCCATCCTGCTGGGGACTCCGTTGGCTCCCCAAATCCAGAACGGAGAGCTAAAACTTGATCCATTTATGAACAACATCTGGCAAAAGGTGTCAGATATTCCATCTCTTTCGATATTTCTGAAGGGTTTATCCAAAGGGCTCTTGAAATGAAAGGAAAATCTTTGATTGTCTGGTAATATACTCAATGGCTCAATAGTGATATGTAGCCATAAAACGATAATATTCCAACTGCCTTTCAAAAGATTTTAGCAAGGTGGCACTAAGTAACTCTGCTTTGATCAGTCATCTGGATCAAGTTAACAATGAAACCTTCATGAATATGGTTTAAATAAGGGGGGAAAATAAGATTTGTTGCTAAGGGATATAGAGATAATGCTGCACAATTGTAATTACACTTTCTCCTATCAGATTTTCTTCTCCATCTCTTCCACTGACAGTGAAATCAGAACCCTTTCTGAGCACTTCTACTGAGATTGCTTGCCCCCACCCTGGGGATAGGTGACATGGTCTATGTCTCCAGGCCAAGGATGGGGAACACAGATAATGCCTGGCAAGTGAAGACTGGTGGATTGTCTCCAGGGGTGTGCTGGGAAATGTTAACAGCTGGCTCTCTAGGGGAAAATGGTATGCATGACACACTTCTAAGCCTAATTTCCATCATTAATATTTTCTTCATCACTTTCTTTAGTACAGATAAGCAACAAAACAATAAATTAAGCCCAGACTTGTAGTATTTGCAATTTCTGAAGTGTAAGTGCTACCACTGAAAATTTAACAATTTAACAAGTGGCTATCGGAGCCAGTAAGATCTGGTTCCAGCATAACCCTGAGTGTCTCCTTCATTGGCAAGACTCGAACAACAACGAATCCTGCGAGAGATGAGTTCCAAATTTGGACTGACGTGTGGAGAAAACAGCAAAGCAGATCACAGAAGGAAAGTGTTAGGGGAAGTTTCTCTCATTAGGAAAGCTGACACATAAATCATTCAGTGAACTATTATTTATTAAGCACCTACTATGTGCTAGGTACTGGCCCACAGAGATAAAGACTGAAACAATTCAATCAGGGTCAACAATCTAAAAGAAAAGATGCCTTCTCCCCACTCATGCATCTGGCACCCTAGGAAGTCAATAAATGCTTATGAAGTACCTACTGTGTGCCAGGTATTCATCACCACTCAGGTGGAACGCTAGCAACAGCCTCCACATTGGTCTCTCTGTTTTGTTTTGTTTTGTTCATCTCCTATCCAACCTTCACAGTCTTCCAAGGCACATGACTAAGCATGTTCCTCCCTTCCTCAAAAGTCTTCACAGGCTCCTTTCTCATTCTCTTTAGGCAAACGTACAAATTCCTCCTCTTGCCATTAAAAACCCTTCACCATCTGTCTCCCACCTACCTCTACAGGTTTCCGCAGTAATAATCCCTTTCCCACTTTTCAAGATTCTACCAAATTGGCTCCTTGCTGCTCTGAGGACTTGCCTTGTACAGCTTCTGTCCCTGAGATATTTTCTTTCTTCACGTTGGCTTCTCAGAATTCCTCCTTCCTCCAAGGTCCATCTCAGAGACCACATCCTACAGCAAGTGCACCCTGCCCAACCTCCCTAATTATTTTACACAAGGACATCTTTGCATCTTGTAGATTCTTGTAGAATGTAAGCTCCCTGAGGAAAGCACATTTCAAAATGTTCTCTCTTTAGCTTCAGGACCTCACACAGTCCCTAGCACTTAGTAGGTGCTTAATAAAATTTATTTAGATAGGACTGGTAGCAGTAAGAACTCGGAGTGAGCCAATGTTAGGGACTATACCAACATGGAGGGGTCTAATTACACTCACTGAATGGACAAATCAGTAGTATTTTTCAGTGGGAGGGAGTCAATGGCTAGTAAATGTCTCCTTAATACTCAAATTCTATGGACTGGTGAAAGAAACTGCTCAGGGCCAAGTAAGTGTCCATGCTTGAAATGCCCTCCCTCATCCCGGTCACCTCCAAAAATCTTTAGCTTCCTTCATTCAAAACAAAGCTCAGAAACCCCTCTGATACTGGGCCTCTTTCTAACATTCCTCTAGCCCCTACATCTATTATTAGCATTCTTTCCCTCTTTTCTTTCATTTAATTTGTATGTGAGAGGTAGTATGGTCTATTGGTTAGAGAGTCAGCCTCAGAATCAGAAAGACATGGATATATGGTTATATGATTATGGTCAAGTCACTGCAACTTCTCAGTGCCCCATACAGTTTTCTAAGGTTGACAGTGGTGGAGAAGGCTCCAATCACTCCTGGTAGAGGGAGCTTTATCACCAGGAGCTCCCTAAGGCTATGAAATCCCAGCTTTTGACTGACATACTGTCTCTGTCTCTGTCTCTCTCTCTCTCTGTCTCTCTCTCTCTGTCTCTCTCTCTGTCTGTCTGTCTGTCTGTCTGTCTCTCTCTGTCTCTGTCTCTTTTGCTCTCTCTTACGTTCATATGATATAACACTAGAGCCCTGGATTCAGTGTGAGGAAGATCTGAGTTCAAATTCTACTTTTCACACTTGCTAGCTTGACAGCTATGGGCAAATCCCTTAAGCTTTCTGAAGCTCGGGCAGCTTCTAAGATGACTTCCTTCTAGATAAGCTGCAATGTGACATACTGGCACAGATGCAGTGAGATTTTGGAATGGGAAGATGATTCCATTTTTCCCTCCCTTCCCATCCATTGAAGATATTCATGAAGGGCAGCCCATCCTAGATGCTGATGGGTGACTTTCTCCAGGAATAAAGAAGTCAAAATGAGATTGCAGGAGGCCTGGGGGCAAGCAGGTGCAGGAAGGAGTCACATGGTCAGTGTGTGTGAGTGTGTGTTGGGGAGGAAGGGGGGTAAATTCCCTTCCTTCCAGTGGGAAGAAGAGGGAAGTTTTTGAAGGAATATGGGCTACGATTGACTCTCTGTGTGGAAAAGATGTTTACCAACATAGCTAAGTATTCTAGGATGACATCCATTTCTTTTGATTAACCTATAAATGACTCTTAAGCTGGGTTGATAGGGTTTCACCATGATTTCTGCTCTCACTCATTCAGTCCATCATTTATAAACTTAATCTCTAGCTTCGGTACACACACGTTCTTATATCAATTACCAAGGGACCTTGATGGCATATAGGGCGAAAGACAGATGGAAAAATGGCCCTGAGTGAGAGTTAGATGGGATTTGAAGGTGAAGTGCAGTCTGGGATCTGGAGTCAGCTAGCTATAAAGTCAGGATGACTCCCTCAATCAACTACCCATCAGAGAGTTGTGCCCCAGGGCAGACTCCAAATCCTTAAGACCCGACTCAAATCCAGCATCTTCTTCACTGCCTCCCAACCCCCACCAACAGACCTTGGGGGTTGCCAAGTGAAAGTCCCCTCATTTTACAGATGTGAAAATTGAGACCTAGAGACAGGAAGAGGCTTGTCCAATATCACTCAGCAATAAAGCTCAGAGCCTCGTCTCCAAACCAGCCCTCCAGACTCCAAGGGCAAGGCTCACCATGAACTTCAATATGCTACCTTGGCAGAGAGTTTCATTGTGATTTCTGTTCTCACTCATTCAGTCCATCATTTATAAGTTTACTCAATCACCAAGTATTTATTAAGTGCCTACTATGTGTCAGGAACTATGCTAAACACCAAGATTACCTCAGTCAATCACCAAGCATTTAAGCACTTCCTATATACCAAATACTATACTTACTGCTAAAGAGACATTGACAAAAATGAAAAATCCCTTGCCCTCAGGGAGTTTCCATTTTAACTGTGGGAAATGATATGTGCCCATAGAAGGGGTTCCAATATTCTTAGTGAAGTTTAAACCTTCATGAGTTACAAGTACACTAGGAATTTGGGGACCTCCTGTACAATTATATACAAAATCATTCCAATGTCTTTGGTGTTCCCTGAGGATGGGGAGTATTTCATTTTTATGCTCATATTCCCAATTCCTAGTGTAATAACTGGCACCTACTAGGTACATAATAAATATTCACTGGATTTCATTGCAATCTGCTTTCAATGTTTGGCTTCTTGGCCAATCCAAACTTTAAAATTACAATTCACTTTTTTAACCCTAAATTCTCTGCTAAAAAAATCAAAATGTGACATGTTCATTTTCCTAACCAACATCCATATAAACCTAAAGAACACCAGGCACAACCATCATTAGGTTTTATTACTTCAACTAACAAGATTGTTTAGAATCCAGGATGGCACACCAAGTGTAAACAGCAGAGGAATTTCTAACATCCTGAATTTCTATAGGACTCTGGGATGGGGACAAAGGGGCCAGAGAGAAGCAACCCTAGAAGTTCATGCTGCAAAATGACTTAGTCAAACAGAGTTGTATTTAATTAGACAGTGCTATGCTTCCCTTTCAGATCCTTGTAAAGCCCACTTCATCAATTTGTCAACTTTGTCAATGACAACCTCTTCAAGGAAGGCAAAGTCCACACAGTCCTGACTATTTAAAGACCTAAGGAATCCCAACTGTTTTCCAAATTGTAAATCAACAGACAGTGCAGGAGAAGGCCAGGCTCTCATGTTCAGTTGTCAAAGTACATTGAGAGAGGACTATTGATAATTACAAGAAAACTTTTTTCAATATTTAATTTTATATAGGCAGGATTTCAAACCAGCTGCTTTTTATATGTGGCATGAATATTCAAAAAGCACTTACCATCCATCATCTCATTCGAGCCCTACAACAACCCTGAAAGGTAGGGAGGGCAGTTCTCATCAGTCCCATTTTACAGATGAATAAACTCAAGCTGAATGTGAAAGAATTGGCCAAAGATCACAAAGCTAGCCAGTGTCAGAGGCAATACTGAAACCCAGATCCCTCCTGACTCCAACTGTGGTGACTTGTCCACTGAGGCTCCTGTCTTTTGTAGAAGATAACATTTGCACTAGATTTTGAAAGATGGTTGGAACTGAAGCAAATAAAATGGGAAAGGAGGGAATCCCACTATGTTAGAAGGATGGGAAGTGATGTAGGCACTGAAGATTGTACATGTTGTCTGAAGCCAACAGTAAGTGCTCAACTCTGAAAAAGTCACTCAAAGGATCATCAATTTAGAGACGTAAAGGACCTATGAAATCATGGAGTCCAACTCCATTTTACAAATAAGGAAACTGAGGCCTAATAAGGTTAAGTGTCTTTCCTAAGGTCACATGGTATATGAGATAAGCTTCATGGTATAAGCCAGGAATTAAACCCAGGGTTCTTCCTGCTGAATGACAATGCCTCCTATTCCTAATTTACCTATTTGTTGTAGTAACTGGAAAGTAAGACCTAAGAATCTGGGCTGCTAGTTTTGTCCATTGCATGCTCTCTGAGGACAAATATCGAGTCTTATTTATTTTTTCTGTAGTTCCACCTCGTATCTTTGCACCTTCCCCAGGCACGCTCTTGACTTGAGGTAATTGACTGCAGGTCATCCAGACAGAGCAGCCTGCAGAGCTACCCATCTGTGGGGAATCCTTCTTCCTTTGGCACTCCACCCAGGACCTTTGCCACAAGAGTATGAAATACCTTGCATTGGCATATTTCTTCCCATTTTCTGCCTCTCTCCTTATTGATCAACTGATCAATAAAAAACACTTATTAAGCACCACCTGTGTGCTAGTGCTGTTCTAGTCATTGAGGATATAAGTGATCTATCATGGAAATGGGCAACAACAAAAAATTAATAAATAATGATATACATGGAAGAGGTAACACAAAGGATATTTGAAAACAATGTGATGGAGAAAGGAGATGATCTGGCCACAGGTGGAAAGGGAAGAAGAACAGCTGGGCTGGAATAAAACTGCTCCAATGGAAAGAACACTGAAGAATTTAGAGAGGCTGGACAGCGACTCAGCTATTGATTACCTTAAATATATCATTTCCATTTTCTGGGTCTCCATGACCTCATCTGTAAAAATAAAGAGGTTGGACTGGATGCGTCTTCTAAGGGCTATATATGATTCTAAATAGCAGCATCTACGAAATGTTAAAGATCTAGCTGCAGGTTATATTGTCTTTGAGTGCTTTATTAAAGGACATGGCTAAGGTCCCAAGGGGATGCATGGGCCATTCCAATCCACTGAAATATCAAAGAGCTGGGAGGAACCTCAGAAGCTGCCTACTCTAATCTCCCCTGCCCCCACAGTAAAGATGAGGAAAGAGAAGTGATTTCTCGAATGTGACTTATCACATCATCATATGATCATTGAGCTGGAAGGGACCTCAAAGGCCAACATTGTACAGAAAAAGAAATTGAGGCTCAAAGAGGTTAACTGACTTGGCCCAGATCAGACAGGTAGCATCCAGGACAATGTTACAAACACACTAGTGCATGATAAACGTTCACATAGAAGTAGAACGAGAATTGGAGTAGTGGATTACTAGAGAAGTATGTCAACATCCTCAGAAAAGGGCACGGAGACTTCTAGTGGACAACAAATTCCTCTTTTAAAAAAGATGGAGCAAAAGCAAAGGAAAGTCATTTGAAAAGAAGAAGAATGAAAGTCGAGATGGAATCAGTTGAAGAAGAAATTCATGCAAGTAGAGAAGGAATTCAATCTTAAAGTAACAGGCAAGGCAGGAGTGAGCTAAAGTCTGAAACTAGGGGAGGTCTTGACATGAAACAGGAAGCAGACAGATGTAAAATCAGCCCTCAGACCTTCCTCAGAGTCCTGGATCACAAAATGGTGGCCCGCCCCATCTGATCCCCCTCCTGAAAACAAAACACCAGAGCTGGAGAAGAGCCTTGAACAGGGTGTGTGCAATACAAAACATGTGCTGGGCTAGAACCCTGGAGAGTGGGGGTGGCGAGACAGTGCAGAGAAGCTTGGCAGGGGGAAGGGGGCCTGGCAGCTGGGAGAGGGAGAGGATGACGGAGTGAGAGAGAGTTAGGACCTTGGAAGGAGCACAAGACACTCTCGCCAGCTGGTCTCACACTTGGATAAAACAAGCTAATAAAATGTAAACATGTATATTAGTAGTTCTCAGGGCCATTGAAAAACCAAGAGTTACAGAAATGACAGTGAATCCCCTCAACTAGTCAGCTCCAAGATCTTTCCTCTAGGGATGCCCTTTTCCTTTGGTTCTCCCATCTCTCTGCTCTCTCTGCTTTTTGTGTGAGTGCAGTAACTGAAATGGCTTTCGAGAGGACCCTGGACATTTCTCTTCCCGGAGAGCAATGGATTATTGCATGGAAATCCGTTTTCTAAGTCATATATTCCAGCCCAGGTGGGATGGGTCCTCTAGCTTCCCCTCAGACCCACAGAGACAAGCACAAACACATCCATTCACTGGTTTCATCACATGCTCATCCACATCTATGAGCTCCCAGGACTAGGAAATTAAACCTAGGCTGTAATAAGCCCCCTGCCTCCCCTGAAAGCTTACACATGGAAAACACTCTAAGCAGAGCTCAGGAGCTGATGGACTGTTGGAGATCAAACTTCAATAAAGGACAAAGTTAATTCAAATTGAAATTTGAATTGAATTTTTAATTCAAAATGGAAGTGGTCACTTGGCCAGGGGTCACATTGGTTCCTAGGATCATAAGTATAGAGATAGAAGGGACCTTAAAGGTCACCAAGTGCAACATTGCTCATTTTAGAGATGAGAAAACTAAGGCCCCAAACGGTTAAATGATTTCTCCAAGTCACACAGCTAATAAATGTCTCAGGTGGAATTTGAAGTCAGGTCTCTCTGACTTTAAGACTACTCATTACCCTCAATGTATCTACTGTGTTTTGATTTACCTGTACACATGTGGTTACCCTCAGAACCTATACTCCTTACGGGTAGAGACTCCGTCTTTTTTGTCTTTATATCTTAATATCCCCAGATCCCTTCAAAGCACAGTTCAAGTACCACCTCTTACTTAGGGCAGCAGAATCTGTGGAAAAAGCATTTGCTCTGAAGACAGAGGACCTAAGGTCAAGTTTGGCCTCTCATGTCTACTACTTGTGGAACCTTAGAAGGGTCATTTCCTTGCCCTGAACCCTGATGCTACTTGATAAAATGAGAGGGTTGGATTAAATGGCATCTAAGGTTCCTTACAAGGCATAGTCTAGGATGGATTAACCACTTCCAGTTTGAGAAAGTGTACGCATTCTCTCCCTCCACCCCGCCCCACCCCGTGTCTCTGTCTCTCTGTCTCTCTCTCTGTCTTTATGCCTCTGTCTTCATCCCTTTGTGTGTGTCTTTCTCTGTCTTTCTGCACCTCTCTTTCTCCCTCTCCTTTTATCTCTTCTTTCTTCTCACTCATTTCCCTTCTTCCCTCTTTCTCTCTCCTCTCTGTTTCATTATCTCTATCTTGTCTTTCTCTCCACTCTGTCTCATTGTCTCTGTTTATCTCTTTTCTCTTCCTCCTTTTCTCCTCCTCTTCTTCCTTCTTCTTCCCCGCTCTCCTTTAACCCTTGTCCTCTCTTCTTTATTTCTTCCTTTTAACTTCTCTCTCTCATTAGTTCTGTTTATCTTTTTTCTTTTCTCTCATTTCCCTTTTTAATCTCTCTTCTCACTTCTCCTCCACTTTTTTATTCTCCTCTTTCCATTTTTCTTGTCTCTCTCTCTCTCTCTCTCTCTCTCTCTCTCTCTCTCTCTCTCTCTCTCTCTCTCTCTCTCTCTCTCTCTCTCTCTCTCTCTCTCTCTCTCTCTCTCCACCCCAAGGATGTAAACTAGACATCTGAAGTGATCCAAACCATCTCTCTCCTCAAAATAACCCCCCTCTAATCCTAGCTGTTTTTACAATCCAATTTTCTACAATCAAAAGCCTGTAAAGTAAAAAGTATCCTTAAGAAATCATGGAGCTTAGCCCCATCATTTTGTATAAGAGTAGCTAAAGACCAAAGAAATAGATTCTTGGTGAGATCACATAGCTGAGCAGGAGCCAAAGTAGACCTAGAACCCAAGTCTCATCATCCCCAGTCTAGACCTATTATATTGACACCATTGTGCTTTGGCATTTAAACTGGACTATACAGCTGGAGTTTTGTAAAGCAACACATCTACCCAGAAGGCTAATCACTATATGCTCCAACATCCTATAGGATTCATTACCACTCTTTCAGTTTGGACAACAAAAAAACTCAAAGCCCTAACCATTCAGGGGCCTGTTCCAATGAGGATTGTCCAAGATCCTTTATGTTCCCTCTGGTTAGAGTCTTAGGATTCTAGTAACCTTTGAGCAGAACACCAAGGACCTGGGATGTTGGGCAGGTGACACTTTTTTTTTCCCAAGGCTGTTCACAATCCCTCTATAACACAGTAAGTGGGTAAATCTGAAAAATTTGTCAGAGATTCAGAAAGGTTATGCCTTAGGTCAAAGAGCTGGTACGTTTTAGAGACTGGAGTTGAGCCAAGTCCAAAAGTCATCTACTACACTAGACCACACCTCCTCTATTGTTGATTTCATTGAGTTTCTATGTATTCCTTGTTAACTCTGACTGGTAACATATGTGGGTTTAGATGTTTTCTTGGTCATTTATTCCAGGGTTGAATGATAGTAACACCCATAGCTTTAAAGTACATTTCTTCAACAAACTCAGGAGACAGGGCTGGGTGGCAAAAATTTTGGGTCCTTCATTGCTATGGATACTAATGGGATGTACACCAACCAAAGAAACCACCATATTCTAGGGAGGGACAATTTACTAGTGGTCACTGCTGAAATTTGGGGGTCTGCAAACAGACACACACAGTCCATACATAGAAAGCATTTTAGGACATAGGTTTAGCACAGATGGTCTGGATGGAGGCCACGCCCAAATATAGCACACACCCCTAAAATGAGATCTCTTTGAAAGGAAAAATATAGAGGGAGACACTGAAAAATAATGAGTGAGAGCATGATTACAGGCCACACTCAGTGTTTTTATAAGCCAGATTTGGTAGAAGTATGTGGTGGGGTACAGAGTGGGGCCTGTGTTCATACCAATGTCTGGGAGATAGAGAGCTGAACTCGAAGTCACGAAGACCTGGAATCAAGTTCCACCCCTGTTGACCCTAGGCAAGTCACTTAACCTCTAAGTGACTATTCTGCAGTCCCTACCCCTGCCCCAGGCAACTTTAAAGACAGCAGGTGCCTGTTTTGGAAGCACAAATTTCCTTACTAGAAATTCCTTACACTAATAAAGTCATAGGTTTGATCTGAACATGTAGATAGAAGGATAGTGGGTAAATCAACAGAACAGAACCTCTCTCTCTGTCTCTCTCTGCCTCTGTGTGTGTGTGTGTGTATACATACATATGCACATATACACATATCCACACATGCTTATTATACAGACACACATATTTATATATTTTAAATTTAAAAGATAATGATAATCAACCAAAGTAAAATCAGAATGTGGCTGAGTCATGAGTTCGAGTTCACATTTCAAAACCAAAACTACTTCCCTACAATTCATATACGATCACATGAGGTCCTGAATGAATTCAGAAAGTCAGAGTCAAAAGGGAACCCAGAAATCATTGAGTCCAAAGCCCTCATTTTAGAGTTGAGGAACTGAGGTCCAAAGATGTTAAGTAATTTACCCAATATCCACTCATTAGAAATCTTAACTCAATCTTCAATTCAATAGGCCTTTATTTAGCACGTACTGTGTACAAGATATATTTTACCAAGAAGATAAAATGAGGATGTGAACAAATGAGGATGAACATAGACAGTGATTTCAACCGGGAGAAAGAGCTAAGAGTTGAAAGGAGAGCATGGATGAAGGAAGCCCCCTGCAGCAGCCATCAGAACCGGGCTTGAAAGAAATACAGAGACCCTAAAGGGCAGGAGGGAAGAGGGAATGCCTTCTATCCATATGCCAAGGCATGGAGATGCCATGACTGGGGAACAGGTATTGAGTCAGTTTCCCTGGAATGGAGAGTGTTGAAGGGGTAATGGGAGATGGGACTGGGTAGATGGGTAGGAGTCAGATGGACAGGACTTTCTGTGGATGAGCAGCCTGGATTTTATCCTAGATTCTGATTCCTGTGATTCTTGAGCTTAGGATCACAGACTCCTAGAGACAGAAAGCAACTTAGTGGTCTTCGAGTACCAGGCCCATGAAACAAGAATCCTCTTCCTAGAATTCCTGATGAGTGGTCCTCAAGTCTTTCCTCAATATTCCCAAGTAGGGAAAGCTCAGCACCCCTCTAGACAGCCTATTCCTCTTTTGGATTCTTGAATTGCTATGAAAGATTTTTTTTCCCTTTCGGACATCAAGATTAAATCTGTTGCACTGTGACTTGGACCCATTAGTCCTACTTTGTGCCCTCTGGAGTCAAGAGTAGGTGAGGGAGGCCTAGTATCATTCCCATATGGAGACATTTCAAGTATCTTACTTCAACAAATATTGATTAAACCCCCATTATGGGAAAGACACTGTACTAAGCAGTGGGCCCACTGGAGAAAATAAACTAGCCCCTGCCCTCAGGAAACATCTATTTGGAGGGGTGGCAGCCAACAATATTTATACCCAAATACTAACTAAAATGGATCTGTGAGCCTTAGAAGGTGGCTATTCCCTCCAGTGGTGAAGATCACCATGCATCCGTGCCTTCTCACCCTATGTTTCTTGCCCCCATCCTTTCCAAAGCAGGGAAGACACAGAGGGGCCTTCCGGTGTACTGGAGGCTTTCCTCACTTTCTACCAACACTGTGTTAGTTCCAATGGAGCATGTGGGCTGTCCACCTGCCTCCCCCATTCTTGGTAACAGATTGGATGTGTGAGGTTATTATTTCAATATGCATTCATTCATTCACTCAACAGTCATTTATTAGATACCTCCCACATACAAAGCATAAGGTTATTCATCAAGCCATGGCTTTGGCCATGATGGAGCCTTTATGCTTCACACTTATATTGGTTCTTTTAATTGTCTGCTCCTACTTGAGCTCCAGCCCCCTCACCAACTGCCTCTTAGACATCCTGAACTAGATAACCCACAGGTACCTCAAGCTCAGTTGTATAAAAGAGAATTTAGTATTTCCCTCCTTAAACTACCCCTTCTTGCAACCTTCTTTGTTGCCCCCAAGGACACCACCATTGTGCTGGTCATGCTTGCACCATTCGTGTCACCTTTGTACCTTTACCCTCACTCTCTCTCTAGAGCCAGTTTTTTTTATTTCCAGATCTTGTCATTTCAGCCATCACTTTTCTCATTCATATCCTTTTTTCTCCACTCACCGAATTTCTATCCTACTTCATGCCCTCATCCCCTCTATCCTGGACTCACGCAATGGCCTTCTAACTAGTCTCCACTCAAATCTATCTTCCATACAGCTGCCAAAGTGATTTTTCCAAAAGGACAGGCCTGACTATGTCATCTTCATCCCCAGCCTCCACTGCTCAAAGACTCCACTGACTCCTTATTACCTCCATGATCAAATGTACAGTCATTTGTTTGGAATTTAATGAGCTTCCCAACCTGGCCTCCTGTCTTCCCAATTTTCTTACACCTTCCTTGCTTTCATATATTCTGCAATCCAGCCATACTGGTCTACTTTCTCCCACATGACACCTCGTCCTCCCCTTCCCTCCCCTTTCTCTGATTGCCCATCCCCCATGCCTGGAATGTTCCTGCTCCTCATCCTCACTTCCTGGCTCAAATCCCACCTTCTGGCTTTATTTCTGCCTCTCTAGGACTTCTCCATTATGACTCAGATGCCTCCTTATCCCAAGCTTTCTTCAGTGCCTGGGGCTTCTCACCCTGTATTATCCCTCTGACTAGTGAGTTCCTTTCGGAGGCCTCCATTTGGAGGATGGGGACAGGTCTGCCATGATTTATTGCCTTCCAAGCTGTATTTTTGACTCTCCCAGGTTTTGCCCCAGTACTCCCATGATGGCCAAGGGAGCCTTCTCTCCATCCTCCTTAGCTCCCATCTGTGGGATGTTTCCCCTACTAGAACATAAACTTCTTGAGGTCAGAGACTGTCTTGCTTTGCTTGAATTTAACACAGTTCCAGAACATAGTAAATGCTTAATAAGGTGATGTTTGCAATGTATATGATTTGTGTGCCCCTAAGTATTTTACATGGTGTCTCCCCCATTAGAATATAAGCTCATCGAGAGAAGAACAGGTTTGTCTTTTGTTGTATCCTCAATGCTTAGTATAGTGTTTAGCATGCAGTAGGTGCTATATAAATTCTTACTCCATTCTTTTCCTCTTGTTCCTGACAGCAAACCTGCTTCTACCTCTTTGCAATTCCCACCCATGGCTCCAAGCTCATCCATCCAGGGCCAAGCAGAAAAGATCAGAGTGGTCTGGTATGCAGTAAGAATTTAATAAAGGTTTGGTGACTGACTTACAGACTACTCTGGAGCAAATAAAAATAAAGGCTTTGTAGGAAGAGCTGAGGCTTGTGCTGGGCCCTCCAAAAAAACTGTCACTCAGCGGACAGTAGAGAAGATCTTAAGCTAATATGGTCCCTAACATGATCTGCTTGTAGCTGGGAGAGGTCTTAAGAGGTCACAGAGTACACATACTCATTTTACAGATGGAGAAACTGAGGCCCAAAAAAGGTTAAGTGATTTACTCAGGGTTATATATCCAGTGACTCTCAGAGATGGTGATGCTCCAAAGCAGGATTTGAACCCAAGGTCAGATTTACCTACATTATATATATTATTTGTATTTCATTTATATAGACCTTTCTGTGAATTTGTTATTATCCATACACACAAACTCCCTAAGCACAAGGATTGCCTTTTTTTTGTCTTTGAACCCACAGAGTTCAAATTATGTGTCCTCGGTACTAAATGGCAGTCAGGATTTGAAGCCAGGTCTACTGACTTCAAAACCAGTATTCTTTGCCCTATCTCTGCTGCCTCTTTAAAGATGATTGGGATTTGGAAAAGAGGAGGAGTATTTTTTAAGCAGAAACAGAAGTGAAAGCAAGGACACAGGGATGACTGCAGAATGAGCATGGCAGTGAGGCTAGACTCAGGATCCTAGGGAGACCCAAAACATAAGGCTGGTGAGGCAGGGAGAGTTGGACCTGATTCTGGAGGTCCTCTGGAGCCAAGCACAGGCAATTGGACTGGCCTTGGTAAACAGGAGAAGACTCTGAAGGAGAGAAATAAAAGAAAAGAAGGAAAACAAAGGACATGAAGGGAAGGCAAAGGAAAGAAAAGATATCGATATTTAAAGGACTGTCAAACATACCAGGAAGGTATTCAGGAAAGACTGTCACAGACATAAAACTGGGTTTGGAGTGAGAGGTTTTGGGGCTGTTCAGTCATTTCAGTTATGTCTGACTCCTCATGACCCCATTTGGGCATCCGGGCTCACTTCCTAACTCTGCCGTTGGTCACTTAGGTGACCTTGGGCAAAGTTACCAAAACTGTCTGGGCCTCAGTTTTCTCATTTGTCCAATTTGTCTTCTCTAGGGTCCTTTCTATCTCTAAGCCTACTAGTCCAGCAATTAAGAATGACCCCCAAAACTCAAAGGAGATTAATATCCTTCATTCTCTACTAAATAAACTTGAGATTAAAAGTCATCTCCCAGGGCAGCAATGAGAAAACAGGTACTATGAATCTGAGGCCTGGGAACAGACATTTCTGGGACTAAGAAACAGTATCCCAGGGGAAAAAGAGAACCTGGATTTGTGGCCAAGGAACCCAAGTTCAAATCCCAGATGTGTTGGGGTCGCCTCTCTAGGACTTAGTTTCCTCAGCTGTAAAATGATAGGATTTGAATAAATGTCCTTGGAGACCCCTCCTGGGTCTCAATATTATGGCCTTAAGACTTTCCAAATCTTGCCTAGTTTTTTACTCATACTTTTGGGATCCTCAGGAATCTTTGACTTACTTTTCACAAACTTCACCCAAGGTCAGGATCAAATGAAGGTCCCGGACACTGGCAGAAAAGCTTGAATGCCTCTGATTCTATTTATTATTTTAAATCTTCTCTGTTAATGTCAACACATTGAGGGGCCAACCACTTCTCCATTTTTTTTTTATCTTTTATGAGAACGATGTGATCATGCCTGGACTCTCTCAAAGCCAGAAGAAAGGAAAAGCCTTCCTGATTCTGACCTGAGGCAATGGCCCTGTCTACACACCAGTGGGTAGGGGGGAGGAAGTCAAGAATCCGGATCTCTCATTTCCCATAGACACAACCCAAAGCAGAAAGCCCGTTAGGCTCAGCTCTGGAGATCTGGCGCCATAGGCAAAGGCTCGCCATGGGCAGGGTGAGGTCACCCTCAACAGGGGCACCTTCCCTCTGAGCTCCCCTCTGCGGGCTCAAGATAGGGAATTTGTCTTTCCCCAATCTTTTCAAGTTGAGAGTTAATAGCACAGCTCCAATTGCAGGAAATATCTTGTAATAATACAGCATTACAGTAATGTATGGGCTCAAGTCATGCTCCAAGTATTCGCCTCATTCCCACACGCCAAACTTAGTAATTATGGAGAAGCACGGACTCTAAGAACATAGACACAAAGAAGTGAGTTCAAAAGCATAATTAAGGCCCAGAACCAGCCCCTGCCTGGGGACATTTCAGGCCAGGTCCCATGAAATAAAAAAAAATAAATAAAAAAGAGAAAATGAACTTGGGAAATCCAATGGCAGGTTTCTCTTTGGATTTTTTTTAACCATTTCAGGAAATAACTCATTAAAATGATAATAGACCATAATGATTATGTAAGAGTAGCTATAAGTAGGAAACTCTGGTAGCAAAATAAGATCCTTAGTACCCGAATGCCAAGTGAGCAGCAATCATGCCATTGGCTTTTACGCTTCCTATGCAGTACTTTGTTATGAATGTATCTCCCAGGGTAAGAAGTTCAAATCTTGAACTCAAATGGATTGCAGCAAATACAGGAAGCTACTTTTGTTAATGGAGGTAAAATACAGTAAATTCATGTTAGGGCAACTAGATTTTCTACAGCAAAAACAAACTAATGAAAAACCAGTTGGAAGATCTCCTAGGAGTGGAAGGAAGCCCATTCCACTCCTGGGTTTGTAGAGATTTTCTTCTGACATGACGCCTAGTGACTGGAACACAGTAAATGCTTAGTAAGTGACTGACTATATACAGTTTAGAGGATGATATATTCAAAGTTGGAAAGGAACCTTGGAGGCCATTAAGCCCTCATTGTAGAAATGAAGGAAATGAGGCAGAAGGGTATGAAGTGATTTATAAGATTTGAATCCAGATCCCGATATCTCCCTGTTGTTCCTAGTCCTGATCTTTGCATCCAAGAAGGAGGAATCAGCTCTCTCTTCCACACAACAGTCCCTCAGATCCTTGAACAGAAGAATGCCATCCCTGCCACATCTTCTCAGTTCTGAATCACTCACCTGTAGACATGAATCCCAGTCTATACACAGAGAGTGCCCTATTTTTGGAAGGCCTAAAGTGAGGAGGAATTAGTGCATTTTTCAGATACCTTAATCCTACTTTGGAGTCACTCAGTCACAATTTTAGGAAGTTTTTCCTAAAGTTAAACTCCATCTAAACCTGTGGCCTTATTCTAAGATGCCTTTTGACAATTCCTCCCTTCCCACCTCAATAATCTCCTTTCCTAGAATTCCATCTATAGAATGTCTCCCAGTGAAGATGCCTGCACCCCACTAACATCTGTACCTCATTTTGTACATCTGGTCACTCCATCCTTCCTGCTGATCCATGTGCCTCTCTTTATTCAAGACAGGCTAAAAAATGACTTCTTCCAACCAACCTTCCATCCTTGTAAGAGTAGGAGTCAGGAATATCTGAGTTCAAATCAACCTTTAGACCCTTAATGGTTGTGTGATCCTAGGCAAGTCACTTAACTCCTCAGCCTCAACAAATTCACCTGTACAAGGGTGATGACAGTATCTACCTCCTAGGGTTATTGTGACAATCAAACGAGATAACAGAAATAAAGTGCTTTGCCACCCTTAAAGCACCCTTTCCAAATCTGACAGTCATATCTTGGACTTTGGCGTAGTTGATGTTGGGGCTGGGGGTGGAGGGTGTTGGTACAGAAGTCACCTGGTATGTAGTTCCCAGGAGAAATAACCATACCCTTGGAGGCCATGTAGTCTTTAGGATGTTTATAGGCTATCACTGGGGAGATTATGTGGGTGTGGGGTTCACCTGATGAGGGAAGGATGACCTGGGATGACTTTGGGGAAAGGGAGGAAGCCTCCACATTGAAGCACCTAGGGACAAAAATCTCCACTATCCTGCCCTTGTTCAATTTCTTTTCCATGACCTCTGATAACATTTTACTCTTTGTTTGAGGCCCTCAGCTGTAAATGGGCTCAGTGTGGACTCTTCGGTAACTGATTCCTTGGAATCTGCCTCTCTGTAAATATGACTTCTTCGTCATATATGGGAGATGAGAAAGGGAGAGAGCTGGTTTCTGTATCTCTATTTTTAAGTCAAAGCAATAGTGATTGATTTATTAAGCACCTACTATGTGCCAGACCCTGTGCTAAGCCCTGAGGATACCAAGGAAGGTATCCTTCTTATCCCTTGTCTCCAGGATCTCACAGTCCAAGGGGAGGTTTAGCATGTGAACTACATGCAGATGAGATATGGACAGGAAAAACTAGCAATAAACTCACCCATGCCTTCTTGCATCTGCCCATCTTGTGCCTAACACAGGGATCTAGATGTACTCAGTGTCCAACACTTGTTGGTCTACCCTATCTCTTTATCATTGTTATTGTTTGACTGGCCCAAAGATTAGGAGGAGTGTGTTGACAGGGTTATCTTTCCCCCATCCTCGTTCCTTTTTGGTCATGACTCCCTCCAGCCCCCAACTGGCCTTCCTTCTCCCACTCTTATCAAAAGTCTAGTCACAATTTCCTCCTTTGGACTGTCAGCTTATATCTGCAGGTCACTTGCCCTGCAAGTACGGACACTGGTTGCCTTAGCCATTCCTAGGACAGGGTGGATTGGCCATATTATCTTTGCCTGTTTGAGCTTGGGGTAACTCTTCTTTTTAATATTTTGATATACCACATACATTGTTTAAGAGTTAACATGGATTTCAATTGTTTTTGAGAGTTTTTGCAATTCTCTTTGAAATAACTGGAAGGGACCTCTTTAAAGACTAATCCCTTTGAAATTTCACACACACATACATTCAAACACACCCATAGACATACACACATATATATGTAATATATACATATATACACACATTTTATATATATATGTGTATGTATACACACAAATTGATATCTGCATAAATGTGTGTATATGTATACATATATTTTCACCCTTTGCCCATTTCCTGACCCATGACCTTCTCTGATTAATCTGTAGGTATCACATTAAACTTCTTGAAAGTGGCGATCTGTATATTATTATATGCTTCCCAAAAAGGCCAATTTTTCTTCCTGCCTCCTATCTGCCGGCATGTGCTGAGTGATCCTGAGCACCACATTTCATCTTTCTCCAGGTCCTGTTTTTCTCCCTTGCTCCCAGGGGAGCTATCCAAGTGAGGCAACTTCCTTTGCCTCCCAGAGGTGTTGAGGAATATTCATGTTTTAGCAAAGCTTGAGGCTGACTGTGGGATTCTAGATTCCTGAGCTACAAGAGACCACCAAGGGCAGCTGGTTCAAGCCCTGATCCTCATCTCACAGAGGAGGAAACTGAGACCTGAGACATGAGGGGATTTGGCTCAGAAAGAGGCAGGTGCTGGATTTGAACCCAATCAGTTACAAGGCGTGATGAGAGGGGAAGATCCAAGCCTCCTCTTGGATAAGCGTGCAGCTGCCCACAATTTTGCTGTAGTTTATTTCTTTTTCCCAACTCACTGGTGTCTATGGGAGTAACAATGACAATGGTTTTTCTATGGTGCTTGCCAGATCACAAGGGGTCTCATGCACATCTCATTGGGGTTTCACACAAAGCCACTTCAAGCTTCAGAATCCTCATTTTACTGGGGAGAAAACTGAACCTCAGAGAGCTCAAGAGACTTTCCCAGAATCCATCAGTCAATTAACAAGGATTTAACCAGAGAAATAAGTATCTTGCATATAGTTTAACTAACTCATTGATTCTGCATCTCCTACAATGCTAACAATGATAACAGGGAACATTGAGGTCTGCAAAGCTCTTGACACACGTGATCTCATTTTATTCTCACAATAGCCTTGAAATAGAGGCTGTTATTAACCCCACTTCACAGATAAGGAAACTGAGGCAGGCCAAGTGTAACTGACTTCCCTAGGATGTTGGAGGTGAAATGTGACCGGGGGTTGTGCTGACTCCTTCACTGAGGCAGGGGACTGGTGCCAGCAGATTAGAGGGCTGGGGATGGGCCCAAGCAATGTTAGGGTCAGTCTCACTTTCACTGAGGTGAGTTTTGAACTCTGGTCTCCCTGACTTAAGTGCAATTATTTATCTCTCAAAAATTCTAAGGCATGTATTAATGGATCACCACAGAGTTAAAAAGTGTGCGTGTGGGAATGCAAGCCGATGTTCTCACGGCCCAGACTCCCCTACCCCTAATTTTTCTCATAATTACTGTCACTGTGGTTCAGTCATTTTTCAGTCATGTCTCATTTTGTAACCCCATTTGGGTTTTTCTTGGCAAAGATCCTGGAATGGTTTTCCATTTCCTTTTCCAGCTCATTGTACAGATGAGGAAACTGAGGCAAACCGGGTGAAGTGACTTGCCCAGGTCACACAGCTAATGTCTGAGGCTCAATTTGAACTTGGGAAGATGAGGCTTCTTGACTCACAACCAACACTGTGCCACCTAGCTGTCCTTTTCTCACAATACTACAGATCAACCAGTTAAAAAAAGAAAAAAAACGAACAGACCCAAGTCTTTATCCCAGGCCAATCAAGGCCAGTTGAATAGTAAGCTACAAGTCTGTCAGCAGATAGAATAGGAGATCCCCTCTCTGTTCATGAAAACTCCACTAAATGTTCCCAATGTGGTCTGACTTTGCAATATAAGGACTAACATTTTCATCAATTTCTTAAGTGAATTTAGGGGCTAAGCTTGGAACTGGCCCCAAGAGAGGCTGGCAGGGGCACAATCGTCTCTTCTTTGATGACTGTTCTGCTGACAAAGCCCCAGGATAGTTCTAAGACAAACATCCTGGGCTCTCCCAACTGATCATTTATACGGCTTTACCTAAGAGCATCCCCAGATAGAAAACTCTGCCTCTCCTCCCCCTCCCCGTATCCTTTCCAGGAAACTTGAAATTATGACCAGAACAAGAATTCTACTGAAATCTGTTTAAAGCAACAATCCCAGGTGATGCAGTAACCCCTGAGACGCGATCAAAATTGCTGGACCAGACCAGACCAGACATAATGATCACCAAGTGGATTTGCTGAGCACAGAATGAAGTTAAAAGATGAACAAACAACAAGGCAGCACCTTTGCTCAAGGAATTCGACAAGGCCGACAAACTCCATTTTTCAGGACAAAGCCCTTCAGAGGCGAAAAGGAGAAATCTGTTATCATCTCTGCTTTCTGGACCCCAAAACAGAAACAGATGTGCGATGTGGGATGGGAGATGCGAGCTGACTTGACTTTCCCAGGGCCATGTCCCTGGGGGAGACCTAGCCAGACAGCTCAGACTTTTGATTTCCAGGCTTTCACTTTACAAGGCAAAATATACCTGTCTATGACGGAAGGAGGGAAAACCGAAGATCTCCGATGTCTATAAGAATAATGACAATGATACTTCTATGGCGATTTAAATTTTGGAGAGCACTCTACATGTGATATCGATGCTCACAATACCCACGTAAGGCAGGTTCTATTATTTTCATCTCCACTTCATAGAAGAAAAAATTGAGACAGAGAGAAGTCAGTTGACTTGTCCAGGGTCACACAATTATTAAGACTGATACAGGATTTGAACTCAGAATGCTCCATCCATGGTGCCACCTAGTAAAATGAGAAGTTTTAGATTTGAAGTCAAAAGACCTGGGTTCCAATCCTTCCCCTGTCACTTCCTATGCAGGTGACCTTGCACACAACACTTAACTCTGGATTTCACTTTCTGCAGGTGTGAAATAAAGGAGTCTGACTGGATCGCCTATGAGGTTCCTTTCTGCTATACAGAGATGAACTTCCCCTTAACGGGGTCACTCAGAACTCTCTCCCGCCCACCCCCAGCCCAACCCAAGAGGGAAACATTGCATTTCCACTTCCTTAATTTGTTAGTGTTGGTCACAGAACACAAGTTTCCTCAATAACATCTTTTGGTGGGAAAATATTTGGGAGCATTCAATATTCTGGTTTATTTCAACAAGTCCCTTCACCTCAGCATGGGCCTGCTGTTTTCTGGGGTTTGGGGGATGGGGATGGAGACTGAGTTGGCCCAGGTTCCCCAAACTTTCCACCAGGTCACAATAAAAACCATGTTATTTTCTGAAGAAATGAAAGAAAAATCACAGCAAAGTTGTATATTTCCTTTCTGGTCCCTGCAGACAGGCTGAAGGGCTAGGCCCACAGTGCCAAATTAAGCCATGAGAATTTATCCATCTCTAATAAGGATTAGCGAATATTACAACATCATGCAGGGCTCTGACATAATTTATGCTCTGACTTCTAAGGCTTCTTTGGAGTGTTCTCCGTTCCAGCTCAGATACAGCAGAACATGAAATGAGAGGATAAGCCAAGCTCCTCAGAGAATCCTCTCTGCCTTCTCTCCAACCTAACCCCAAAATACTCCCCTTCCCTTATCACCCAGACAGTAAGCTGAGTCACTCCTTCCTTGGGGATGAAAGCCTGCCTTAAAGACAAAAGCTACATGAAGTTGTGTAGTACTTAACTTGTCTTGAAATTTGCTCATGACTGATACCAACACTCTTCCCTGATGGGCACAAGGACTCATTTGACAGAGAATATGGCGTCCAAGAGCCATGTGCCGGGGCCCAGGGGCCCAGCCTTGCTTTTCCTCTGGCGCAGGCGCTGTGTCCACCTGCAGTCTGGAAAATGTTGGAAATGATGCTAAAACTCATGTTTTCTGTCAAAGGGCTAAACACTCTTAAAGGCTTGTAATATCACAGCTTGGGTTTGTTCCATTTCATTGTTCAGCAGACCAAGCCCCAGATGGAAAGAGGCAACTGGGACCTTTGCTAGCTATATCTGAGATGGAGATAAATCAAAATTGCTGAAGTACCTTGGGTTTGGTTAAAAGGAAAATCCTTTGGGCATTTCTTTTTCTCCTCTAAAATAGCAGCTTTGATTTTTCTTCTTTCACCAAAGCATCTTGCAGAAGTCTTAGTAGCATTAACATTTCCTGACAACACTGTAGGTACCCTAGCCAAAGTGAGCCAGGGCTTTGTACCTCAAAAAACATCTGATAGAACAGGAGCTTCTTGGAGGACAGGGAATCCTAGATATTTGACCTACATGTATTATATATTTAATACACAAACCATATCATATATGTGCGTGTATGTGCATGTGGGCATGCATCTACAGGTGCGTATATAACACACACATACACATTGCTAGGGCTTAGTATTGTGTTTGTCACTTAATAAAAGCTTAATTAATTGAAGTTCACATCATGCTGGTGTAGACAGAAACAGAAGGCACAGGAGATCTTGGGTTCACAGGCTCGCTTCCCTGCATTGCTCCTGCCCTAAAAATATTTCAGACAGCCCCATTTGTATTCATTCCTAGGTCCCCTAAGGCTTTGCTTCTGCTGTTTGGGTTCAGTTATTCAGTTACATTTGAGTCTTTGTGATGCTATTTGGGGTTTTTTTGGCAAAGATACTAAGGCGGTTTGCGTTTCCCTCTCCAGCACGTTGCAGACGAAGGTCAAAGAACCACAGAGAAGGAAACAGACAAACAGGGCTAAGTGACTTGTCCAGGGTCACACAGCTAGTAAGTGTCTTCAAACATAGAAGTAGGAAGTGGTGCTGGAATGAAGATGGCCATCCAAGAGATATAGGAGTGAAAGAAAAGGTGGATCCATCTTACGGAGAAAATAGGAAATCCTTCCCCAGTCATCGGGATCACTGGGTTTAGTGAACAGGAAGCTGACAGTTTTGTTTGCTTTTGCATGTTGCGTACCTAACCTGGTCCACCCACTGACCTCTCCATTTTTTAACTAGTGCCAAATAATTGAATGCCAAGTGCTTTGTCGTATACTTTGAGATCTGGTAGAGATAACCTTGAGATTTTTGACTTGGTTTTTTCTTTCTGATGAATTTTATTATTTTTTTTTCTACCTCTATAAATTAATCTTTTGGAAGTTTAATTGGGATGGCATGTAAGAAGTAAATTAAGGGGAGGAGAAAGGAATAAGCATTTCTATAGTGCCTGCTATGAGCACACTGTGCTAAGCACTTCTGATGTGATCCTCACAACAAGAACCTCGGGAGGCAGGTGCTAGTATTGTTTCCACTTTACAGTCGATGAAGCCGAGGCATAGGTTGCGACTTGACTCTTATGTGTCTGAGGCTGGCTTTGAACTGGGGTCTTCCTGACCTTAGGTCTGGTGTTCTCTCTGCGGTGCCACCAGCTGCCTCTAAATTAGCTTACGTGGTATTGTTATTGTGGTGATGGTAGTTTGGCTTGCCCATGAGCAATTCACATTTTTTTCTACTTATTTATGTCAATTTGCATAGAATATTTATTACAGTGGTTTTATTTCTCCTCTATTTTTTTCTCTCTTATTTTACTGGAATTGGAGATAGGAGAGAGAAAATAAATATTCATTAAATGTTTTAAATGTAATTTTAAAAATTTTAAAAATAAACCAACTTGGAGAACATGGGCAAAAAATATTGTCCCAATGTTGTAATACTCTGATTTGGATATATTTTGTGTGTGTTCATCCTTCGTTGTTGAAGAAGACCATGCCATCAGAGAAATGATGACATGACTTGCACTTGACTTTGTTTTGAGGGAGGGAGGGCTGTGCAGGTCACCAGCCTCACTTCTCCTCCAGAGCCCTCTGAATCCAGTGACCAGATATTCATCAGGATGACTGGAGATGACCAAGGATGAGGCAATTGAGGTTAAGTGACTTGCCCAAAGTCACACAGCTCGTGAGTGTCAAGTGTCTGAAGTGAGATTTGAATTCAGGTCCTCCTGACTCCTGCACTGGTGCTCTATCCCCCGCACCACCTAGCTGCCCTGGATATATGTTATTATATCACTGTATACCCAGAATATAAGAAAGTGTCTTAAACATGCTAGGTAGCTTAACATATTTGTTGAATTGACTGTCAATTAACCATGACCATAAAGGACATTTATGCTGCACTTTGGGGTTAAAAATTGATTTTGCATATATATGATCTCATCTGATTCCTACAACACAGTGACACAGGTGAGTAATTTCATGGTGAAGGGAACTCCCAGTATGGACATTACCTCTACCCATACTGTTTAGAAATTCATCTGTGAGTTGTCTCAAGTCACTGACACTTGCTTATAGGGTCTGAATCCATATCTTCTTGACTTCATGACCAGTTCTTGTTTCATTGTGCCATGCTATCTTTTAAGGCATCTCACATGTTGCAGATGAGGAAATAGAAGGTCAGAGAAGGAAAAGACATCCAACAAGGGGCAAGAGCATAGCTGCAAAATGTATCTCCACATTTGCAAATCCAGCTTCCACTCTTAGATTCTAGTGTGTCACAGATATTATCCTGTGCCCACCAAAGAATTTTGCATTCTGCTTTGCCCAAAAGACTTTAGTAAATGCTTATTGAATGAATGGAGTAATTTTCTCCCTTTCCTTGCCAGGTTTCTGCTAAGGAGGTCACTGAAGTTCATGAATTTTCAAAGCATTTCTTATAGAGAAGCAGGTGAAATTCTTGGCATCTTGTTTTTAAAGACTTTTGGCCATCTATGACCTCACTATGATCCAAAGTTTTCAAGATGCTAGATTTCAAGGGGTTCACAAAGAGCCCAGAGCACTGCCTTCATCACTGCACAAGATGATGGGCTTTTCTTGAGCTTTTCTGGGCCTCATGTGGACACCCTCTTTCTTATGTATAAGTCTCATAAGGCTGTTCCCACACACAAGAGAGTCAAAAGTTCCAGGGTTTCTTTTCTTCAAAACAAAGATATTTATCATAGCGGTATCTTACATTTATATAGCACTTTAAACTTAGCCACACACTTTAGGTTGATCACATTCTTTGGGTTTCACAACAACCTTGTGAGGCAGGAGATACTATGGCATCCATTTTACAGATAACCCTACCTTCTTGAATTAGGGTAAGCCCCTTAATTTCTCTGGTTCTTATTTTCTTTTCTGAGGGTCTTAGACTAAATCTTAGCCTGGGGTCTCTGGACAGACCCATGAAATGGATGGGGGAAAATAATTAAATCTTTATTTAAATATAAATGGTTTCCTTCATAATCTTATGCATTCTATTTTAGTTAGGAGGACAAGTCCATGGACTTCACAAGGGTGCCAGAGGAGGAGAGAACACAAAGGGTAGAACTCCTGGGCTGGGGGGTCTCTAAGGATCCTGGTATAACAACCCGCTCTCCAAAAACATGACATACTTTAAACTTGAGTTGGCATTATTACTGTTATCTGCATCACTTTCTTAAGTCTAGAAAGCATCAATATCAAACCCTGAGCTGAAGCATTTTAGCATTTGACCAATTTCCAACATGAAAATGCTCACACTGAATATTTAACAATGGCACTTCCCCAGCTGGTTAAAGCTGGATCTAGCACACCCCTGCTTTTAGCTCTAACTCTATAATGCTATCTATCATCCTTTGAAACTCATAGTGGTTCAATGACTTGTTCACAATGACACAATTTTGCTGCCCTTTAGTTATATCCAACTCTTTGTGACCCCATTTCTTGGCAAAGATATTGGAGTTGTTTAAAATGAGTTTCCAGCTCATTTTACAGATGAGGAACGGAGGCAAACATGGTTAAGTGACTTATCCAAGGTTACGGCAAGTTGGGTTGAGGATCTGATTTGAACTCATGAAGAAGAGTCTTCCTGATTCCAAGACCTGTGCTCTTATCTGTTGCAGCACTACCTAGCAGCCCCTTACGACAGTGTCTGAACTCAGGTCCTCCTGGTACCAAGTCCAATACTCTTTTCCCTGAATCTCACTCAGCAAATTTGGAATAAAGACATGAAGGAAGACCAGAATAAGCAGGTCTCAGGGAAGACTTCAAAGAATGACTCAGCGGGCTCCAGATGTTTGACTCTACCTCAATAAAATTTTAGCTCCTTGAGAGCAAGGGATATTTCATCCTTTGTCTTTATATCAGGAGCATCTAGCCCAAAGCCTGCTGAAGGAATAGTATGTACTTAATACATTCTTGCTGGTTAAATGATTTGAAGTTTCTCAGCCATCTGAGTATTGCTGTGATTAAACCTTTGAATTGTATTTCCCTTTGGGAAGATTCCTCACTATCCTTGCCTAACCCCTACCTCCATCACCCCTCCCCCCAAACATTACTTTAAAGGTAATTTTGACTGTATGTTTTTAATTCTTAGAACAAATTCAGCCCCAAAGATGCCAAGGTTCACCAAAGCAGAGATTTGGAATTAGAAGGAATCTTTGAGAACCAGTCCAAGTGTATTATTTTATAGATAAAACTGAAATACAGGAATGGAATTGACTTGTGTGCCCATTGTCATATAGGCATTAAGCTGCGAAGTCAGGACCTAAAACTAGCTCTATTGATTCCAAACTCCCAGCTCTTCACACAGCATCATCCTTGTTTCCTCCACTGTCTCAAAGACATGTGTCAGTGACCTCACCATGGTAGCATTCCACACAGCCAGATTTGAGTGGGATGAGAAAGTGTCATCCTGTACCTTGTCAATGGAGCAATTGGGCTTGTTAGGGGCAATTCCAGATGACAAATGCCTCTGCCATTGGCCACACTGATAGCTCTCTACTTCTTCTATAATTTTAACTGACTGAAATTTTGTAACTTTGCTCAATCTTATTCCAACTTCTCCCCAGATGTTCTACTCTCCCCTGGGGTAGTAAGGAAGAGCACTGTCTCACCACTGGAGGAAGGCGCACAATTGCCAAAGTTCCTGGGGATAAAGATGGAGGTGTAAACAAGAGAGAGACAGGCATGAGAGAACGGAGGGAGAAAGAGAGGAAGGGAGGGGGGAGAAAGTAGAAGAGAGGAGAAGTGGAGAGAAGAGAGGAAAGGAAACACATTTCATCTGGAAAAGATATGAAAGTTTTAACAGATTGTAAGCTAAAGATGTCATCCACACAGAGGTCACAATGATATTCCCAGATGTCTGACCAACTTGTCCTACCAAGTTACATCCATGAGCAAAAGGCATCAGTGGCTCCCTATTGCCTCCAGGCTCAAATGCAAACTCCTCAGCCTGGGATTTAAGGCCTTATACAATCTATTACCCCTGCTCTCCCAGAGACATTTCTCATTCCTCCATCTCACAAGTTCTGCACTCCAGTTAAACACACCTCACTGCTCTTTTCTATACCTGACATTTCATCTCTTACCATCATGCTGCTATGTAGACTGTATTCCTTCAACGCCCTTCTCTCCTCTGTCTCTTGGAACTTCCAGCTCTATTCAAGGCCCAACTCATGTCCTCCTATAGGAAGCCCTGTCTCATTCCTTCAGTTGCTAGTTCTGCTTCTTTTACCTCTGGAGAGTCATATATACTTTGTATATATTTTCTATGTCTACGTGATATCATTGTGTCTTTGTCCCCAAGTAGATTGTAAGCCCCTTGAAGAATGGGGCTGTTTTTACTCTTCTTTCCACCATCTTACAGGCCACCTTAGCTCTGATATCTACTGGGTGTGTGACCTGGTACATGTCCCTTCATGTCTCAGACACCCAGCCAACTCTAGGGTACTCAGGAGGCAATAATCTGTGTTGGCAGAAGGAGCTCCCCACTGGGCACTCCCCTACCCAGGAAATCATAGGCCTGGCAACAAGTAAGCAAGCACACAAGCAGATACAAAAAGAAATAGATAATTAAACAAATAATATACAAGAAAATGGACAGATCAAAAAATAAAAACTAAATCATAAATGAATGACTGAACGAACAATTACTCGAATGATACCCAGCATCCGTCTTAGAGTGGATTAGACGTGAATATAAGGGGATTTTACGGTACATTAAGAGACTCTGGAGATGATATTTTCACCTTATCCTGTCCTCATCAGATCTAGAATATGGCATTCTGAGGGCCACATTTTAGGAAGGCCATGGGCAAGTCAAAAAGATGTCCAGAGGCAAGAAATAAATGGTGAAGGGTCTCCCATGGTGAGTGCTGTATGAGGACTGGATGAATGAAATTGTGGTCTTTGACCTGAAGATGTGATAGCATGGACAGTACTGACCGACAGCATGACAACACAGATAGCCAAAGGACTATCACTGAAAAAAAGAGCAGATTGGCTTTCCTTGTCTTTAGGACCAAGGAAGAAGCCTGTAAGTCTTAAAAAAAAGAGTTAAATTTAGGCCTGAGGTCAGGAGAAATTTCCTAACAATAAGAGACATACTAGAGTTGGATGGGTGGCCCAAGGGGGTGATTAATTTCCCTCAGATCAGTAACTTCTCTTGTTGTTGTCCTTGGAAGAGCACCAATGACAACAGTGGTAATGACTTGACGGGCCAATGCACTGGACTTCAGTGAAGCCAAGTCAGGCAAAGTCATCAGCCTCACTCTCCTCTCCCTTCCAAAGTCATCAAAGTCCAGTCATGAGACAGAAGTCAGGATGACTGGTGATGGTCCACGAGGCCGTGAATGGCCTGGGCATCTTCAATGTCTGACCAAGTTCTAAGCACTCCACAGCACCTGCTTCAGCTGCCTTCATGGTCCTGGAACAAACTGTTCGCATATATGAGGGGAGGGGCTCACATGCTTGAGGTAGACATTCCCCCTAACTTACTGACTGGTCAGTTGTCCTCAGCCTAAGAGCTATATAAATGCTAGCTCTTTGTCTGGTTGTTATAACTGTTATTGTCATTATTATGCAATGGAAATCCTGGAGCAAAGACTATGGACCCAAGTTGGGTATAAGTAGAGGGAGTCTAGGTCAGCTTCCAGTTGGGACTAGATGGTTTGTTCCTACTTGGAAATTCTGAGATTCAGAGTCTGGATCTTAGTTTCTAATGCTTCCCTTAGGAGTGTACACAGTCAAGGGAAATGTAGAGAAGGAATGGAGACAAATTATTCTTCCATATCACAGCTAAATGTTCTTCTCTCACATTCCCTGCCCCCTACCCTGAAGTCTCAATTGAAAAGAAAACATCCCAGTTCTAACATCCATCAACTGACAAGTGTTTACTGATGGTCTACCATGGATGCCCAGAATACTTCTACCCTTGCCCTGTGACTAGAATTTGTGGAAAGAGAGACAGATTGTACACATGAAATCTTGATATTTGTTGGACAGTTTGCAAACGACCAACTCTGTATAAAACACTTTAAAAAAAGAAGAAAAGGAAAAGAAAACAAGTTGTTATATCTCCACTGTGGAATAACATCATTCCCAGCAGGAGAAGATGACAAATTCAATGAGCAATAAATACTAATGATGAAATTAGCTTCTCGGATGTTAGTTGCTTTAGGAATGAAGTATTCCTTGTTGGGTCGTACATGTTGGCTAAAAATGTGAAAGATTTTAGAACTTCTAATGATCCCTAAATGTGGAAGAAAAAGGAAAATAATGAGGGGAAAGGAAGAATTAAAGGGGAATAGTGCATCCAGACCTCACATTATGTAACAAAACAATAACCATCAAAATTATTTGGTCTTGATGGAAAAATAGAAAATGAACCAGTAGATGAGAATAAATAAACATAAAATCAGAAATAACTTAGCTCAATAAACTAGGGCCCACTAAACCACAAAACAAACTCACTGGAGAAGCAGGCTCTATTTGCCAAGGATTGCTGGGAAAACTGGAAAGTAAATTGTCAGAAATTAGAGTTACTCTAACTTCTTATACCAAGTCATACACCAAGCTCAAAACAGATAAGTGTTCTGAATATTAAAAATCACACTATAACAAAATTTAAAAAGGTACGGTAACTTTTATAACTGTTGCTAAGAAGAGAATTATTAACCAAACCAGGGACAGTAGAAATAACAAGATAACCATAGTCAATGATAATATTCATATTCAATCATAATTAAAATAAAAAAAATCTTTGCATGAATAAAATTATCACATCAAAACAATAAAACTATTGACTAAGATAAAAAACCAACAAGCAGAAGAAACTGTGCCAAATATCCTTCTAAGAGTTGGATAACCAAGACATTTAGGGAATTGGCACAAATATATGTCAAAATCCATTGCCCAGTGGATAAATCGTGAAAAGATATAAAAGAGTGGTTCACAGAAGGAGAACTGCAAAACATTAGCAACCGTATAAAAGATTTTTTGAAATCCCTTATAACAAGAGAAATGCAAATCAAAAGAACCCTGAGACTTAAATCCATAGCAAGCAAATTGAAATGAATGACAAAAGATGGAAACAGTAAATTTTGCATGTTACCAAAAGACAGGAACACTAATAAATGTACACTGTTGGTGGAATTTGGAATTGATCCTACTATTTTGGAAATCACTGAGGAATTATACTGAAACAAAGTAATTAAATTGTCTATAACTTTTGACCCACAAATCTGATGGATAGTCATATTCCAAGATGATCAAAAACAGAAAGACAAGTTTTTATATACTCCAACATATTCGTATCAGTGCATGAGTGTACGAGGGTGTGTGTGAGTGTGTGTGTGTGTGTGTGTATAAACAAGGAAAAGTAGAAATATAGTAAATGCCTATCAACTGGGGCATGACTAAACAAATTGTATTACATGATGGAGAATGTTAACTGTGCCATGAGAAATGATAATCATGAAGAATACAGAAAGCATGAGATGATTTGTAGGAATTGATACAGAGTGAGATAAGCAGAACCAGGACAATAATGTTAAAAAAATGATTGGTGGTGATGGTGTTCAGTTGTTTCAATAATGTCTTTGTGACCACATTTGGGGTTTTCTTGGCAAAGATAATAGAGTGGTTTGCCATTTCCTTCTCCATCTCATTTTACGGATGAAGAAACTAAGGTAAATAGGGCTTAGTGACTTGCCCAGGGTAACACAGTTAGTAGTTGTCTAAGACCAGTTTTGAAGTCAGAAAGATGAATCTTCCTGACTCCAGCCTGTCACTCCATCCACTATATTACTTAGCTTTCCTTAAGCAATGGCTAAAATAATTTAAATGAAAAGACAAAAAGAATGTGACTGTATATTGTGTAGTTATAACCAAACTTGTACCTAGAAACAAATGAAAAAGCACTTCTTTCTTTGCAAGGGTAGGGCTGTGGGTGCAGAAAATGGCATATGTAGTCAGACTTGGTTAATGTATTGACTAGTTTTGTTGAAATGTTTTTTTCCTCTTTGTTTCTTTTCTTTGTTACCAGAAATAGTTCTCTTTGGGAAAAGGCTATGTTGGGAAATATTGTGTAGAAGATATTTTAAAAAAACATTTTGTAAAGTTGAAGTTGAGGACCTCTGAAAAGGCCAGGATGCTGATGAGTTACAAAAGTGAAGAGCCAACCTTCTTCGCTGGCCCCATTGAGTGTGGATTAAAAAAACAGTTTCCTTTGCCTTTAAAATTCCGTATCAGGAGGACTCAAGGACAGGAAGTTCAAGTTCCAGTTTCATTGATAAGGTGAAGATAGCCTAAAGGGCTTTTATTTATATGCTGAGAGGAAGGAAAGAGGAAAGGGAAAAGGGAAAAGGGGAAGGGAAGGGGAAGGAAGGAAGCAAGGAAGGAAGGGAAAAGCACATATTAAGTACCTACTATGTACCAGGCATTGTGTTAAGAGCTTTATAAATATATCTCATTTGATCTTTTTCAAACAATCATGAGAGGTAAGTGCTAGAAATACATTCTCCTCTGCTGGGCACTTTAAATCCTCACAATCTGATTCCAACTCTTTCTAACTGATCACACACTACTCTCACTTTGGGGCCATTATATTCTAGTCAAAGTGGACTCTTTGCTGGTACTTATACACAACGTTTCTTTTGCTACCTCCTGCCTTTGCCTCGGTTGCCCATTCCTGAAGCTTGAAATGCACTCTCTTTTCTTCTTCCTCTAAGAATTTTTCATTTCATTCAAAGCTTAGTTGAGGCCAGCTCTTCCCTGGCCATGCTTTAGGGACAGTGTACATCTTTGTCTGGTCCTTCTAGTTCTTCATATTGTCAACCATGATGTTTCCCATGGGCAATTCATCCCTGATAACATGACATAACTTGCTTCTATCTACTGAGTTTCTTTCCATGATTCAAAAAGCATCTGAGTATACACTGTCCCATGATTTGTGATTACATACAATATCAGGGCACTGCTTAACCTGGCATCAGGTTAGAGTTAGAGTGAGGGTCTTAACACCAAAGTCCTTGGCATTATCAAATAGTTTAATATCAGAAATGCATGTGATTTTATTATATCAAATGGTATTCAAGAAGAGGCACTGACTTCTGCCTTCTATTGCACCCAAAGGACTGTGGGGTCTCTCTAACTTACTTGTAGTGGAAATCTTTCTGATTGTGTTGTCTCCACATTAGAACATGAAATCTTTGAGAGTTGGGACTGTTTGACTTTGTGTATCCAGAGCTTAGCGTTGAGTAAACACTTAATAAGTGATTTATTCAGTCATTTGTCTTCCACATAACAGACCTTCCACTTCTTGAAGACAGCTACATTGTCAATGAATAAAATGATAATCCACAAGCATTTGTTAAGTGCCTACTATGTGTCAGACACTGTACTAAGTGCTAGCAATAAAACTCCAAAGAAGGAAACACTGTGTACTCAAAAGAAGCTCACACGAGCTCTCAGAATCTTCTCTTTCCTAAGCTAAATACCACTAGTTCTTTCTCATAATGTTCCAACACAGAGGAGTCAACGTTGTTCATGTCCTGTTGACTTCTGAACTCATTGCAGAAAAAACTATCCCAGCTGGGTGGCAGGACCAGGACAGAATTTAGGGGGACTATTATCTCTTCGTTTGGGGAGCTATATTCCTCCAATGAGGGAGGTTTGCCATGCCTAAGTCTAGGTAGCTTTTAGGCATGGCACGTCTCCCTCATTGGAACAAGAAAAGATAACCTGGTAACTTGTATTCTAGACCCTCGATCTAATTGGCATAGATTGCAGGATGGATTGTGAGCTTACTTCACTCTCCGTTTGATTCCCTGGTCATATGGGTCTCCATAGAGGTCTGAGACATTTATTCGTTTAGCTCCCAAGATGAATCCGGACATCCTCCCAGGCAGTAATGAACAGGTTAAAGTAGAAAGGATTTCAAACGTGTCTAATCCAATAAGAGCCCTGGTAAAACATGCGTTATCACTTAAAGAATAAATGTTTAAAAATAGAGCACAGATGTGAAATTTAAATTAAAAAAAAGAGAGAGCCAGCTCTTTTTGGCATTTCCATGTGAGCTTTGGTTTGATCACCTTTTGCTCAGCTGGCCATTCTGATTGGCGCTGCCAACGGCCTGAAGTTAGGTTGGCAAATGTTTTTAGATTAACAATTGAGACTCACTTATTTGTTTTTCTCAAGTAGCATAATTCAGGAGGAAAGACTTTGCGCATGTATATTAAAACCAGCAAGCAGGGAGATTCTTCTCAGTTAGACTTTTCACTTCTTGGGAAGCAAGACTGTAGAAAGCACTTCCTTTGGCAGCAGGAAGTCTGATGGGGAGTTTTGCCTTCTCCATGATGCCCTTTCTGGTTACACCAACCTACACTTATCTTACCCTTCTCAACTCATAGCGGAGCTCTAACAAGAGTGGGTCAATGGGAGCTCTTTCTACTGTATGGCATGTCCAGAAGCTGACATGTATCATTACCAATATTTTACACCAGAGAAAACCAAACTCAATAAGATAGATGATTGACCTGACATCTAGTCAGCCTGGGTCTAGAGCCCAGGTTCATATTCTTTCCAGTGGTTTGGGTCTTCTCCCTTTCCAATGCAGAGTTTCCATTTTCCTACTCTTCATCCTGATGAACAGCAACTCTACCCTTTATCTTTCTGGACATAAATCGAAGAGTGAGGACAGCCAGATGTCATTGAGATATGCCATCATGTCCAAGGACACTAGTTGGGTGATGGTGAATTAAACTGTCATCCCCTCTTGGTCCTGTAGTGATAAGCTGAGTACTTGCCATTTTTGAGGGTGATTTATTTGGAGTATTTTGCTTCACTCTGTCCCTTCATTTTACAGAAGAGAAACCCAAGACCCAACAAAGAAAGATGACTTGCCCAAAGCCACATGGGCTACAAATATGGTCACACAGTTTAGCAAATTGGAAGCTTCCCTCTGGGTTGGGAAGGCCTGACTTGACACATGCTGTAAATGTAACCATGGACCATTCACTCAAACTGCTCAGTGCCCAGGTGAAGACTAACTCTTTGAGCTTCCAAATCACAGTGCTTTGCATTTGTTTTGGAAAAGGCAGTTCTCTATATGGATGAAATCCCAGGTCTGGGTGGATGTAAAGAGAGGCAGCTAGGGAGTTCAGGAGGCAGAGGGCTGAAAGTGGGGTCAGGAAGGGATAAGTTCAAATTTCTCCTCAGATGACTCACCCTAGGCATTTAAGCTCTGTGCCTTGGTTTCTTCATCAGTGAATTGAGAGAGTGTTCTTGATGCTCCAAGGTCCCTTCCAGCTCCAAATTTAGGATCATTGTGTGTGTATATAGGTGTGTGCATCTGTGTGTATGTACATATATGTATATGTAAATATATGCATGTGTGTACATGTATATACATATAAAATGTAAAGTGATGTACATAGCTGTTAAATTTCCATTTATAGAAAAGACTTATTTTGATGGAAGCATGGTTTTAAAAGTCTGCTGTATTCCAAAAGACATTAAATTGGGAGCTAAAGAACTTGGGTTCAAGTCTCAACTTTGTGCCCCTCACTTGTCTGCTTTCCTATTGATCCTCTCTTGAATAAGGAGGCTGGAGTAGCTAACTTCTGAGGCCACTCTATATCTGTCATCCTAAATACTAAGACCATCGCTCTACAGAAGGTTCTCCAATTGCCAATCTTGCACTCTCTCCAGCTTGCCACTCTTCTACTTAGATGGACTGTCCTACTTGTAGGATGGCTTTGACTGGACCATGAGATAACAGAGATAACATCTTGGACATATGCTTCTACTTAGACTTTCCATTGGCATCTCTGCCCTTAGCCCACTGTCAAAGGACCCTGAATGTTCCACTCTAACACAGGAGTTCCTGAGGAGACTATTTGCTGAAACAAGTAATATCACAAAAAAGTGAAAGTTAATACCCCAGATGGTGCTCTTGGACCCCTTTGCATTTTGGCAACCCTGGGGAAAAGCTCTCACTGCCCCACCCTTGTAAAGCTCTCGTCAGGGCTCAGAGAAAGGATGGGACTGGATCCCACCCATGTGACTGGAGCAGCTCATCCCACTGTGAATCCCAAATAGAATTCATTTGCATCTGGGCAACTCAATCTGAGGGTGTCTGCATTGAATTAGGGTTCTGGGATCAGAGCAAGCTTTTGTGGAATTCAGCCAAGCACAATACACATCTATGGGGGCCTCAGGGTCAGTGAGCCCCACACGCCCTACCCACTCCAGCCAGGCCAAGCCCTTGGCATCCACTTCCCTCACACAAGTTTCTCTAGGAAAAAAGGCCTAAACCACAGTTCGCCAACTTGGATATCCGTTCTTCCCTTCAAGGCTCAGTTTACATATTCCTTCCTATACAATGCCCCCCTTATCCCAGTTGGTGCAATTCTACCTTCACCCTAGAAATGACTTAAATATTTTGTATTTATTTATCTGTGCTTATCCATAAGGTTCCCCCCCCCCCCCCACCCAGTAGAATGTATGTTCCTGAAGGTCAGGGAGTGTTTTACCTTTATTTTGTTTTATTTTGTTTTTATTTTGTGTCCCTAGTATTTAACACATTGCCTGGTACTTAGTAGGTACTTAATAAATGCCTTATATGAAGATTTCTACCTCACCTGGACTCTTTCCAAAATGAATGAGCCCCCTTTCAGCTCCAGATATATGGTTCTCTGATTCTCTGAACCAGTTTGGGTGGGGTTGGTGGAGGAGGGCAGACTTCTGCGCTGTCCCTCAGTTATTCAAAGCTTTCCCGACTCGGTGCCTTAAGAACTGTGACCTCCCATTTAATACCCGGTGCTGTCCCTCCCCATCAAACGAGTTATTCCGCTCTGAGGCTGGCATTGACCCAGGAACATTCACCCAGATGTTTGGCTCTGCTCTTCCAACAGGCTCCAGGGGAGAAGCAGTGGGAGGGGAAGGCTCAAGTTTCCCATTCCCCCAAGATGGAATGGCAGACAGTGGCTCAGGCATCTTGCTACTCCTACATGATCAATATGGTCTCTGAAACTTTTTTGACAATGGTGCCTAAGATCCCCCAACAGAACCAAAAGAAAGGAGAAAGGGGGGAAAGAACACTTAGAAAAACACAGATCTCCTCTCAAAAGTGTTCTAAATGATTATAAGGAAGAGGCTGGTTCTAATTTTCACCAAACAATAATATCTGGCCCTCATTTTTAAAAAGGCATTTCCAAAAAGGATGTACACATCAGCTTCTTCAGAACACAGAGGGACATTGGGGAATAGAGCTTATGCGGTAAGAGCGAGTTTTAAGTCTTCTTCAAAAACGCTTAACAGAACACAAATTCAGCAGTTTCAAAATTAATTATTTTGATGTTGATTCTTTCTTCCAAGGCAGGATTGGATTCAAGAAACAAGAGGGAACGATGATTATCTTTTCTTTCCTATTCTCTTTTTTTAAAAAAAGAAATTATCTCCCTATAGGAGGTCTTGAACTAGCACTTATTCTTAAAATAGGCAAGGTGACACCTGCCTATATTACCTGCTACCTTTGAGGCTCAGGATGGTATACTGTGTGAGCTTGAAAGTTGTAGGCTGCATTACAGTTAATGCTGATTCAGTGGCCATGTGAAGGCTCAAACCAATAGGGTGAGTCCCAGAAGCATGGGGCCACCAGGCTACCTAAGGAAGGGTGAACTGGTTCAGCCCAGAAATGGAGAATGCTAATTCTTCTGTGCCATTCAATAGTAGGCATGATGAGCCACTGTACTGCTACCAACCCAGGTGAGATAACAGAGGGTGGAGGGAGGCAGGGAAGGAAGGAGGGATGGAGAGGGAGGGACAAACAGGGAAGGGAGAGAGAAAGAGAGAGAGAAGAGGAAGGAAGGAAGGAAGGAAGGAAGGAAGGAAGGAAGGAAGGAAGGAAGGAAGGAAGGAAGGAAGGAAGGAAGGAAGGAAGGAAGGAAGGAAGGAAGGAAGGAAGGAAGGAAGGAGGAGGAAGGAAGGAAGGAAGGAAGGAAGGAAGGAAGGAAGGAAGGAAGGAAGGTCGTCATCACCTTTCTGTCCCCTGCTCTCACTCCCTAAGCCCTCACAAGTATGGAAAGCAGAGTTTTATTTTCTCATGCAACAAAACAGGATGGAGTAAAAGGAGATTGTATGTTTCAGAAGAGACAAAGGTAGAAAGAATTCCTTGATCAAGCTACAAGGTCACCTCTGGGGTCTTGCTTCGGATTCCCTCAGTTAACATGGCGGTCTAGTCAAACTAATTTTGTGTGTATTTTTGTGCATCTCTTGCCTTTACTAATGTGTGAACATGCTAGTTTTCTCTTATAAGATGTAACCATCCTAAGGGCAGGAACTATTTCTTCTTTGTCTTCATATCCCCATCTAATAGCACACAGTAGGCATTTAATAACTACTTATTGATTCCAAGCAGAGTAGGAGGAAGACACTGAGGGTTAATACTAAACTATTCTTACCCCATAATAGTTTTTGAAATAACAGTATTGATGTAGGAAACTGTATAATCCTTGATACTATGCCATCCTGTCCTTGTCTAGAGCCAATACAGCCATCAGTCACAGAATGGCAGAGTCAAAATTCTGTTGTGGTTCAGCTTAGTGAATTCACTGCCTATTGCCTCTGGGCCATCTTTCCTGGACACTGAACAGAGGTTCCGATTTTTCCAAGCAAATTGATGTCTGAGACACCTGGGCCTTCCCAGAGATGACACGGAGAGATTCCCCTTGCAAAGACCATCCCGACCCAGCCTTGGAATTCAGCAGCATCATGTTCAGAGATGAGTATAAGAAAAACAAAGAGGGGAAGGGAGGTCAAATACAAGAAAAACAAAAAAAGATCAAGAGATTTTTGTGGGAAAACTAGAAGACAAGAGCAGTAAAGGGCAGACATGGGAATCCAGGAAAGTATAAAGTTCTCTTACTGATGCCAAGCTTCTCCAGGAAAGATATGCCCATCCTTTTCACACCTCCCACCCTGGGGTAGTGCTGCATGACCATAAGCCATGGAATGTCACAGTGCCCAGGGAAATGTAGGTCCGAATCACCCAAATGGCAGGGGAGAGGTATAGGGCAGACTCAAGGATGTTACAATGTAGGACAAATGAGGAAGTACCCAGGGGTTGCTGGGTAAAGGATGTCATCAGAGACATGGAAGACTGAAGAAGACGATGGATTAACCATGTACCAAAAGCAAGGAATAACCAGTGGACAGCCCATGTGCTCCATTGGCATTCTTACTATGCCAAGACAAGTTGAGGAAGGTTCCCAGCAAGGTAAATGGACTGCTATCTCTTAAGATGATGCAGGTGACTCAGGATGAACAGGAACAGATGGAAATGTGATCTGCAGTAATGGTGGCATGGCATTAACAAGGTCAAAGTTCAGTTAAAAAGTCAGAGATATGAATATGGAATAATAAAAATTTCACACTAACCCTCAGTGTCTCCTTCTATTCTTCTTGAAATTTAACAATTCAGTAAGTAGTTATTAAATGCCTACTATGTGCTAGTAGATGGGGATATGAAGACAAAGATGAATTAACTTCTGCCCCCCAGGTGCTTACATTGTATAAGCAAGAAATAGCATGTTCACCCATTAGTTAATGCAAGAGACATAAAAAATAAATATAAAGTCCCATTGAAAAGAGACTGCTTCACCTGATTTTCCTCCCTACCTCTTCACCACCAAAAACCATTCTAGGGAACCATCCAGGGCTCTAATAAGAGAGTTTTCACATATATATTGATGGGAACCAAGCCACCACCTGACAATTGGGTGCAGTGGTTAGAGCACTGGCCTGCAGCCAGGAAGAGACCTGAGCGCATATCTAGCAAACACTTACTAGCTATGTGACACTGGGAAAGTCACTTAACCTCTATTTGCCTCAGTTTCTTCAACTGCAAAATGGGGTTACTGACAGCACCTGCCTCCTAGGGTTGTTGTGAAGATCACGTGAGATAATATTTGTAAGGTACTTGGGACAGTCCATGGTGGGCCCTATACAAATGCTCACTCCCTTCTCTCCCCACTCCCTCTAGCTGGATAATGTGGTATCTTCCCCCATTAGAATGGAAGCTCCTTGGGGGCAGAGGACTTTCTTGCTTGCTTGTCTTTGGATCCCTAGTTCTTAACACAGTGTCTGACTCATTGTAAGTGCTGAACAAATGGTTGCTTTATCTTTGTATCTATATATCGATGTATGTCTCTATCTACGTATATACGTATGCATGCCTATGTGTATCTATGTATCTCTCTCTTATGTATCTACTCATGTATGTATATATACACATGTATGTGTGTGTAACTATCTATGTATATGTGTGTGTACATGTGTGTGTCTATCTATGGATGAGCAAATACTGAGGACACTGGCTGCTGCTTATGGTTAGGTTACAGACTGATTAGCTTAAGTGGTGAGCAAACATTTCTTAAGGCAGAGCAAGTCCTGAAATATGACAGAAAAGGATAGGATACCATACTATCAGTCATTACAGGCCATGGCAGTGGGGAGTACTTTACAAAGCCTGGGGAACTCTGCTAAGTAGTTAAATTTTCTTAAGAACATCTCAATTCTGGACCTGTAGATGTTAGATACTAGGGGAAGACAAGTCCTAACAATTAGAACTTTCCAAAGGGGATAGGTTTTGCTTCTTCTCATCAATGGGAGTCTTCTAGGAAAGACTACATGACCACTTGTTGAAAATATTGTAAAAGGGTTTTTTTTTTTTCAGATGTGGGCTCACTGGATGGCTTATTAGATCCCTTCTAAACCTGTGCATCTGTCATTTCTATGATTCTGTCTCATTTCATAATTCAATAATGAAGACTCTTGTCAAAGTTGAGGTGTGCTTGGTTTATTCTATGGGAACTAGCAGGTGACAACATGGTACAACTAGGGCATACAACTGAGGTTTCACTTCAGAAAACTATGGGGTACACTAATACTACTTTATTGAATATTTTATCTGGCCACCTTAGAGAGTCAGCAGGGTACAACAGCTTGACCTCCAAGCTCGGATGAACTGAGTTCAAGTGTTGCAGAGAAAATGCTGACCTGCATTGTTAGAGGGAGTTCCCTAAACCAGTGAAATCACAGCTCCAGGACCCACCTACTCTCCCACTAGTAACTGATGAAGGACTCAGGCAATAGTAACCCCAGGCAAAAACCTTGACTATTTTTTGCAGAACCTGGTTAAAATAATATCTAAAGGCACCAAAATACTTCTCACATATAATTCCTGAACAATCGTTGGTGAGTTTCAAAGGAATGTGGAGAGTGAGACAGACACCTCAGGAAGGGAGGGAAGCAAATGCCCTAATTGTCTGAAAAAGGAGGAAGAGAGGAGAGTTACCACATGCAGGACAGGGAGCCTAGGAAGTGTCAGCAGGAAATTGGGGGAACCCCTTCTCATGTTGCATGAGGCACTGGGGATATCTGACCTGGAGAAGAGTGAACTTGGGGTGAAAACTAAAATGGTCTTTCTTTAAGATCTGAGGGGCCATTGTTCAAAAGAGCTACTGGACCTGTTGTGATTGTCCCCAAAGGATGTAACTTGTAGCAATGAGTAATTGTTACAGAAAAGATATAGCACAAAAGGGGTAGTATTAGAGAAGACTAAGAAGATTTATATGAGCTGATGCAGGGAAAGTGAGCAGGACCACAACAATGTATTGTATCAAAACATTGTAAGAATGAACAGTTTTGAAAGCCATCAGAACTCTGTTCAATGTATTTACGCTTATGATTCCAAACGATAAATGATGAGGCCTGTTCTTCACCTCCTGATCCAGAGTGAGGAGCTCAGGGTGTAGAATGATTTGATAGATAGATACATATGCACACACACATACATACATATATGTACATGTACATACATACATACTTATATGTGTGTATATATATGTGTACATGGCCAATTTGGGAATTAGTTTTCCTTAATTTTGAATATTTATTCCAAAGGTTTCTTTTTCTTTACATTTAAGACATAAGGATGTTGGAGTTAGAGAAAATAAATGCTTGTTAATCAAAAACAGTTAAAGAAAAGTCAAAAAGAAAAAGAAAAACTTCATAGCAATTGAAACTATTCTCAAATAGAATTGAGGAGGTAATTAGGTGCCCTCTGCTAGAAGTCTTTAAAAGAAGATTGGGTAAAACTCTGTATATTATATGGTAAAATCCTGGTTAGGTCTCAGTTGGACCTCTCATGAGAGGTACCTTCCAGCTACGACCTTCAGTAATCCAGTGACTTAAAAAAAAAAAGCCTCTAGGGGTGGAGTCAAGATGGCAGAGTAGAAAGACTCACTGTATGCTAGCTCCGAACCCACAGCCCATGCATTTAATGTAAGAAGAGCTCCCCACAAGTTCTGGATCACTGCAGGGTGTGCAGAAACACAGTGGAAGAGATTTCCATTCCAGAGATCCCTGGAGAGTGGTCCCCAGAGTCTGTCGCACCCCGGAAAGCGGACCCCACCACAGCGCTGCCCTGGCCACGGCCCCAGAGAAGCTGATCCGAGCAGGCTTCAGGGACGGAAGCTCCGGTGGCCAGGAAGGTCACACCACCCACAGAAGCTACAGGTCAGTGAGAGAGACGGCTAGGATGGCCAAGAGGGGAGCGGGGTGTCTCCATGGCTCGGGCCACCTCGGGAGGAAGCAGCGGAGGCAGAGGCAGGGGCAGGAAGCGGCGGAGGCAGCAGTGGCAGCCCCAGGACTCCCCGAGCAGCAGGCAGGATCTTCATTACTGAAAGTCCCTGCATAAACCACCTGAAGGAGCTGAGCCTGGGAGACGGCCCTGCCCCACCCGCTCCATCACTGAAGGTCTCTGCATAGAGCCCCTGAGGGAGCTGAGCCTGGGAGGCGGCCCTGCCCCACCCGCTCCATTACTGAAGGTCTCTGCATAAAGCCTCTGAGGGAACTGAGACTGGGAGGTGGCCCTGCCCCACCCCAGCACCAGAACTAAAGCTCACATTGAACAGCAGCCGCGCCTGCCGCGGAAAGCCCATTTGATCAGACCCCAAGCACTAGCTGGGAAGATCTAGGTGGGGGTGGACAGGAATCTCAGAAGTCAAGTAACTGGCTGGGAAAATGCCCAGAAAAGGGAAGAAAAATAAGATTATAGAGAGTTTTTTTGAACAGATGCAAATGATCCCAACTTTCGGATCTGAAGACGAGGACATATTCTTGCCATCAGGGAAAGATGTGGAGGGCGGGGCCTCGGTACCCCAGACATCCCAGGGGGATGTCGGGTGGGCTCAGGCCTTGGAAGAGCTCAAAAAGGATTTTGAAAAGCAAATTAGACAGGTGGAGGAAAAACTGGGAAGAGAAATGAGAGAGATGCAAGAAAAGTATGAAAAACAGGTCAATACCTTGGTAAAGGAGACCCAAAAAAATGCTGAAGAAAATAACACCTTGAAAAATAGGCTCACTCAACTGGCAAAAGAGGTTCAAAAAGCCAATGAGGAGAAGAATGCTTTCAAAAGCAGAATGAGCCAAATGGAAAAAGAGGTTCAAAAGCTCACTGAATTTAATAGTTCTCTCAAAATTAGAATGGAACAGATGGAGTCTAATGACTTTAGGAGAAACCAAGAAATCACCAAACAAAACCAAAAGAATGAAAAAATGGAAGAGAATGTGAAATATCTCATGGGAAAAACAACTGACCTGGAAAATAGATCCAGGAGAGACAATTTAAAAATTATGGGACTACCTGAAAGTCATGATCAAAAAAAGAGCCTAGACATCATCTTCCATGAAATTATCGAGGAAAACTGCCCTGACATTCTACAACCAGAGGGCAAAATAAGTATTGAAAGAATCCATCGATCACCACCTGAAAGAGATACAAAAAGAGAAACTCCTAGGAACATTGTGGCCAAATTCCAGAATTCCCAGCTCAAGGAGAAAATCTTACAAGCAGCTAGAAAGAAACAATTCCAGTACTGTGGAAATACAATCAGGATAACTCAAGATCTAGCAGCTTCTACATTAAGGGATCGAAGGGCGTGGAATAGGATATTCCAGAAGTCAAAGGAACTAGGACTCAAACCAAGAATCACCTACCCAGCAAAACTGAGTAGAATACTTCAGGGGAAAATATGATCTTTCAATGAAACAGAGGACTTTCAATCATTCTTGATGAAAAGACCAGAGCTGAAAAGAAAATCTGACTTTCAAACACAAGAATGAGAAGAAGCATGAAAAAGTAAACAGCAAAGAGAAGTCATAAGGGACTTACCAGAAGTGAACTGTTTACGTTCCTACATGGAAAGACAATATTTGTAACTCTTAAAACTTTTCAGTATCTGGGCAGTTGGTGGGATCACACACACACACATGTACACGCATGCACGCACGCACACATACACACATGCACACACATACAGAGACAGAGAGCACAGAGTGAATTGAATAGGATGGGACCATATCTTAAAAGAAATTAAGGTAAATGGTGAGAGAGAAAGGTAGGGGGAGGAAAGAGGGTGAAATGGAATGGGGTAAATTATATGTCATTTAAGAGGCAAGCAGGAGACCTTTTAGTGGAGGGAAAAAGAGGAGAGCTGAGAAAAAAAAAACAAAACAAGAAGATTACCCTCATCACATTTGACTAAAGGAAGGAATAAAATGCACACTCATTTTGGTATGAAAACCTATCTTACAGTACAGGAAAGTGGGGGAGAAGGAGATAAGCAAGGGGGGGGATGATGGAAGGGAGGGCAATGGGAGAAGGGAGAAATTTGAAGTCAACACTCAGGGAGGGACAGGATCAAAAGACAGAATAGAAACAATGAGGGGCAGGATAGGATGGAGGGTAATTCAGTTAGTCATACACAACACGACTATTATGGAAGTCATTTGCAAAACTACACAGATAGGGCCTATATTGAATTGCCTGCCTTCCCAAAGGGAATGGGTGGGGAGGGAGGGATGGGGAAAATTTGGAACTCAAGTTTTAGGAACAACTGTTTAGTATTGTTGTTGCTCCTAGGAAATAAGACATACAGTTAATGAGGAAGAGAAAGTCATCTGGCCCTACAGGACAAAAGAGAAGATGGGGACAAGAGAAGGGAGGGATGACAGAAGAGAGGGCAGATTGGAGATAGGGAAAATTAGTTTGCTAGGTGTATTGGGGTGGGGGAGGGGATAAAAAGGGGAAAAATATTGGAACCCAAAATTTTGTGAAAATGAATGTAAAAAGTTAAATAAATAAAAATTAAAATTAAAAAAAAAGCCTCTAAGTCTTTTAATGATTGGGTATTAGTCATAGGACCTGGAAAGTGGCACATGGAACAAGTCTGCTGCTCCATTGTCTGCCCAGAGGCCATGTGGCTTGCTAAGTGCATCACTGGATAAGAGAGCAGGGAAGCAGATCTGCTTTATTGAGCCTGATGAGAAAATATCTTTGAAGACTGTTATGGGGAATTAGATGTAAAAATTCATGTGAAGATCTTTTTTGCTAATATCACAAGGATGAAGAGGATAGCGAGTGCTGGCATTTCTCTGGCATGATCTGAAAGCACTTTTCATATATTATCACACCAGACCCTCGTAACAACCCTGAGAGGGAGGTACTAATGTTACCACTATTTTATAAATGAGGAAACTGAGTCTGGGGGGGAATTGGGGGAAGGACAAGAGGACAAGAACTTATAAAATGTCTAGTATGTGCCAGACATTGTAAAAAGCACTTTTACGAATATAATTATCTCATTTGATTTTCACAACAATCCTTGGAAGTACGGGCTATTATTATCCCAACTTTACCATTGAGGAAACCATAGAAGACGATGGTTAAGTCATTTGCTCAGGGTCACACCGCTACAAATGTCCAAGGCAGGAGTTTAATCCAGGTCTTCTTGACCCTAACTGGAACACTCTATCAATTGTCACCCTTCCAAATAACCCCAGACACACCTAGAATGTCTTGGCAGAAAACGCAATGTAAACTTCTTGATTTAGTTTTTAATCTTCTATACACCCTGTTCCCAAACTAATTTTTCCATTCTCAACACACATCACTCCTCTTTCCATAGTCTACAGCCAAGCCAAACTGGACTTCTTGCTGCCCCATCCATCCAACTCTGTCATTCCCATCTCCATGACTTCATGCTGGTCAGCCCCCAGACTTAGAATGCCATCACTCCTCATCTCTCCATCATGAAAACTTTCTTCTCCATCCAAACACTGCCAAACACTGGTATTGTACTTTCCTGATTCCTCCCACTGCTGGTCTCCTTCCTTCCAAATGACATTCTACTTTTTATCATTCCATGGATATGTGTATATAGACTTGTCTCCTCCATCAGAATATGAAGTCCTTATAAGGGAGGATGATTTCATTCCTTGTAAGATCAAATCATAAGGGTGAGCAATAATGGCAATAATAATAAAGACCATAAATAATAATAATAAGGCTAGCATTTCTGTAGTATTTTAAAGCAGACTTGAAAGCTTACAGACTGGTCTACACATATTGTCTCATTTTATTGTCACAATAATTCTGAGAGGTATTACTCTCATTTTACAGAGGAGGAAACTGAGGGAGACAAGAGGTGAAGTGACTTACAAAGGATCACACAGCTAGAAGTGTGTAAGGCAGGATTCAAACTCAGGTCATCCTGACTCCATAACCATTGCTCACATATGTAAAGTATATTGTAGACTTCAAAGCTTCATACAAATACCAGCTGCTATTATCATCATTAGCCCAAGTAAATGCTGGGTGATTTCTTCCTCAAGTGGTGGTCCTCAGTTCCTCCTAGGGGTATCCCCTTGTTAATTTATCTGAATAAGACTGTCCATCCAAGGCTTATTTCTGACTCAAGCAGTTGATCAAAGACATGGAGGATGCCCCACTGCCCCAGATAGGATGGTCATCCTGGCTAACACTTTGCTCCCTTCCAGATCTAATGGCTAAGGGCTCCTTGAGGCTGCCTGCCTCTGTTTCTTCTCCTCTTGCTACAGCTCCCCACAATCTGCTCACACATGGCATGTCTCTACCCAGACTGACCATTTTTCAAACACATTCCATGTTCCAGAAAATCAAGCCTGTTACAAATAAGGAACACTTTGTACATTCCCCTAGGAGCAAGTTGAAGGGCTTTGCTCAATCATTCCAGGAATCCAGAACACATTTCTATGTTTTAAAAAAAAAAAGACTTGAAAAACACACTGTTTTGCCCTCCTGTTGTTTGTTTGTGGTTTATTTTCTCTGTTTCCTTTATTTTCCTTTTTAATCCACTTATGGCTTTAAGACTAAGGAAGAAATAAGACGGGAAGTGAGAGAATTATTCAAGAACCTTGAAAGAAAAAAATTACTATTGCCTGGTCAACAACTGCCCACAATGCTTTGCAGCTCAGCTGCAAAAGCTCAGCCAAGGCATGCCTAAAGGAGGAGAGCAACATAGCCAAGGGGTCAGTGCATGGTCTTGGCATTAATGTATAGCATGACTGGGGTGGACAGGGGGAGGAACAGGAAAGGCTTCCTACACGGCTGACTGACCTGAGACTTTGGGATCATGTATGCATCATGGCTGGAGCCGAGGTAGGTGGCAGCAATATCTGTGATGAAGCCAACATCACAGGTGGATGGTATGTTCATGCTCTGGGGATGTTTCTTATGTCTATAAACCTGTAGGAAAAAGCTACAGTGGTTAGATGCAGGAGGTGACATGACAAAGGGCATGGGGAAAGGCCTAAGGAAAAGGAGGGAAAGAAAGGCTTTTTCTTAACTTTCTGTTGCTGAGTCATTGCAAGTTTCAAGTAAAGGATGAACAGCTCCAAATAAAGAATTATAATGTATGATATCCCACCATCCAAACCCCATGCCAGTCTGCAAAATGGCCCCCAATGTTGGAGAGCAAATGGATTTCTCTAAAGAGCTAGAAAGCCAAGGCTAGGAGTCTGCTCAGCCAGGCAAGAAAGGATACTCAGGTTCAAGGCCCAAAGAAACCTTGAGAAAAGAAAAGCATGGAGCACCCTCTGAGGATTCCTGATCTCTAGCTTCCCTGCTACCCATCATAGACTTGCTTTTCTTGATTAAAATCCCCCTGGTTGGGACCAGAGAGCCATCTCCAGGACTCACATCAACACAGACATAGTCTGTGTGGCAACAGAGAGCTAAATCACCCACAGGCCATTTCAAAATTTTGACCTTTATAAGTGACAAGCCTTTCATAAAGTCAAAGCCATCAGGGAGACAGAGAACTTCCAAAGTTGGATCTTAGAATAAAGGGTTGTGGTTGGGCTCATGAACCATTGCAAGCAAAAGGCCTCAAGTTATTTATGAAGGATAAATAACTTCAGAATATTTCAAGGGTTAATTTTGGGATCCCTTAGTCTCCTAATTGCCAGGTAAACCCATTGCGAAGCATCTGGCAGAAAGCAAAGGCAAGAGATAGTCCACCTTGACACATATGGACAAACATCCAGGAGAATTGGAGGCAGAGAGCACTAAGATCCAAAGGTAGCATCAAAAGACACTGATCATCTAGACTCTGAGGAGCAAGGGAGGGTATTTCTCAATTTTCATAGGGGAGGGGGGAGCACAGAGGCAGAGATGTCAAGGCACTCTCCATGGTACTGAAGCTTCTAAAGGCTAGACAGCAAACCTCACCATGGTGAGGAATGATGGGGAGAAAGAGTTCAGAGAATAAAGAGATCAGGCATGGGAGAGGAGGAAAGCTAAAGAATAGAAGCTGTAAGGAGGAAAAGAAAACAAGGGAATTTGAGGGTATTAGAGAGAGAGGGGAAAATGGAAAATGGGTTGCTTGTGTGGGTGAAGAATCACGCATAATATAAAAGGTTATCATAGATTCAGAGCCGGAAAGGATCTTAAAGACCTTCTAGTCTACCCCAGTCATTTTTGCAGATGAAGAAACTGAGGCCCAGAGTGGCTAAGTCACTTGCCCAAGGTCACACAGACAGTAGATAACAGAGGATTCACAAAATATAGCTAAGGAGTCGCTGGGGTTCAGTCAAACATTAGAGTAGGTCCAATGGGAGGAAAAGAGTTGAAAATGACTTAGTGATGAAAAAATCAATAATGAAAAGATGGAAACCCAGAGCGTGGGCCACACAGAAGCTGGCATGCATGGACAGGGGTACGGAGAAGCCACAGGTTGCTGTGAGAGTGACAGCTGAATTGTCACTGTCAGCCTACCTTGTCTTAGCTGCTGATGTCTGCATGATGAAAATTGAGCAAGGATGAACAGCTAAGACAAAAAGCCCCAAATAAGGGCCCAGACTTTGGCAAGGAAAGAGAGTGTGTGCATGCATGCAAGCCCACCTGCTGCTTCAGCTGATGCACCAATCGGTCTTTTTCACGTTTCAGAGTCATGACTTCCTCTTGTGTCTTCTTCTTCTTGGAGGCAGACAGTTCAAGCAAGGCTATGTTGGCATCCTTTTCACTGATAGCAGCCAGCAAGGCTTCCTGTCTGAGAAAGAGAGAAGCTGGTTATGTTTCAGGCTCCAAGGTAGAGGGCACCAGAAATATTGGTGATTCGCGATTAGCATCTAAGCCACGTGGCACAGTTTGGGTTGGATGAAATTATGAAAGGATTTTGGGGAACAAAATATGTCTTTGATTTTTGAATTATCAAATGTGTGAAGAAAGAACAGATTGGGGTCCCCATTAGTTTAGGTCAGGGGGGTTTATCTTTTTGGGTCATGGACCTCTTTGGCAATATAGTAATGCCTATGAACCCCTATTCAAAATAAACTTTGAAAAGGCATAAAAAAAATATGGAGCATTACAGAAGAAGCAGACTGCATTGAAATATCTCTTGTTCAATCATTTCAGTTGTGTCTGACTCTGTTTGGACCCCATTGGGGGTTTTCTTGACAAAGATACCAGAATGATTTGTCATTTCCTTCTCCAACTCACTTTACAGATGAGGAAACTGAGGCAAACGGGGTTAAGTGACTTGCCCAGGGTCACACAGTTAGCAAGTGTCTGAGGACAGCTCTGAATTCAGCTCTGACTCCAGGTGTTCTATCCACTACACCACCTAGATATCCCCATATTGAAATATAGTTATCAATATATAACATAAAAAATATAACATAATTAAAACAAGGCAATGTTTTCATGCCCAAGAAGCAATCCATATTTCAAGCACTTAAATTTTCTTCAAGATTTGTCTTGGATGGCATGCTCGGAGAAGATCCTCTTCTGCCAGTACAGCATCTCTCATGTTTTCCATCATTCATTTTTCTCCTTGACCCAGACCCTCAACCTCCTTCCTGATCCTTCTTTCCTTTAAACCTTTTAGGAAGAAAAAAAAATCTTGCCACTCTAAGTCCTGTCTTAGCTCACTGCTTTCTCAGAAAAGGATGGAAGCTCCATCCTCTCCTCCTTCCAATCCCTGTCTATAGTAACACCCATAACCAGTTTTAATCTGGAATTTGTTCTAGCCCTACCAAGGAAATGGCTCTGTTCCATGGATTAATGAATTCCTCCTTTTTGCTGATGAAGGCTGCTGCCTCCACCTGGCCCCTTAGCATAATCCTTCTCGTCAGCAAATCACCAGTATGTTAACATTCTACACTACCTTTGGAAAGAGCACCATCTTTGGTTCTTTTCTTTTAAGACTTCTAGTGATACTATCTAAAAAATTCCTCTCTCAGAGTCAAAGGAGTTCAGACCCCCATCATCTCTTGTCTAGACTATAATAATAGCTACTCACTTGGTCTGCCTGAATTCAGTCTCCTTTCTCCAGTTCATCCTCCACATAGCTACCAAACTGATATGTCCAAAGCATGCCTGGCAAGGTCACTCCTCCTCTCAAGAAGCCTCAGTGGCTTCTAGTTGCCTCTAGGATGAAATGTATTGACATTCATGGATTCTTGGCAATATAACTCTGATCTCCTTTTCGGAGTGATTCTGTATTTCAGCCAGACTAGCTTACTTGTTATTTCAGATATACATCATTTAATCTCTAACTTGTGCCTTCAGAGGCTATCTCCCATGTCAAAGTTCTCCCTCATCACCCCTCTGTCTCCTGGAAGTACTGACTTAGCTCTTCAGTGCCACCTCTTATAAGCAACTGAAACCATGATGAATTTCAGAGACATATCTCTCCATCTATCTATCTATCTATCTATCTATCTATCTATCTATCTATCTATCATCTATCTATCTTTACTCACACATACATACACACACAAATATACATGCACACATATAAATAAATAATCTGTGTATGTATACTACATAAAGTATATACTATGAAACATAATATATATGTGTATGTATAGTATGTATATGCATATATTTGTGTGCCTATGTATATATACGTACACATCTATATCTATATATATCTATCCATCTATATCTCTATGCTTATTGTGTGTGCATATATATATATATGTGTGTGTGTGTGTCATGCTTATTGTGTGTGCATATATATATATATATATATATATATATATGTGTGTGTGTGTGTGTGTGTGTCTGTGTGTTTTCATATCCCCTTTTACACACCCACAGGAGAATGCAAGATCCTTGAAGGAAGAGATATTTTTTTTTTGTCTTTGCATCCCTAGTGGTTGCCTAAATGGCTGAGTGGGCTTTGAGCCAGGCAGACTTAAGTTGGAATATTGTCTCAATCACTAATTAGCTGTGTGACCCTGGACAAGTCATGTAACTTCTCCTAAACTCAGTTTACCCATCTGTAAAGAGGAGTGAGTAATAGCACTCACCTCAGGGAGCTGGTTGTAAGGATTAAATGAGATAATGATTTTTTTTAAAGTCCTGTGTAAATCTTAAATGAGCATATAAATGACTGCTGTTACTATTATCATTTATTATTATTATACTTATTAGGCACACAATAAATATTTGTGGAATTGAAACAGAAACTAAAGCCAGTTTCCTTGTCTGGCTTTCCAGTATCCCTATCGTCAGTCCAGATTACTTCACAATCACAAGATGTAAATGGATCTGCTTGGTCCCCCGTCCTCCCACCTTCTATCCAGAATTCATTATACTGCCCAAGAGGAGTTTCTGCTTCATCTTAGAGGCAATGGTGAATCACTGGAGGTTTCGAGTAAGGAAGTCACATCTTTAGGAAAACCATCTGAGCATTTGTAGGAAGAAGGGGAAGAGTAGGTAATGGAGATGAGCTAGGAGGTTGATCAGAGACATCTAACATGTAGCACATTCTGGTCTCCAATGTTCCCAAGGGCCTTAGAACTAGCTTAAATGTTGTTAGGAGACATTTAATAAACTACATAAAATACAATAGAACATTGATAATTTAATATGTAGTTTTCTAAACCAAGTAGATTATAGGGCAGCTAGGGGGCACCATAGTGTACAGAATGCTAAGCCTGGAGTCAGGAAGACTCATTTTCCTGAGTTCAAATCCACCCTAAGACACTTACTAACTATGTGAACCTGGGCAAGTCACTTAACCCTGTTTACCTCAGTTGCTGGAAAAGGAAATGGCAAACCACTCCAGCATCTTTGTCAAGAGAATCCCAAATGGAGCCACAGAGAGTCTGATTATGACTGAAATGACTGAACAGCAGCAAAGCTGGTGTGTGTCCCAGAAATCCGACTGAGTGGCTCCCATTTTTATTTCAGTCAGATATCACTGATCTAGATGACAGATGAGAAGGGTCTTCCAAGTCACATTGGTGAATCACAGTGAGCTGACAGTCTCCTTAAGTCCCCAGATCTTTTTCATTCATCCCATATCTGACATTGTCATTTGAACATCCATCTCCTTTCTTTTACTTGTGAAGTGGATTTTTATGAACCCAAGAGAAAGACTGTACATGTATCTCTATTTGTTCAAATTTATTATATTTGATGACTTTATTGAACCAAATCCTACACTTGGGTTCAGAAAAGTCTATGGTATAAGGATAGGATGGGGGAATAGGTGCTTATAAAGAAACTGATGTGAGAAACTATCTAAAAATTTTCATAGACATTATTCTCAATACAAGACAGAATGTGATGAGACAGACACTGAAGTTAATGGGGGGATTGTGTTTCAGGGTCATTTCCACAAAAAGGAGGTGACAGTCTCTTTTTCCAGGCTGAACTTTGTCCAAGGTACTAAGTCCAGTTCAGGTGTCCCATTTTTTTAAGGATATTGACATGCTGAAGCGTTCCCAGAGGACGAAGTAACTGGAAGCCATAGATAAAGGATCAGGGGCAGATAGTTATCTCAGAGTAAAGAGGCTTGTCATTTGGAAGAGGTTGACCTCTTTGGAATGGTCTCAAAGAACAACAAATAGAAGATATAAGTACATATATTTTGACTCAAGCTCAATAAAAAATCCCAACCAGTTATAGTGAATAAGGCACTGCACTGGAGATGAGAACGACTTGAGTTCAAATCTTGCCTCAGATGTTTACTAACTTTGTTTACTTTGGGCAGATTATTTAATCTCACTCAGTCTCAGTTTCCTCAACTGTAAAATGAGGTTAATAATAGCACCTATCTCACAGAGTGGTAGTGTCAATAGAGATATTATGTAAATAGAGATATTACGTAAAACACTTTGCAAGTCTTAAAGTAATATATATATATATATATATAACAAATTATTATTATTGTTGTTGTTTTTAAAGTAATTTTAAAAGTATTGCTGTCCCCAATGGGAGCAGGCTGTCTCAGGAGGTAGATATCCATTATTAGATGTCTTCAGGTTCTCAGTAGATAACCACATCTGAATCAGGCATTCAACAAGCATTTACAAAATGTCTACCACTTCTGAGACCCTGTGCTAAGTGCTTGGGAAAGAATGAAGGCAAAAGGAAAAGAGGGAAGAAAGAAGGGAAGGAAGAAAGGAGAGATGCAGGAAGGAAAGGAAGAAAAGAAGCACTCAGTAAGCATCTCCTATATGGTAAGCACGATGCTAAATGTTGTAGGAATTTTGCCTCATCTGGTCATCATTTTGCCTCATAGGGATATAAAGACAAAATGAAAGACAGACTTTGTCCTTAGAGAGTATATACTTTACCAGAGAGATATTAGAGGAGGAATCTGCACGATCTGTAAGTACACACTTCTAACTCCTCTACCTCTGAAACTGTATGAGTCTATCATTTTGATCTTGGAGGAGTACAGTGGGGCAGAAAGAATATTGAAATCAAGGTCAAGAGTCTGGTTTTAGCCTTATCTGTTTCATGTAACCCAAGCCCAAGCCTGCATTAGAATCCTGCCTCTAAGATCCCCAGTATGACAGCCCAGTCTGTGCTTGGAGACCCCCAGTGATGAGGAAACCACTTGCCACCAAGGCAGCCCATTCCATAGTCAAGAAATCACTGGGGTCTTTTTTTAAAAAAATTGTCCAAGGTCTTGGCATTAGCACAGGAAAAATGTAAATATTTGGGGGCAATGGTTCCAAAAGAGTCAAGGAAATACAACCTATTTATTCTGCTTTCAAAGTTATGAGACTGTGGATTAATTTTAGATAAACACTCCCCATTTTTCAGGCACTTAGATGTTCTCATTTTTTATCATTTCCTGTTTATATTATAACCAGTTTCTTGTATTCATCTGACATTATGTATTTGAAAAGGTGATGGAGCAAAAATATTACCATATCATTTCAATCATCTTTACTAAAGCAAAAATCCCCACTTGTGGGGTTGGGGGAGGAACAGGATAAATTAGTTTGAAAATACTTGTAGAAGTGAAAAAGATAAAAGAAAGACTTTCCATAAGCAAGGGCCCAGTCTCTGAGTAAAAATATATTTAGTAAACATGTATTAGTCAATAGCACACTCTCAAACTCCCTTGAATCTGTGTTCTTTTTGAGATCAGTATCCCCTCTAACAATGCCAACAGAAATCCAACTATGGCTGTCCTTCTCTTGTAATTCTTGTCTCATGACACAAAGAAAAAAATATTAAGTCTATTTCACACTAATGCTATCTCATAACTATACTCTTTGCCTTCTTTCATTTCTACTGCCTCCTTCAAATCACACCATCAATTCCATACCAAGGCATCATCTGAACCAAACCCATTTCTAGGGATGATCTTGGGGAATGCTATACCCTTGATCACCCATTCTGTGGCCACCATTAGGTCATAGAATTGTAGATATCGAGTTAGAAGGATCGTAGAGGTTGTCAAGGTCCAATTTACAGATGAAGGAACTGAGGTCTAGAGAGATGAAATGAATTCCTCAAAATCACACTTGTAATAAATGAGAGAGCCAAGATCTGAACTCGAGTCCTTGGACTCTAAATCTAGTATTTTATTCCATGGTACTATGAATGATCATGAAAGTCCCTTGAATAGTGAGGAATATGCCATGCAATCTTCTCTAGGTTATTTCCAATTTTGTCCTGCCTATTACTCATTCACAGTTATTTGCATGCTATCCTCATCACACTAGGAGCTCCTTAAAAGCAGGGACTGGTTTTTGCCTTCCTTTGTATCCCCAGTACCTGGCACATAGTAGGTGTTCTGTAAATGCACCTTGATTTGACTTGACTTGACTCTGTAAGTAGCCTCCTACATTTACCTGCTAGAGCACATGTAAGTGGGAAGCTAAGCACATGAAAAGTATTGGTTAATTTGAGACTTCCTAGACCAAGTGTAATGAGAATGCTAACAATAATGATTTAACAACACTTTCAGAACTATAAAATGGACCATATAAGGTTTGGAAAGCATCCTAAAAAAAACTGCATAATATAAGTGAAATAAATACATGGGCCATTAGCCTAAGGCAGAAATAGAAAGATGAATAACTTTTCCTGAAAGGAGGAACCACATTGATAGACCTTCTCAAAATGCATTATTAATGGGTCAAAACTTTGCACAAATGCTTTTAGAACACACAGAAATCATCTCATTGAACAATGGTAAAGTGTGGCAGGAGGACTGTGGCATTTGAATAAAAATAAAATGGCCTGTACCTGAATGGACCCTTTTAAATGGTTTAGATCCAAGAGTAGAATAAAATGGTGCTCCAGAAGGTTTTATGGATCAAATACTAATAACCTGACTCATATAAAGCCAATTCATGTGTCTGTCAAGGCATCACCGCATAATGTTATTGGTTCTCTCCAAATATGAAGAACGAATGAACAAAAACCTCCAAACCACTCAGAAGGAAAAGTTCCCAAGATGTAGAGACCTAACAGAAGAACTCAAAACTTTGGGTAAAAAGTGAAAGGGCTAATCATCCCATTCTCCCAGGTTCTACTGATGTTATTCTGACGCAGATTCCAGGGAACTGAAAATGAGCCTGGATTCCAATACTCTTATTCAATTACAGAAAATCATCATTTATCCACCTTTACAATAGTTTGCTTCGCCTTGAGCACACAAGAACAATATTGGGAACACAGCCAGTCCCAGGACCATTTCTATCTGAATTCTCTCAAAAGAGGTGATAACCACCACAACCATAATCGTAACTAACATAACTATAATTGCCTCAAAGTTCACAAAACATGTTTCTTATAATATCACATCTGATGGCTCCCAAATTATCTGAGGTAGGGACTAGAAGTATTGTTATTATATTTATTGAGCCAATGAAGAAACAGAGGTTAGAAATGTTAAGTGTTGTAGTTATATTGTTGAAGGCAGCATTTGACCACAGATCTTCGTGATTCCAAGTCCAAAGTTCTACCCATTAGGCAAGACTGCCTCTATTATTGTGTGGCACCCATCTAGGACAGGAAGTCCAGAGTCAGGACAATTCTTCCTAAAATGGGACATTTGATCCATTCAAGCATGTTGGGTGGGGGTGTCTAGAAATAATACACCACCGTTACATGCATTTGTCTTTTTCTGTCCTACCATTCTTCCCTCGATCATGTGTGATAATGCATACACTCACTGAGGGCACGAGTGATAGGTTTCCTTTGAATGAATATCTCTGTTAAGTGGGCTCTCCATTCACTTTGATTTAATTCAATTCAGCAAGCATTGATTAAGCATCAATTCTTAGCAAGGTGCTAGACTGTCTATTAGGGAGGCAGAGGAAAAATGACCCTGCCTCTTCTTTCCAGGAGTTCATAAGCTAGTAAATCAGTTTGCTGGCCTACATGCAACTCACAAGAGAACACGGACCTGTGACCTGTTTATGGAAACTCGGACATAGGTTAGACATGAGATATATTCAGAAATTTCCCAGAGTCATCTTGGTATGTTTTACACACACAACCTATTTTCCTTCAAAACTCAAGTGTAACTCCAAACAGAGACAATTCTAGCCCAATCTTCTACAGGACACCTTTCCTACCTCTCCAGCTGCTGAAACCAATCCACCAAATTATCATTTATTTTGTTTGATTTGGTATGCACATGGTATCTCCTGTGACAGAATGTTCACCTCTTGAGGCCAGGTGAGCACAATGCTCAGCATACAGTCATTGTTCAGTGGATCAGTCATTTCCAACTCTTCATGACCTTGTAGATGACAGCACACCAATACTGTCCATAGGGTTTTCTTGGCAAAGATACTGGAATGGTTTGCCATTTCCTTTGCCAGTGAATTAAGGCAAATCCAGGTTAAGTGACTTGTCCAAGGTCACACGGTTAGTAGTACATGTCTAAGGCTAGATTTGATTTGAGTTTTCCTGACTTTAGGTCCAGTGCTCTATCCATCTGGGCCACTTAGCTGCTTCCTGGTAGCACAGAATATGCCCAGCACATAGTGGCACTTTATCAATGCTTTTTATTGAACTGATGTGTTCTCTCCTCTTACTCCCACTCCATAACAAGTAAGCTCCTTAAAGGCAGGAACTGTCTTGGATTTGCGCATGTATCATTGTTCTGACATGATCTGGCTCAGTTCTTTGCACATAGTAGGTACTTAATAAATTCCTGTTTAATTTAATTGAATGGTGTGATTTTTATTGTCATCAACAAAAAAGATCCTAATGGTTTGACCCTGGGATTGTCTCCTGGGATTAATTACTGCCTATTGTTTGTTTCCTTTTCCTGGGGCCATAACCTACTGTTTAAATTCCTCATTTGGGTCAAATGACCATATCCTATTCACAACCTCTCCAAATGCCATCTTAACCCTTCACCATCCTGCCCTTGTCCACCTAAGACACAAGAATGAGGACTCTGCTCAATTTCACAAGCTTTTTCTCTTGTTTTCTTTTGCTAGAACATCACAAAAGAGGACTGTGGTAATTTATAATTCTCAATTAGCTTTTCTGTCAACTACAGGAAAAATGCATTAGCAAGGAAAATTCCATGTAGATGTTAACATTGATTTCAGCCCCAATGCCTAACTGTTGTCTAATAAATGGAGCCTAATAAAAATCCATTTTAAAAACCATTCATTTTAGAAGTGTTTTTTAAAGCCAGTCTCTGGCATTAATATTCATAGGAAGTAATCCTTTTGGCTCTTAGAAGCTTTTCCTTTTTTTGGCCAACTAATCTGTTATGTAAATATTGTTGTAATATTTCCATTAAACTCCCAGCAAAGTTAATTTACCCAGTTATTTTAAAAACACCTTTAATGAAAAATATTGCCTTTGCTTTCATCGTTTCCCTTTACAATGCCACCGGCATTCTCTACACCAAACCATTTTCTTCTTTTGTTAGCCTAATAAGAAAATTGTAAAAATGACAGAATCTATGAAATAAGAAAATGTAAGGTATTTGTGATTTCATCAGTGTCATGGACCTGCAGCATTGGGATTCCTTGTGGTATTTGTATATTCAAACCTCTCTATACTTAGTATTAAGGCCCAGGGAAGAATCTAATTCATGTGACTTATGTAGGGTCACTCTGGTAGTAAGTGTCAGAAGCCAGTTTTGAAATCCTGACTCCAAGTTCAAATCTGTTCTCTCTGTCCACTTTCCCATGCTACCTGTAGGACCTTTCATAAGACAAGGAAATATTAAGTTAACATACACTGAAATCAAGACATGTACATTTGAACCTAAGAAGAGTAGTAATAATCATCCTAACACATGTAGACAATGTCTTATTATTTGTCAAGTGTTTTTCACATAATGCCAAGATAATTTTAATTCTGACCATATATTATAGTTTATAAGCCCAAATGATCCCATTTTCAAAGAAGCTGGTCCATCTACAAATCAACAGAAAGGACCTATCCAGGCAAAAAGACTTGGCTCTTGGCCTAGAGAAAAATTAATCCTTTGAACTATGCTGTTGAGTTGAAAAACAAAAAGGTAAAAAAATCCACTAGGGGTGATAATGAATTTCTGAATGAGGAAGCCCCCCTACCAATATAATTTATATTCTTAGACATGGCCTGGAGCACCAAGAGATAAGTGACTTGCCCAGGGTGTGGACAGTATATGTTAGAGGCAGGATTTGAACCCTTGTCTATCTAAAACCAAGACCAGCTCTCTTCCCATCAAGTTTCCCACATTTTTCCCTTCTGATCAATCATGACAAGTTGTTTTGTGGGTAGCCCATCAATCAGCCCAACAAACATTGATTTGTCACCAATTATGTGTCAAGCAGCATACTAAGAACTAGAAATCTAAAGTCAAAATATAAACCAATCTTTATCCTAGAGAAGCTTCACTCTATTGTAGATAAAAACAAGGAATGCTGGTATGTAGAACCTGTAGACAAGATAACTTGTTGGTGAAAGAGACATCAGCAGTTGGGAAAGGGGACCAATAATGTCTTCATGTAAAAGGGTTTCCAGCTAAATATTGAATAAGTCAGGTGTCTAAGAGGTATAGATGAGGAGGGAGAAGGTGCTAGGCACAGTAAGTGCAAAGCAGAGGAGATGGAATATCTTGGATGGGAAGCTAGAAGATGTCCTGTTGGACTGGATAGGGAGATCTCAGATAAGTACAACAAGTACATCACTGGTTAACATGAGAATGGTCAACAGCTAGGACAAGAATGAAGGAAGAAGAGATGACTTGGACACAGTCGCATTTGGGAAATTCTGTAGCTGTTTCAATGATCTGAGAAAGCAGCTTGCCAATTGAAAAAAAAAAACTTTTTAATACGAGCATTTCCCCAAAATGTCAAATGGTGGTAGAGCATAGAAAATCTCGGAAGGAGAAAAAGAAGATAATCCAAGGGGCAAAGGAAAGGAACATGGTAGGCATACACAGCATGACCATGGGCAAGTCACTCATACTCTCCGAGTGTGAGATTCCTCATCTGTAAAATAGGGATAGTAATATCCCATAGAGTTGTTCTAAGTATTACATGGGATAATTATTATGCTTCCCCCATCCAGAACACTTTGGACTTATTTTGCACATATTTTGTGTTTTCTTATTTATAAATATATTGTCCTCATGCCCTCCATCCCCCACAGAAGCCCCTTGAGGGCAAGAAATATTTCATTCTGACCCTTCCATTCCTTGTTCTTAGCACATATTTGATACGTAGTAGACACTTCGTAAATGCTTGTTGAATTGAATAATGCATGTGTCACTTTCAGTGTTATACGAGTGTCATATTTTATCATCATCATTGCCATTACAAGGGTCATTAGTCTGTAAAAATATAAAATATTGTGTGCATGCATGACTAGAAAGTGTGTAGGGAAGTTTGGCTGGGATGTTTTATTCCCTCTTTTTACTCTTTGTCATAAGAGATGACTGAGGGTGAAACCAAGCAAGGAAGATGTAGGTAAATCAAAATAGCACATATACAAAAGAAATCAACATAATAAAGGAAAAAAGAAAAAGGGGGAAGAAGCAGAGCTAGAGGACAGAGGCTAGAGGAGGAGAACTCAAGCATTTTCATGACACTCCAAGATACTGAAAGGATGTGAGGAAGGTCTGCTGCTTATTTGTGTGAATAATCTATGGAGAATTTAGGATAAAACATGGGAAGAATTATGACAGGATGAGGTGCCCTGGAAAGGACATCATCTATGAAGACCTATGTCATTTAACTGTTACAAAGGTTCTATGAGATCACCAGGGTAAACTTTGAGGTTATGCTCATTTTACTGGAGAGTAAACTGAGGCTTAGAAGAGCTTTGCAATTTGTGCAGGTTCACAGAATTCACAAATGTCAGTGTTACGATGTGAACCTTGGTCTGCTAAGCTCTTTGGGTTTCTACAATTAACTAATTCAGGGCAAGCATGTCTGTTGGTTCACAATTAATATCATCATGGTTTACTCAAGCAATTTTTTTGAAGTTGTAGAAATCCTAGCAGCTAATGTTTAGAGTTAATAGTTCATGATAGTCTGGTTTGTGCCACCTAATGGAGAAACACCCTGTGTTAATATCCTATCTCCATATAACTGTTGAGAAAAATGTAGTAACCACTCAGATCAGAAGGTTTCAGTGGCGACATCGAGCTTGGATAATTTAAGAATTACAAAATTAGAAATCACTGTTGGCACATCCCTTAGGGAGTCAAGGTCAAGGTCCAGGCGAAGCATGTGGGATACAACAGTGGGACTAAAGAGAAAAATGACACTTGTGTTAATTTACCTTCAAGGTGGACTCTCTCAATAGCTTACTTTGCTTTGTTTCATCCTAGGGCTAAGAATGTACCCAGAGTCAAGTTGTTTAAGTTTAATAGACCTCCAAGTGGGCCACCCTCTCCTCCCTCCAGTTGGGGGTGGTTCCTGACATTCATTTGAATATACTTCTCTGGGTGCTGTATGACAAAGGAAGCCAGAGGGCTTGAGTCTGAAACACGCTCTACTTTTTGTCACCTTCAGCAAATCACTTAAACTCTTTGGGCCTCACCTAGAGATGAGGTGATTGGACTAGTCGGAATTTAGGCTCCCTTTGAACAATGACTCTATGATCTTGTCATCTACCCATTAGAATATAAGCTTCCTGAGAGCAGGGACTGTGTTATTTTGTCTTTTCATCTCCAGGACCTCTCATCCATCAGGTGCTTAACAAATGCACGTTGAACTGCAGTCAAATCAACCAGAGGCAAACTCTTAACAGTTTGACTGCATCTTTATTTTTCTCCACTTTTTGTTTATTCAGAAAAAAAGGAATGTTAAAAATATTGAACTAAGATCGACATAGAAGTTGAAAATGTATACTCTTAAGATTGCCTTTAGAGCACTGGAAGGCTACCATCTGCAGAGTCTAAGGCAATCCTGTCTACGACTGAAAATCAAAGTTAAAATATGGAAAGGAAGCCCGAAGTATGCTAGCAAAGAAGATAAGATAATGCAAAGAGAAATAAGCCTCTCAGAGCTTGCTGAATGCCAAGGGGGAAGAGTATACCATGTCCAGCATTTTATCAAGGCCTCAGCCTAAACAAACGTCAAAGGGAATCACTGCTCTAACAAATAGAGGCAACAATGCGGAGCGAAGGGGCCATTTGTTCACATACATTTAGTCAAGGTTAACAATGGATAAAAATATGTACTAAGAACAGATTTAATAGCCCTAAACTGTCATTCAGTTTGTAGGAGGTATTCAAGATCCAGCTAATAAAACACAAAAAAATGGAATTTTCCAAAGGTTGGGGGTGGGGCCAGGGGAGAACAAAGTGGAAAGACTAAAGAGATAAATGCCTTCTTTTCAGAATTGCTTTACACTTAACCAACGCAAGATTGCTGAAAGTTCTCCCACTACTTTCTGCTGCTTTGCCACTTATCAGAGTCACAGTAAAAGGAAACTGCCTAAACATTTCTGGGTCACTCTCCGACTCTGTTTGTCCATTAAGCCCATTGGAGCTTCCATCAAGGGTCCTGTAATCTTCATTTAGAGTCCATTTAATCAAATGCTTAGGGAGGGGAGGCTGGCCTAGTCAGGTCTAGAGAGTTCATGTTCAATTAGGAATCTACCCGATGAAAAACAAAATCCATTAAGAAATGATTGGAGTAATGACTTAGGGTGGAAGAGATACATTATGTCATGGGCTCAGCCCACAGTCAGGTTCTGATCAGACTGTGCAAGGAGCAGGGGAAATAGCTCAGTCAACTTTTCCCCTTTAATTACTGTTTTCTTTCCCTTCCGACCCCAAGTCCTCAACTTTAAGTTCAGTAGGAGGTGACTTAAGATAGATGGTGGTGAAAGATCCTGTTAAATACAGCCTTGCTATCATCCCCCAAGGAAGGGATGGGGGGGTCAAAAATGACCCATTCTTCACTCACTAGAGCTGCTCTTATGCTCAAACCACCAACAATTATATTTTCCAAATAAAATTTTAAGATGTGAATGTGGGAGGTGGCAAATGGATCAATAAGAGAGTCATTTGTCAATAAAGAACACCTATTGTTCACAGTAGGCATGTATTGAGAATGGAAGTATCCTAATCTAAAGGGGAATCAAGAGTTAGACAGATGAAACTGATGACATTCATGAGGAGGGACAAAGATGACATATTGGCGACCTACTTTCTGTGAGCTTCTATCCACTCATTTACTCCAATTACACCAATTTTTGTTTCTGAAACCTAATAGCACATGGCTGGGATTTCTGAGAAAAAAACCAGCAACGCTGAATGGCCAGACGAGCTGGGATCCCTCACCTCCGCTCACTTTTTTCAGAGCATGATCTTAGAGATGCCCTATCCCTTTCCAGATTCCTCCATATGCAGAATAGAGCAAGGCCATCTCAGCTTGCGCTATCATTATGACATGAATTTTGGTTTTAAGATAGGAATATTTGTGTTCCAAATTCCAGCCCTTTTACCAAGAACCAATATCTGTCTGGAAGTTTCAGTGATGACTTGTATCTTAAAAGATCCCCTGCTGAAATACTACTGCAGAACTGTTTAAATGACTTCTAGGCACAGAAATTTAAAAAGGGGAAAAAAGATGAACAAGGCATTTCTTTGGGTCTTAGAAAAGCAATGTGGTATCAGGAAAGAGTTTTAGATTTGAAATCCAAGGACCAAGTTCAAATCCCACTTCTGCGGCATATTATTGTGTCATCTTCAGTAGTTAATTATTATAATATCTCCATTTACATATTGCTTTAATGTTTTTATATGATCTTAAATATTTTATCATTAGAATATAAGCTCCTTAAAGTCAGAGATCAAGTTTTGGACTTTCTTTATATTCCTAGTACCTTGCATGGGGTAGAGCACCTACAAAGTGCTTTAAAAAATGTCCATGGAAGAATTTATATCTTCACAACAACTCTGAGAAGTAAGGGTTATTACTAGGATCACCATTCTACCTCTGTGGGCATCAGTTTCCCCATCTTTAACATGAGAGGATTAGACCAGAAGACCACTGAGTTCTCTTCCAGCTCAGAATCTGTGAGTCCCAGACACTAAGGGCTTTTCTGGCCATCTCTGATTTCTGCATGTGCCTCAGTATTCTGGAAAATTTATGAAAAGGTCAAGGGATAAACAACTTTGAACTTTTCAACAAACATCTTCTACTAGTCAATTTATCATCACATCACCATCATTGGTTGCATGTATGTAGCTCTTCAAGATTCACAAAGCACTTAACAAGTTTTATCTCACTTCATCCTCACATGAACCCTGGGAGGGAATTTTACAGCCGAGGAAATTGAAAGAGAAAAAAAGTTAAGTGACTTGCCAAAGGTTATCAAACTAATTAAGTTTCTGAGGCTGGATTTAAACTCAGGTTGTCTTGATTCCAAGTCCAGCATGCTGTTCACTGTGCCTCTTTATGAATCAACAATCATTTATGTTCACATATTATATTCAGATGGAACAGCCGGGTGGTACAATGGATAGAGCACTGTGCCCGGAGTCAGAAAGATATGAGTTAAAATTCAGCCTCAGATACATCCTGCTATGTGACTCTGGGTAAGTCCCTTAACTCCATTTGCCTCACTTTCATGTCTATGAAAGAAGCTGGAGAAAACAAAAGGCAACTCGCTCTAGTATCTTTCCCCAGAAAATCCCAAGTGCGATCCTGAAGAGTTAGACATGACTGAAATGGGCAACAACAAAAATATTCCAGGCATCATTCCAAGCCTTAGAGATAGAAAAGACAAAAAATGAAATGGTTCTTGCGGTCCAGGAGCTTACATTCGCCTGCGGGAAACAATGTGCTTCTATATAAGTAAGGAGAAAAGAAATATGCTGTCAATACAAAGTAATTCGGAAGGAGGGCTCTAACACTGGGGTGACCAGACAAAGTGTTAGTCAAACTGGAATGTGAAGGAATCTAGGGATTCTAGGAGGCAAAAAAGAGAAACAAGGAAGGAAGGAAAGAAGGAAGGAAGGAAGGAAGGGAGGGAGGGAGGGAGGGAGGGAAGGAAGGAAGGAAGGAAGGAAGGAAGGAAGGAAGGAAGGAAGGAAGGAAGGAAGGAAGGAAGGAAGGAAGGGTGCATTCTACTCATGTACAAAGGCATGGAGATATGAGATGGGATACTATCATTAATAAGTAACAACAAGTCAACCAAATAGATTTCACTCAGTTCCATGAAAAAACTATCAGATTTCAGAGGTTTGGTGATCCCTCTACTATTTTCCATTACTTCACTCTCATCTAATGTACAAAGGGTCTCCTTCCCAATAAAGACAACAAGCTTTAAATGCACTTTTAACTTTCAGAATTTGAAGTCTGGTTTATGACTAAAGATGAAAGAAGGAAGAGAACTGGGGGGAGGGGAAAATCAATGAACAATATGGCGGTGCCAGGCTTCTAGTCCTCCAGACCAGACTCGGTCAATTACCATTCATGATTAATCAGTCCATATTGATAGGAATGGCCACACAAGAGTGGGTAAGACAGGATTTCAGGCAGTATGAGAAATGGATGGAGAGTTTAAAAGGTGACCTTTTAAAAGTCAGGGTCAAGTACACAACCTAACCCATGCCAAGCACACTTCAAAGGCAAGTGGGGTTGGATAGTTTGTTTTCTTTTATATATATATAATTTTCAAGTGACTCAGGCTCCCTGCCCCCGTACCTCCATATTGCCAAAGTGTGTAATGCTAGAAGACAATCCTTCATTCTTGTTATTCCAGTTACACATTGAGAATTCCTCTCAGTTGCCCATTTAATTCTGGGCTGAGATGCCTCTCCTGTGGAATGTACTTAACAATAAGGCAACCTGTAGGATTAGTGGTGCCTGAGACGTCAAAACCAAAGCTGTCTGAGGGGGGCCACGGTTTATATTACAGCACAGCCCAGAAATGGACAAAGTCCATCTGAGCGAAACAGGAAGGCCAGACCCTGGGCAATCTGTCACTGTCAGGGCCCATGTCTGTCAGCATTACCTTGTGCTTGGAAAAGAGCAGAGGGGGAAAAAGGCTGCCACATCTGTAGCTAAGAGCTAAGGAGAAGTACATTCTTCATCTTATTAATATTTTTTAAAAATCTTTTTTCCTAATTTAGTACCTTGCACACACAGTAGGCACTTAATTCAGTTTGTGGAAATGTTTGTTGAAATATTTGTTCATGGACTATCTGTTTTGATATAGAATTACTAAAAGCTAGCCCTTTCAGCTTCCTCCTCTACAGTGTAAGTTTCATGAGGGTAGGAGCTGTTTTGTTTCTAGTTTTGTGACCCTAGAACCCACACTGAGGACAGCAGGTAGTTGGTGTTTGATAAACGCTTGGGGAAGGAATGAATACGACGGGAACCCAAATCTTCCTCATCCTAAGTCCAATGCTCTATCCCCTGTGGCACATTTAGTAATAAAGCCTTAAAAATATCATTAAAATATGTTCAATTTGCTTCTTCACTTTAATAAACATTTATTAAATTTCAACTGTACATGCTTGGTGTTTGTGAGGTTCAGTACATTCGTGAGTATGTGGAGTGGAATGGAATGAGCATTTATTAAGCATGTGCTGCATATCAGATACTATGCTAAGCAATTTACAATTATTATTTCATCTGATCTTCATTTGAGGGGTCTGGTAACACAAAGATGACATTACCACTGGCTCCCCCCACCCACCCACCACGAGTCTGCAGTTCATTACAGAATGAAGACAGTGACAGAAGCAGCCATAGCCAACAGAGGAATGTGGTAATGGCCAAGTACTGGCCCAACCAAGGGCAGAGAGAAGTGTGACGAGGAAAAGCCCACTTGCATCTGGGGAAGAACGGAAGATTTTGGGAAGGAGCTAATTCCTGCCCAACCAAAGCAGAAAGACAGGAGAACAGGCTTAGAGCAGAGGTTGTTGAGGAACCTGGGCTGTCTGCAGCATCATCTATAAGAAGGAAAGGAGACTGAGCCTGGAGAGGTAATGGGAGTCAGACCATGAAGTGAAGGGTCTTCTTTAGGGACCACTGAGGAGCCACTAGATGCTTGGGAGCAGAAGAGTGATGAGACTCTAAAGGATGGTGTTTAAATTTTATATCTCCTTAATTTAATTAATTTTTGTCTTCCCCAGAACTAGCCTGTTGCATATTACCTGATTTGTGTGTGCAACAGAATAGCCTTTAAAGTCATATGTTAACACAAACAAGATGTATTTCTTGAGGGCAAGAATTGTTTCGTTTTGTGTTGGAATCCCCAGGAGTTGGTACGGTGTCTGGCCCATTGGAGTCACTTAAAGAACACTTATTTAACAAGTGATTGGTCCTCTTGTTGTGGTAGGAGGCAGGAGATCATGACTATGTCCCCCAAATCTCTTTGTCCTAGCATCTAAAGAAAATTAAATAAGAAATTCATGAATATCATCTTTATGGGACTGGATATTTTAAATTAAAGAAATAATCAGTTCTCATCTGAGTATCACAGTAGCCTTGTGAGGTACGTACTACAGATATAATTCTCTCCATTTTACAGATGATGAAATTGAGTTGTAGAAAACAGACCTGATTTGCTATGATCACATGGTAATTATCAGAGGGGATTTGAACTGAGGTCTTCTTACTCCATGTCCGGAGTTGTTGTGTTGTATGTTTTGGTTTTTTGGGTTTTTTTTTTTTGCTTTTGCTTTTGCTTTTCCATATTTTAATGCTGTTGGTCTGTGGGAGGTTTAAGCAAAGGGCATTCAAGGGGTAGCAGCAAGGTCCACGTGTCTCAGTAAATGTTTTTTGATGAAAGGAGAAGTTCGAATATCTGCAGAATCAGAAGCACAGACACCTTGAGGTGCTGGCAACAGACCTATGTTCCTGTGATGACACTGGGAGTGTGGAGATAATCCAGAAAGCCATTAAGAAACTGGATCCCAAAGGAAAGAAGCCAGAATGGGGGAGGGCCTTGAATCCAGGTCACACAGGAGGAATGGGTGAAAGGACCTGGGATGGATAGAACAGGAGAAGTGCACTGCCTTCTAGTCTTGGAAGGACCAATCTAGGGAAGGATTCATTTTGTTCTTTTGGCCCCCACGGGGCAAAACCTGGGACAATTGGGGAGAACTGCAGAGAAGTTCATTCTGGCTGGATGTCAAGGAAGATCTAGAGCTATTCAATGAGGCTGCTTTGTCAGGGGAAGCTCCTCTTTATTGGAGGTGTCACACCAACACTGGTTGAGTACTCACTGAATCCGTTGGAAAAGAGATTTTTTTTCAGGTAGGAGTTGAATAAGGTTGGCCTCTGAGGTTCCCTCAAGCCCAGAGGTTCTGTGAAGTCAGTCCTGGTAGAAAGGATGACAGGCAGAAACAGGATTTTTCTCCCCTAAGAGTCACCTTCATATAGTAACTATAGATGGAAATCTGGGCTTTAAGTAATGCCACCTAGCGGTCATTAAAAAAATACACCCGATTTCTATTTGCCAGATATAGGGTGCCCCTCTATAAAAAATATAAAAGCACTAAAAAAAATAAATTAAAATTTAAAGATAGAAAGGTTTTAGAGGTGTAGTTTTTACTGGCAAATAAAAACTCACACTTCTAAAGCCCTTGGTGAACTACAAAACACTTTTCCTCACTAGGAGTTAGGTGGTAAAATTTTCAGAATGTAAGCGCCTGGAGGGCAGGGAGGGCTTTTGCTTTTTCATTTGTATCTCCAGAGCTTCATGCAGCCCTAGGAACACTGCTATACTTTACAAGTATTTGTTATTTGCTTATTACTCCTTCACAGATGAGGAAACTGAGGCTGAACTAAGGTCAGTCAGCTGACGACAGGTCTGAGACACGAAACCAGGTCTTTTCATGCTGTGTTGAGTGTTCTTTCTGTCATTTTTATTTATTCATTTTTTGGGAGGAGAGAAACCAAACCTGAGATTTAACTGGTATAGGGATCAAAGGTAAGAAAATCTCTTCTGCTAAAGCAGTGCTACAAGTACTCTTATAAAATGAGATTATATTTGGAAAGCAATGAACACACAGCCTAGGATGTAAGAGGAACCAAATAAAGGCTTCTTCTCTTCCTTTCCTCCTTCTTCTTCTTAGAATCTTAGAGAGATGTCTAGGGTGGTGACAAGGTAAGAGATTTGCCCAGGGTTACACAGCTGGTCCAAGTCAGCTCTTCATAATTTCCATATCCAACTCCACTATGATAGACCACTCCACTCCCTAGAAGCTCCATCCTTTCCTCTTCTCCTTCCTACACTCACCTCAACATCTTATTTCCCCCTTTCAAAAATACATGGGGTAAAATGGAGATCAAGCATGAGATAGGACAGCTGTTTAGGGTAGATGGAATGATGACCATCCTTATTCAACCCCTTGAGAACACTCAACTGCACTGATGCTTTTTCTCCTTGAGAAGTGATACCTCTACTTCCTTCCTTCTCCCTTCTTGATTCACTGTGGTCTGGTGTCCGACCTTGAAGCTGCTTTCTCCAAGGTAATTACTAACCTCTTAATCACCAGATTGGATGACTTTTCATCAGTTCTCAACCTTTTTGACCTCCCAGAAGCCTTGGATCCTAATGATCACCCTCTTTTTCTTGATACTCCCTTGTCTCTACAGTTTTGGTTCACACTTCCAACTTTTTTTGACAGTTCCATCTGTTTCCTTTACTGAATCATTAGCTAAGTCACTCCTGCTAATAATGATGCATGTCCCTCAGAGCTATGACCTTCATCCTCTTCCCTTCTTATTTGGTGATCTCATTAGCTGCCGTGGATTAAATTATCTTCTCTACATTGAAGATCCTCAAATCGATTTATCCAGCCCTAACCTCTCCCTTGACTTCCAGTTTCTAATTTCTAGTTGATGATTGGATGTCTTGAACTGGATTTTACACAGACATCTTAAATTTAATATGTCCAAAATTGAACTCATTATCTTTTCACCAAAACCCTCCCCTTTCAAATTTTCCCATTGTTATTGAAGGTACCATCATCTCTCCTAGTCATCTAAGCTGAAAACTCCAGTGTCATCCTCAACTCCTTACTCTCTCTCACCCCCTATATCAAATCAGTTGTCAGGTTCTGCCATTTATATATTTACAAAGGGGGGTGAGGGGAATAATCATTTACATATAGCGCTACTATGGACTAGGTATTTTCTAACAAATATCATCTTGTCTGATCCTTCCAACAACCTGGAGAAGCAAGTGCTATTGTGATCCTCCTGTTACAACTGGGGAAACCAAGGCAAATGGAAGTTAAATGACTTACCCAGTAAGTGACCTAGGCCAGATCTGAAACCAGATCTTTCTCATTCCAGATACAGTGCTATATTGTCTATTCTCTCCTCTCACAGTCACTACCCTAATACAAGTCCTCATCACCTCACACCTAGACAACTGCAGTAATCTACCTCTAATCTTTCCCCTCTCTAAGTCTATTTTCTATACATCTGTCATATTAATCTTCCTAATGGACAGGCCATATCACATCATATACACGCACCTCTCCCTGCTCAATCAGTATCAATGGCTCCCTATCACTTCCAACTTTGCTGTTCAAAGACTTGCACAAACTGGTTACTTTCTTCCTTTCCTGTCTTTTTACTTCTTACTGTACCCCCCCTCCACTTACTTGTTTACCCACTGACCTCCTTGCTATCCCTTTTACTAAACAATCCATCTCCTGGGGAACAGACCTTTCCATTGGTTATCTCCCTTCACAAGTGCCAGCTGCAACCCAGCAATGGTTTCTTGTCCTAGGCAATTCTTGCCTCTGGTCTACAAATCCTCCACTGGGGGTTCCCCAAAGCACCTGGGGAATCTTCCTCTAGATCTCTTGACATTCCTCAGATACCAGTGGACCACATTAAATATTCATTGTTTATCCTCTCCTTTCTCTACAGAACTAGCCCACCTTCTTTTCAGCCAAACATACTAGGAAGTACAGAATAAACAATGGTCAATTGGATATCGAAACTCAAGTCAAGCAAAGAAATAGAGCCCATTTGTCCTTGTCCTTAAAAAGTTCAGTTCACCAGGTATGGGCCATCTCCATCCTTAGGTATTGAAAGACTTTGTATGGGAAATGGGTGAATGTTTTGCTGTTGATCTTTGGGTGAATGGGTGGGAACAAAACCAGGAAGAGATGCCCTGGGACTAGAGATGACACTTCCCTGTCAAAAAAGGAAAGAAGAAAAATTCTGTAAAATGTGCACTGGGGTGGGGCATGACTCCTTTGTTCCCAGTAAAACTCTAAAACATACCATTAAAAGGATGGTTTGTGAAAACTTCGGAACAGAAGCAATAATCACTACTTTCTGAGATGGATTCACCAAGAATGTCTCACAAGAATAAATTTTTTTTCTTCATTTGTTGAGGGGACTAAACTGATAGATGAGGAGAACAAAGGCTCTCATTCTCCCCTTGTGCACAAAATGAAGTGATGTGCACTGGACAAAAGGATAATTAGGTGCCAATCAAATTGGTTAAATATCCAGAAACAAGAATGATCAGTTTCTCCATTCATCAAATGAGCAGGTTGGACTGGATAAACGTGAAGGCATTTTCCAGCTCTAACTTATGGTCCTCTAATTAAAGGTTCAGCACCCACCTGGAAGTTTACAGCAGAGTAGCATGGGAATATGTCTTTGCCCCCTTTCTATTCAAAATATTTGTAGATTTGGATGAGACAAAAGCAGTGTGCTTATTAAATTCAAGTGACCCGTAACTGAGACGCAAAAATGTCCAGGGGATACAATAATATTTCATGTCAAAAAACAAAATATCTAAGGATTCATTGGACTGAAAGTTCAATATGAGTCAACACAGAGATAGTAGAAGGACAAATCAAAGCTAATGTGTTCTTGGAAAGCTAGAATGTTCTTGAGCTGTGTTGCTAGAATGGATGACTGCAGAATAAGGCATTGGCTTAGCTGTGTACATGCACTGTCCTCTTCAGATTACATCTGGAATGGGGTACTCAGTTCGAGGTATCATGTCTTACGAAGGTCACTGACAATCTGGAAAGCACCCAGGTGAGAGGTGATAGTAAGTTAAGGTGAAAGGAAATTATGTCAAGTGAGATGTTTAGGATTCAGAATGAGGCTGCCATCTGGAGATGGGATTAGGGTCTTTCTTCTTGGCCTCTGGAGACAGAGTTAGGAACAAGGGATAGAAGTTGTAGAAAGGCAAAGTTCAGCTTGATATGAATGACATATACTGTACACATATCATATAATATACATATTATAAACATACATGTGACACACATGCATATACATGTGATATATGTGTATATGCATATGATATGTATGTATTGCTATTCAACAGAAAAATTGGTTGCCTTAGCAGTTAGTAAATATTTATCCTCTGAAAACTTTCCAACAGATGATCTATGATCATTTGTTGAGTACAGGATCAGAGGTTATAAGAGCATAGACTTAGAGCCAGAAGGACCCTGAGATCTCATGTAGTAGAAGTCTCTCATTTTACAGTTGAAGAAATCGAGGCCCAGAGACTTTTAAAAAGGTCAGGTGGTTGGACCACAGGCTACCTAACATCTCTTACAAAGCTGAGATTATATGTTATTACATATTAAAAGAGAAGACTTGAAGAGATTGGGCATGATATCTATATTTAAATATTTGAAAGGTTATTTATCACTAGCATATAGAAAGGTTCTCTAGGGTGGGTATAAAGTAAAGGGAAGCAGATGATTTCACCTTATTGAAAGGAAAATTGAAAAACAATAACCCTCTTTCTGATCCTGCTCCAAAGCAGAAGGGGCAATCCCTGGAGGTGATGAGTTTCATATCTGTAAAGATCTTTAAGCAGAATCAAAGATATTTTGCAGGGATTCCTATTCATGTAGTGACTGGAATCAGTGACCCCAGAAGCCACCTCCTGACTCGAAGGTTTGTGATTCTACAGAGACTACATCGACAGCTTTTGAACATAGACCAGACTCTGTGGCTATCTACAGTCTTTAGGATTTGGTGGTACAGATGCAGTCACAATGTTTCATACTGTAGCTCAACTTTCAGGCTTTAGAGAAAAGTCTGTGATCTAAGCTCCTTTCTGAGAGTAACTTTCACTTTTTGAGGTATGACTTGTGGTCCTGGCCTTAGGGCTCAGGGTGACCCCTTGACTCTGTCACTTGAGTTGTGTCTGATTCTCCAAGACCCCATTTGGGGTTTTCTTGGCAGAGATACTGGAGTGGTTTGTCATTTCCTTCTCCAGCTCATTTTATAGATGAGGAAACTAGAGCAAAAGTTAAGTGATTTACTCAAGGCCACACCACTAATAAGTGTCAGAGGCCAGATCTGAACTCAGCTCTTCTGACTAAAGGCAGAGAGCATTATCCATTGTACCACCCCCCAACTGCCCCTGACTCACATTAGCATGCTTAATCCATGATGGTTTAACATTTTAGCTTACTGGCTCATTGTCAATTATCTCTGTGGCCAATGTCAGTGTAACTTAAAGAATCAGCGTATTTGGTCCAGGTATAGGTTTGCTTAGGAAATGTGTTAGATATGTGAAAACTTACCTCCACAGTGGAGTTCAAGCCTGAAAAGCAAAGAAAAGCCATTTTCCAGGAATAAGAAAAAGGGCCAATAAGTCCATTCACTCTCTCCATTCTCAATCAGGAGGGAAGTAAATGATATCATACTTCCCATGACTGAGTACTAGGGAGGACTGCCCTACCAGTGACCAGGAGACAGGAAACAGGCAAAAATGGGAATGGAAATGCATGTGACTCTGTTTACCTTGTGATAGCTAACATGGGGAAACACAGCTAAAAGCATTTGGATCTTCAAGCTCTACTTGCAAAGGCATATTTGATGACTGCAAATTAGTTTCAGAGCCCAAAGTACAGACTAGAAACTGTATTTTAAAAATATGCCAAAGGTCCCAAAAGGTTAAGAAACTGAAACAAAAGGAGGGTGTAGTATAAATAACCATAAGAGGTAAGAATCCCAGACAGGGGGTGACCGAAGAAACAAACGCGAATCTCGAGGTGGTTTTTCAAGATTAGGAAAACACAGGATTTGTGACTAGGAGGCACTGGACCGTAGGACAATGGGATCATACAAAATTAAGTTTCACCTCTCGGAGGAGAGTAAAATAAAACAAAAAAACAGTATGTTAAAAAAAAAAAAAAGCTTGGTAATGTACCTGAATCGGCAACACATCTGGAAGGAATCGTAAGGGAAACGGTCCAAGACACAATCCTATAGAAAGCAATCTCAAATGTACAATATGGGTGGCCTCCCCCGGGCTGCTGCAAGTGATACTTTCCACTGTGGGAGGAGCCATCCCCGAGCCCAAGTCAAAGGAAAGGCTAGTGTCTCACCCCACACTAACATCAGAGGATTGAGACCCTGGATGTATCCTTTAGAGATGGCTGTGACTGCTGGATGAGCACAGATAAACTGAACAAGGACTGGAAACCCCAGTCCTTGGAATTCCCAAGAAGGAAATCCTTCCTGCCCTTAAGGAGATTATATTCCATTGAGAGGAAACTGCGTCCACAGATGTTTGAGCAAGCCTGGAATCATGGTGCTGCCTGTGAAGATGTCTGACTACAGATGGCCAATTTTCATTACTGCCACCTATCACAAACGCCTGAAGGGACACAAAGGAGCCTGGAAGACAGAGCCTTTCAAAGCCAGCTAGCTCCCAATCCTCCTCCTTTAGAAGGTGACTTTCTTAGTAACTGCAGTTCTTAGCACAGTGCCTTGCATATAGCAAATTCTTAATAATTTTTCCCATTATTTCATTCCAGTCACTTAAATAAACATTAGCAAGTACCTGTTATAGAATGCCAGTCCTACAGTCAGGACGACTTGAGTTCAGATTCAGCTTTAGACACTTTTCAGTCATGTGACCCTGGGAAAGTCACTTAACTTGTTTGCCTCAGTTTCCTCTTTTATAAAATGAGGATATTAATAGAACCTACCTCCAGGGCTGCCATGAGGATCAAATGGGACAGTTGCCATAAAGCACTTAACACAGGACTGGAACCTAATAAGTATTATAAAAATGTTAACTCCAAGTTATTTTTATGGCCAAAATGCTGAGGACACAGAGACAAAACCCAAACAGCTCTTACCGTCCAGGACCTGATAATTTATTTGCTAAATTGCAATCCTATGTCAATGCTTGTTGTCCTTTGTGCTCAAAGAGGACAAAAATGGCATCACTACGTTGGGGTCAATGTAAGTTGCGTCTGACTGTGGCTGATCAGAATACTATATGCTCAGAAGTCTCTACCATTGAATCAGCACAATCCATATGAGTGGAGATGGAGCTAAACTTGCACATCTCACATTTCTTTAGAGCTACTGAAATTCTCCTTTGCTCACAGAGTACAGCACCTTCTCTGATGAGGGCACACCACTCTGGGGAGTCCCATGACAGCATCTCCCATATGACACAATTAATTCCAAAGTTCTTCACAGAGACCTTGAGAGTGTCCTTGTATCGCTTCTTCTGACATCCATGTGAGCACCTGTCTTATGTAGTTCTCCATAAAGTAGTCTTTTAGGAAAACATGCTTTTGGCATTTGAAAAACATGACCAGTCCAACAGAGTTGCAGCCTCTACAGTAGAGTTTGAATGCTTGGCAGCTTAGCTCAAGAAAGGATTACAGCATCTGATATTCTCTCCTGCCATAACCCTAAGACAATTCAAATGGAATTGATTCTGTCAGCACAACAACTCTGTGTACCTTCATTTGGTAGCCAGTCTAATACTTCTTCTCTCCCACACTTTCCTTCAGAGCCCCCCAAATACTGGGGTAATTCTGGTAATGCATGTGTTAACCTCATCATCTATGTGGACATTCCTGGAAAGTATACTGCCAAGGTAAGTGACCTTATTCACAATATGCAAAATTTTTCCATTTACTATAACCTATGGTTCCACATATAAATGATGTGATGCTGGCTGGTAGAGAAGCTGTGCTTTCTTGGTGCTAAACGTCAGACCAAAATTAGCACAAACAGCACAGAATCAATCCATACTTTGTTGCAGTGCAGCCTCAGAGGCTGCACTGAGTGCATAGTCATCTGTGAACAAAAAGTCACGCACCACCTCTCCTTCCACTTTTAGTCTTGGCTTCTAGCCTTTCAAGCTAAATAATTTACTATCAGTGTGGTACTTGACCTTGATACTCTTTTCATCCTCACTGAAGGCATTTGACAATATTGCTGAAAACATCAAACTAAAATCATGGGAACAAACACACAACCATGGTTCAATCCATTGGTGACTGGGAAAATGAGAGATCATCATCACCATGAAAGAGCATGCCATCATGAAATTGATGTACGATATTGATGAACTTCTATGAGCAACCATATTTGCCATGATCTTCCACAAGCCCTCATGACTGAGAGTATCAAAGGCCTTGGTCAGATCAGAGCTGTCTTTGTCCCTGGAAGAATATAATCACTTCAATATGTGATGGAGCCTGAATGTTTAGCTTTCTTCCATATTTAATTTCCTTTGGTGGGCACCCTTGTGGACTTGAAAGATCTTGATGTCTGTAAATAGTAGCAGTAGCATCTATAGAGAAGTGGCATTTGAAGCAAATGGCAGAAATGGACTGGTAGCAAGAATGTTTGCATCTTAGAGGGAACAGCCACCATCAAGAAAGGGGCCAAGCCTGTCCCAATTACTGGAAGAGTAAATGATGATGATGGTGGTGGTGGTGGTGGTGGTGGTGATGGTGGTGGTGGTGACTAGCATTAGTGTAGCACTTACTATGTGCTAGACAATTTTAGCCAGACTAATTAGCAGTCCTACAAACTGTTTTATGTCTCAAGAAGGATTAAATATTATCCTCTCAGACAACTGTACCAGGGGTTGTACGTTAAGTTCTGAACCATGCTTAAATCATCCTGCACATGGCGGTTCCTTTAAGATTGTCATTATTTTCTCTTTGAGAATAAATGACCTGTCCCAAAAATATGTATTGTGCCTTAAGTACCTCTCTCAGTTCCATCTTGGAGGGAGGATAAAACCCCAGACTATAAGCCAAAGTATCATTTGTCTTTATTAATGAGACAATGAATGCAAGAATGGTGAGCTTAAATTTCCTCAAAAGAGTTCAAGTCCCCTCAGCAATGAATCTGATCAAATCACAGTCCATATATTGCCTCATTTGATCTTTATAAGCACTCTGGGAAGTAGGGGCCATTATTATTTACATTTTTAAAAGGGAAGAAACTCAGACTCCAAGAAGATAGGTGAGGTGTGCTTATTGGAGTGTACAGTTACTGTCTACAATACAATTTGAATTCAAGTCTTCTTAACTCTAATTACAATATTCTATCTGCTATAGCACCTGGCCACCTCATAAAATAAATAGTTAAGATTTATTGAATTGAGCCTTTGAAAGACTTCCTGGTATATATTTGGTTGGCTCTTTATAAGAACCTGTGTACTAACTTGCCATGTCCTTCCCATATTCATCAGCATCACCAGCACCCTCCCAAATCTATCTCATTCAGAATCTTTTTCCCCACTTCAACTTACACAGACAAGATCAAGTTTAATTCCATGGCTTAACTGAATGTATTTCAGGCCCAGTGCTGAGAGGCAACTGTGGCCTTGGATTTTCTAACTCTAAAAAACCACCACCAATACCCTGACCACCATCTCCCTTCACTCCTACTAGAGACAATCCAGGACCCGAAAAGCACCTTGCTTCCAGCCCACTCCCCCTGCCATCAGCCTGGGGGGTCATTCTTGGGAGATGCTCCTGGCAAGGGCTCCAGTCACATCTACTGGAGACCCAGAAAGGCATGTGCTTCTGCATCAGAAGCTGATAGCATTTATCAGTGTAAATGACATTAAGAAAGAACCTTCACCATCTGCTTTGCTGATGTATCTGAAGGACCCTAAGACTCTTCCTTCTCACTTGGAACTAAGATATTTACTACATGTTGTCTCACCCATTAGAACATAGGGTCCCTGAGAGAAAGGGCTATCTCACTTTTCTGTTTGTATCTCCAGAACTTAGCAAAGCACTGTGCATATAAGTGCTTAATAAATCCTTCCTTCATTTATTTATTCATTACATGAGTTGGATTATGCTATAGCTAAAAAGTACTGCTAATATCCCGGAAACAGGGAATCTGGTCTAGTATGCTCTGAGTGGGGAAAATCTTCTCACAGGAAAAAGGGATTTCTATGTGCTCAGAAATGCCAGTCACTTGGTAACTGGTGAGGGAGAACTCAGCTACATTCTAATAAGAGAATGTTCTGTCAATCAGCACTGGGAAGGTGGTGGCACAGATTGCCAAGCTGGGTGACTTGATCCAGTGGGCAGTGAGTAAGTCTATTGGTGGGATGGATTATTCGCAGAATTTCAAGCAGGACTTGGTTAGCCTGCAAAATGTAGGACCTCTTCAGGTCTGAACTTCTCAGCATCCCTGGGGTTTTGAAAATGAGGCTAGCAGAACAGCAACATGATGGAGAAGGTCCAAGGAAGGAGGGGAAATCTGCCCACTTCTGCAGCAAAGCATACTAGCACTAACTCCAGAGACATACTAATGGCCAAAGAGGATCTAAACATCTGATCGAGACTGCCATTCAGTAAAACGAATTTTTTTTAATCAGTTGCATAGAGGCTGGAGGGATTGTAAATTTAGCCAAAAGAGTTAACTTGCAGAAAAGAAGATCATCACTGAAGTCCTCCTCACTGTCATCGCTGTCAGTGGCACCATCATCCTCACCCTCACCCTCCCATCTGCTCCCAGAGCTGTACTGAGCATGCTTCCAGTAGGCCCATGGAGGATAAGCTGACCTTCCAACATTCATTCAATCATAACAATAAAATCATCATTTATCCACCTGGACACTAGCTCAGCAAAAATGAAACCCAAAAGAAAACTAATAAGGTAATGACTTGTCCCAAAATCATTTCCGCCTGAATTGCCTGAAATAGAAAAGGAATAAGAGGAAAAAGAGTAACCAAGCTCTACGTGTCTACAGAATTTATTCTGTTCTTATTCAGTTGTTTCAGTCCTGTCCAATTATTTGAGACTCCATTTGGGGTTCTCTTGGCAAAGACACTGGACTGGTTTGCCATTTGTTTCCCCAGCTCGTTTTACAGATGGGGAAACTGAGGCAAACAGGGTTAAGTGACTTGCTCAGGATCACACAGCTAGTAAATATCTGAGACCAGATTTGGCCTCTAGTCTTCCTGACTCCAGGCCTAGGGATCTATCTGAAAACCACTTTCTTTTTCTAGGCTCTTCTCTGGACTTTCCCTATCCTACCACAGATGCCTCCTTCCCTTAGGAGTTCACTTTGTTGCCCAGACTGCTGTGCTAGAAGTCTTCTCTGTTCCTGTGACCCCTTCCTCTGATTGACAGGTTCCTTCCAGAACCCATATTTTAAGAAAAATAGCCAGGGTAGCCATGGGTCACCTCCTCTGATCTCCAGGATTTCCTCAACTCTCCAGATTTCTTCTATGAAGCCCCTACCTAATCACCTTTTCCCCATGACTTCTCAGCCCACTCTCTAAGTAGTCTCCCTCAATTAAAAGGGAAGCTCCTTGAGGGAAGGCATTTTCTGATTGTTTTTTGTTTTCCTAGTGCTTGGCATGGTACATGGTAAGCACTTAAAAAAACACTGATTTTATTTACTTGACTTTCCACATAGTTTCTGCACATGACCATGTTCTGCTCCTTTTCCCTCCAGAATAAGTACGTCTCACCTTGTCCTTTCCACTCCAACCTCTACCACTCTGTTTCAGTGGAAAGTTATCTTTTGTAAATTAATTTTTTTAATTGACAAAATTCAATTTTCTCTCCATCCCATGCAATAACCCTATGTTGTCTCATTGTTGGATGCTGACATTTAATGGCTGTGTGACTTGGGATAAAATTCTCTGCATCTCTTTCTGATCTCTTCAAACGGTTCATGCCATCTGCTTCTCCGGGACAATATAAGAGAAGAACTTCCTGAATCTTGGATTGGGAGAGAATACTGAATGATTTGGGTCATTATGGTCACCAGTGTCAAATATTTACTTCTCCATCTAGCTTTTTTGGGGGCCATTTTTGAACAGTTGGGAGCTACTGGGTCTTTCCTGAAGGGATAAATCTGAAAGAAGTAGATTCTCTATTTTCTTTTGTGCTTTTGATCTTGAATTGGATTTTATTGATTTTTGCTCTTGTGTTTTTAGGTAGAGATGCGCACTCACATCACCACCATGAACTCCCGCCTAGAAACTGGTAAGCTAGTCATCTACAATTAAAACTTACAGTCTTAAAAATCGCCTAAAATGCTGAGAGGTCCAGAACCTGCCTAGAGTCACAGAGCCAATCACCATCAGAGGTGAGACTTCTTCTCAGGTCTTCTTCACTCTAAGGTTCGTCCGCCCTGCCTGTATTTAAACTGAGGATGTTTACTGAGTTGAATAGGATGGAAGAATAAGCAAACAGTGAAAGAATACCCAGAATTTACAAATTAGGGGAAGTTAGATAGGACCATAGTCCATAAAATGCTGGGCCAGGAGTCAAGAAGACTCGTCATGGTGAGTTCAAATACAGCCTGAAATACTTACTAGCTATGTGACCCTGGGCAAGTCACTTAACCCTGTTTGCCTCAGTTTCCTCATCTGTGAAATGAGCTGGAGAAGGAAATGGCAAACTATTCCTGTAACTTTGCCAAGAAAATCCCAAGTGGGGTTACAAAGAGTCAGACACAACTTGAACAAGAAATGTAATACCACAAATTTGTCTGAGGCCCCAAAAGCTCTTTTGACTTTTGAGAAATAGGCTGAGTGCCTCACAACATTCTTGTATCTAGGTTCATATGGAGATCTGCAGACAATAGAAAGAGGTAACTACAAGGCAAATTTCTTGAGGGCAGAGAGTTGCTGGAGTCATTGTTGCCTGTTTTATCTTCCAGGACACAGTGATATTATGAATAGTTACATTAGGCATTGCTAGGATGCTCTTCCTCCATTTGCCTCTTGATCTCCAGCTCCTTTCAAGCTTAACTGAAGAATCACCTCCTATAGGAAACTTATCCTGACACTTCTAGCGATAAGTGAGGAAATAACAACCGTTCAAATTATTTACCCATTTCAGTATGATATCTCCCCCTTTTCCTTCCATCCCAATCTCTCATTAAAAATTAAATACCTTAAGGTCAGAAAACATTTTCTATTTAGTCTATATTCACAATGTATCTAGCAGATGATAAATGCTTAATAATGATTTTTTTTATTGCGTTGATTTGAGTTGGGTTAGTTGAGTTAAACGGGATCTGGTTACGCTCGACTGAGTTGGGTTTAACTGGGTTGGGTGGGATAGGAACACTGACTTTGAAAAAGGTGACTGGGGTGTGAAGGCAGAGGAAAGCAATACAAACAATGAATTAAATGGTGATGATTGTAAGGACCAGAATCGGATCCTAGATCCAGCACTGTCTCCACCTAGCCACCCATTACCAGTGCTCTCCAACTAGGAAGGATGTAGCTGCCAGGAGTTAAGATCTGCTTGCTTCTGTAGACTCCCAGTTGTGAAGAAGAAAGCCGACGTGTAATCTTCCACTCCCCAAACACTCCAATTTGGCCACTAAAGATCCTGTTTTCCATTTGCAAGCCCTCTCCCCTGCCACTACTTTGGGTAAAGCTTGGTTCCTTGCAAGGCAGCCCTTTCAGAACCCAGGGTCCTGGGAGGCATTTGTTACTAACTGCTAGTGTAGCCTGCCAAGCCCCAGCTCCCTGCTGGTGACATGACCACCTAGTGACCTCTAAAAATGTTTTAACAATGTGAAAAATATCTCCCTCTTGTAGGAAACAGCAATTTTTTAAATTAAACGTACGTTGAATGCTCGCTTATATACAGATAAATGGTGTTCAGAGTCACCTTCTCTGTTTCCAATTTCAATCTTTTGAAACCCAGCCCAAACCTAAATAAATAAACGTTGATACTAAGAGGAAACTACGAGCTCACGAGCCTTGTGATTTCACAAACAGCTTTTTTCCATTTTCTAAAATCTAAACTGCAGGCCAGACATAGAACAGGTAATGAAAAGAAACAAGCCTGGCTGTCCCTACGTGGCTCGGAGCTGAAAATACGTTGGACCGAAATAAGTGGCTATAATTTGGCAGACAACATCCTTAAAAGCTTGCAGCTTGTTATTGAGATGGGGGCGGGAAAGGCGAAGAGTTATGATAGAAATTTATAAATTGAAACACTATCATCGTGTTGAAAAGTTCCCTTGACATTAATTCATTATCATCAGACTTCTGAGCTGAATTTTCTCATCTCCAAACTCTTGTATAACCCTCAGCCCCATGAGATGGTTACTCTCACCCACGGCACCATGGAAAGCTCATGTGAAAATATTCATATTACATTAACGGTAGAGTAGCTTGTTTATGCCGTCATCTATAAAAGGAAGAAAAGGAAAGTTACCGAATAAAACCAGGGCTAAAACATCTATTTATGTCCTCTTAGACTGATGGAATATTCTGTTGGAGATGATACTAAATATCTGATAAATTTATCACCACTAAGGTTTCCCATTGCATTTATCTTCCCAAACTTTCTAAATTAAAAACTCCATTCAGAAGACACAGGACCACGTTGAGAATTATTGCTCAACAACGTGTTTCTTGTTCATCCCGACACTTCCTTCCCATGGATGACCTCTAAACAGTGGCCAAAACCACACCAATTTCAATTAGGATAAAACCAAAATGGCCCCAGGTCCCAAGGCTTTCCAGATCACTGCTTTTTAAGTTAGTGCACACTCTGCTCTATAGAATGTGCCATTTCTGGCTTCCCCTTTGCTTGTTTTATTTTTTTCCCCTCCTGCCCCATTCCATTCACACACACACGCACACACACACACACACACACACACACACACACACACACACACACACACACACACCACTACTACCGTCTCAGACTTTTTAGCGCTGCCAGGGAGAATAAAAATTCACTGCATTTTAAGTCAGCTTTCCAAAACATACAGACCCAAATCTAGTTTTCTTTTAATCTGCTTCTGGATTTACACATTCTAACTTAAAATCCATTTTGGCGATACGGCTGACACAAAATAAATAAGCTTTTGATGTAAGGACCCAACCCTCAACTAGGAAATGGTCCTCTTGGAAATAGCCCAGGCCTTGGCAGTCACAAAGTGGGAGCTGATGATATTCATTGCCCCAGTGCGCATGAGTTATTGCTGTTTCCAACTTGGGAGAGCTGCGCTTTATCTCTTGAAACTTTCCCCAGCTTTAATGAGCTATTCCATAAGGCCTAAGTGGGTCTGGTAGACATGCCTTCAACAAAAAATAAAATAACAAGGCAGCTTTACCTGTATGTAAAGACTCAAACTCTGATTTTCCAGGAAAGATAGTAAAAGCATTCCGTAATGCCAGGCTAATATATTCCGTAGGTCCTGGCTATACTGGGATCTCATTCTGGCTAGGTGGTGTTCTTCCGTATGTGGACATGTCTGGATGTGACTCACACTATATCCCAACCCATGTAACAACGAGCCATGATTTTGCTTTACTTTACTTCAAACATACCAATAATTTAGGGGATCATTACTTATCTAAGTGAAAGATTTTAAACTAAATTCTAAACTGAGGATTGCACAATTTTCAACTAAGATTTGAATCGAATTCTCGTTAAAATTAAATAGAAATTCAACAAGGCTTGTTTTTAGAATCTATGTCCATTAGTCTCCTTTTTGAGACCTTTCCTGATCTTTGCAGGTGCTGATGCTCCTCCCACCACTCTCATCCCAATACCTTTAACTTAATTTTTTATAATTTGTATTTCCTTTGATGTCTATGTGTTCTACAGATGCTTCTGGAGGTCAAGGACTCTAGAATGTTTGTCTTTGTGTCTTTGGTGCCTGGCACATGGTGGAAGTTTAACGAAGGATGTTGGTGGATTGATTGACTAAACTGTCCCAGCATGGCTACTGTAGCTGCCATCTCTTTGTGGTCCAGTGTTTCAGACAAGTCATGGAAATTTCCTGTAGAAATCAATCCACTTTCTTGAGCTTCTTCAAAAACCAACTTCTTAGTCTTTTCTTTGGGTATTAACATTCCATTGGTTATAGACAGGTCTGTGATCACTGAAGTTATCAAAGGTAAGCATTTGTTCTCCCCATGGTTGGTAGAAACCGAGGCTGGACTCTCAGAGCAGGATGTGGCATCATTTTATAAGGAATTGGAGTCACCAGATCCTTCCGTGAATCTGGACTTAAAGGATATGTAAGACTATATTATTGATTTTTTTTTCAAATTTCCATCCCCAATTTTTCCATATAGTAAACTCCATGATTTCTCAATTTATATTTGCCTTAGGAGTTAAATCTGAGTAAAACTCTATGATTTGAGCTTGTAGATATAGAGAGTTTATGCATTCCAGGAAGTGTTAAATCACAGTGCATGTGAGGTTCTCCATTTTTCAAAAGCATACCCTTCATTCAGTAATCATGGGCCTGAGGAAGATCACAGAGACCTACCACACTCCTTCTTTTGTCATTCAACTCAAATGCCAGGTGTCAGCAAGGACACTGTCTATGTTTTCTTTCTGCGGAGCAGAATGATGAGGAGCTAGTGAACTCCAATCAAAGATTCCCATCTTCAAAGATTTGTACCCAAGCCAGACTCTTAAGACCATCACACCCAAGGAAGATCCAGCCACTAGTTGTTCATGGGCACCAAAAGCTGGCCTTCTGGCAAACAGGGACAGATTCGAGGATGAAATCCATTCTGACCATTTTAAAGTTAATTAAAGGTACTGTGAAGCAAGCATTCCATGATCCTCAGTGGACCTGAGCAGCTGGAGTGACTAACTTGGGAAAATCCATGCTATCCAATTTGTCTTTTCAAAGGCAATAGTAGATTTACGACATTGAAGGCAGTGATATTGCTTCACATTGATGCTTTGAATATCAAATGTTTGTATATGTATGTGCGTATGTGTATGCACGTGTATGTGTATGTGTGTTTGGAAGTGCATATGGGTATGCCTGTGTTTATTTATGTGTATGTGTGTGCATGTGTGTGTACAATGTGTATGAGCGTACAAGGGTGTGGGTAGAAGTGCAAATGTATGTGTATGTATATATTAATATGGTTTGGTTGGGTTTGATCCAGAATTGTGATTTTATTAGTGTGGCGAATGCTTTTCACTGTTACAACTCAACTGTTCACACCAGGTCAACTCACAAAGCATTTTTGAGGCAGCTCCACATAGATTCTCTGCTAAGTGCGGGGGATACAAAGAAAGACAAGAGACAGCCCTACCCTCAGGAAGCCTATAGTCTAATGGGGGAGGCAATGGAAGCAGCTATGGACAAAGAAGATGCAGACAGGATAGAGTAGAGGTCATCTCTTGTACAGAAGCACAAGAGGTCTCAGGGGACTTGACTGAGGCCAGTATTACAGGTAGTATATGGCAAATGAGGAACATGATCTCATGCCTTTCTAGGGTAAGCTGGACTTCAGTTCACTACACCAGGGATGGGAGGGAGCTGGCCAGCTCAAGAGAGCTGATGGTTTTTTCAGAGTGAGCATTTATCCCTTGCAAGTCAGCAAATCAGGGCTAGATTTATTGTTTGAATGATTGTCTAGACAAGAAAGTGGTGGAGAAAATGTTAATAGTGCAGGTTAAACTTAAAAGATATGTTGCATGTACAATTGTGGGAGGGGAGGAGGGTTGAGCTGGTTGTTAAATTTTTACCAGCACATCCCTCCTACATCATATACATCTATGGTTTAAATTATGTTAAAATTGAATCCTTGTTAGAAGAGACTATTCAGATAAAAGCACTTAAGATGGCAAAGGGCCCACAGGACCTTGCCTTAGGAAAACTAAGGAACTGGGGAAGAGAAGCCTTCTGGTGGAGATGCAATGAGGTCAGGGACCTCAAGGCTTTTTATGTGGAAGAGGGAGGGCTCTAGCTCTCCTTGGCCCCAGGGGCTAGAAAACATGGGTCAGTGTCTGGAAAAGGGAGACTGAGAGCAAGACAAACTTCCTCATTACCAGAGCTATCCAGAGGAGAACAGGCTCCTCCCTCTCATGGTAGTGACCCATCCTCCTAACCACCAAGGAGGCTTCAAGCAAACACAAAGAGCCCCTTGTTGATGGGATTGTAGAGGGGACTCTTGATCGGGTACCAGGGGCCTGATGCCTCTGACGTCCCTTCCAATGCTGAGATTTCAGGCCATAACCTAAAATCCTTGACTTTCCAAAGTTGGAAGAGGATGTGACATTCTCCCATGGCAGCTGCTTCCTTTCAAATGGATTCGAGGAGGTTTTCAGGCCCCGATTCAGGTCTCTGTCGGAGCAAGAACATCCTCCCCAGAGTTACGTCAATTCCCAAGAGTTCTTGTCTTTGGACATTTCCCACTCCCTTCCCACCTATCTTTGAAATTCTTCCTTCTGGGGAATAATGCCACAAAGCACAAATAAAAAGATATCACAAGCAGGCAAAAAGCATCACTATATCTCTGTTATTTTTCATATCAACACTATTTCAAAAATGCAACTGTTAAAACTGAACCCTGAAAAAGATCCGGTGTCTTCATTAACAGAGAAAAGCAACTGATGCTCCAGCTTACTTAAATCACTCTTAGTTTTTCCCCCCTCAATTTTCTAGACATTCATACAGGAAGACATGCTCAATATCTTCTCTGACCCCCCCCCCCCCCGTTGCTGCCCCCTACCCTTCCCAACACTAAGAGACAGACCAGCTGGGACATTTTAAGTCTCTTTCATTAAAAAAAAGGTTAAGGTCAAAATAAGTATGATAAACATGGTAGTTTCTATTCTCAGAGCTCAAGGATAAAAGACTAAATGCACACACAAAACAAAAATTTCTAAAATGTACTAACTGTAAAATAAAGATTCCCCTCTCCCCATAATTAACGGTGGAGGTGGGGAGAATCACTTTACAATTAAAAATCTGGTCTTAAACACAAATCTAGTAGTTAAATTTATAGGTACACATTCCTGAAATTTATGTTTCCAATTATCTGAATGATTGACACTCTCAAGTTTAATGGGAGATTATGAAGAGCGATGTACTTTAATGAGGATGAAGTAGATTTTTCCTCTGTTAAAGAAAGGAAGAATTAGATTGTGTTTTACTTTAATGAACCTCCTTTGTCTAGACCATCCCAGCGTAATGTCTTAAAGCTTCGGCTGAGAGTTCTCCAAAGGTAGTAAATTCCAACACTTTGCCTTAGAGCAACCCTCTTTGTTATTAGATGCCGAGATCTTTCATGTACACCGTCTGTCACTGCTCCCCCTGCCCTCCCCACCGCAGCCCCCAAACGAGAAAAGAGCAAGAAGAGTGATTACAGCCATCAAGTCACACAGGGATGCCCCCCAGGTCTGCAAAAGCAAATGCATATCCCAGAAATATTTTTACTTCAGGATTGGATACCTCATATGTGACAAGTGAATTAACTAACAAAATTCATCTTACTTAACACATAGCTAACCAGAGAGCAGTGTGGGGGAGGGGAAAGTGCAATGGGAGTCAGAGGATCTGAGTTCAAATTCTAGTTCTTTCTGGGAGGTAAAGGGTAACTTACTAAAGTTCTCCGGGCCTCAGTTTCCTCATCTGTAAAATTAGGGCAGGGGGTTAGAATCAGTGGCTTTTCAAAGTTTCTTCTTCCAGTTCTATTTAGGATGGACTATATATTCTGTGGGAGGTAGAGTGGTGTGGCAGAAAGGACAGCAGAGTTAGGCAACTCAGATTCAGATCTTACCACTTACTAACTACCTAGCCAAGGCATTTAACCTCTTTCAACTTCAGTTTCCTTCTGTAAAAAAAAGTGAGGGAGTTAGATCAGGTGACCTCAGAGTCATCCTGGCTATGTGGCCACTTCATCTCTGTCTGCCTCGGTTTCCTCAGCTGTACAATAATAATAGAATCTACCTCCTAGAATTATTGTGAGGGTCAAATGAATTATTTGTAAAGCACAGTGCCTAGCACATAGTAGGCACTTAACACATCCTCTTTCCCTTCCTCCCTCCCTCCCTCCCTCCTTTCCTTCCTTCCTTCCTTCCTTCCTTCCTTCCTTCCTTCCTTCCTTCCTTCCTTCCTTCCTTCCTTCCTTCCTTCCTTCCTTCCTTCTTTCCTTCCTTCCTTCCTTCCTTCCTTCCTTCCTTCCTTCCTTCCTTCCTTCCTTCCTTCCTTCCTTCCTTCCTCTAACATCTCTTTCAACTCCAGACCTATAAATTCATGATGTGGGGTTGCATCCCGCCATGTCCCTGGTCAGGTTATTTCATTCAAATCCTGGTGTGTATGTGTGTGTGTGTGTGTGTGGGGGGGGGTCTTCTAGATCATTCAGGTCTTCCCTGTGTCTTCCCTTCCCACTTGGGATCTAGCTTCAACTGTCCTAGCCTGATTCCTGCTTATCTCCCCACAGCCCAAGTGGCCCCATCAGCTCCCCAAGCTCAGAATCCTATTTCCTGACTCCATGTTCCTGTGCCTGGAACATACTCCTGGTTCAGCCCCCATTCTCAAAACTCTTAATATATTTCAAGTATCATTTTAGTTACCACTTCTTACAGGAAGCCTTCCTGATCTCTCTGCTTGTTTGAATTCTCTCCCTCTTTCAATTATCCTGTTTTTACATATTTCCATACATATTAGGTGACTAGGAAGAAGTAGTGAGTTCAAATCCTGGCTCAGACCTTTACTAGCTGTGTGACCCTAGGCAAGTCATTTCACCTCTGCACCTTACTTTCCTCATCTGTAAAATGGGAACAGTAATAGCCCCTACTTCCCACCTTCTGCTATGAGGATAAGATAACATGTAAGATACTCTGCAAACCTTAAAGCCCTGTATAAACACATGTTATTATTCTAGAAGGTACTGAATTGTATTGGTAATTCATAATAATAACGGTTAGCATTATTTCTATCACTAGCATTCATAGAGCACTTTAAGGTTTGGAAATTACGTTAAATGCCATTTCATTGGATGCTCACGAGAGCCCTGTGCTAGTATTATCACAGCCATTTTACAAAGGGGTGAAATGAGGAAGGCAATGAAATAACTTGCTCAGGGTCAAACAGCTAGTGTCTGAGGCAGGATTTGAACTCACTTCTCCCTGACTCCAAGTCCAGCACTCTAACCACTTCACTACTTAGTTACTTCAGTCTTCTCATCTGTAAAATAGGAAAATATCTGATGAAGAATGAAATCACAGATACAGTTACAAAGAAATTCCTCTATAGAATATAAACTCTTCAGTGGCAAGGACCCTTTGATTTCTGCCTTTGCACACTCTGCACACATGAGCACACATGCACACACATGCACACACCCTCTCCTGGGGCCCATTATGGCCCTGGGACAGAGTAGACTCTTCATCTATGATGCGGAGTGTTTGGATTTGTTGAGTCCAATCATCCTGAGTACTGATAGTACGCCAGATCGGCTCATGAGTAATGCATTCTAAAACCATATTTCCACAAAATACCGTCTTCCCAGACAGCCATATTTCCATCTTCATGCAAACAAAATTCCCAGCTAGATTATAAATTAACAAGGGAAATGTTTAGGCTCATTTCTTAAGTGAAAGATAGGCAGATACTCCCTTTGATGTCTGCTTGGTTACATGTATAGATGTTCAGAAATCTGCTTTTACTTTAGCAAAGAAACAGTTAAAGTATATTAAGAGTACTTGTAAAACTCGGTTGTTATTCAATATATTATTAAAGTATTTTCACATAGACCCTGGGGGGAAAGATGGGTGAAATATGATGCATAATTAATCCATGGTTTCACTATGAGACTACTGTATTAAAACAGTAGATAAAGTCTGGGAGAGATCCCCTAGGAGACCCCTATTAAATACTCATCCATTATTAAATCGAGTTGCCCACAGGGTGTCTTTGCTGGTCCACATGGAGGTTGTTCAACGAACATGAATTTGTGCTTCAAAAACAACTCTCATATAAAATAACCCAGAAATAACAGCTACAATCATTTGACACATATAATAAGCATATGGAGTCAGTTATCGAGGAATGAAATGAAGCGAAAAATGGGAGGTCAAAAGATACCCTAACTTGTTTCTGGAAAATGGAGCATGGCAAAGGCCTGGAAGCCGGACAAGCTATCTGTGTCCTGGTCTCTGCAGAAAGGAAATTTCTGGAAGGCAGCAGGGACCAGGGGACTCCTTCCTTCCTCAGTGCCCAGGACTGTGCCATCCAAGGAATGAGTCCTCCCTAAAGTTGGTGAGACAGCAGAGAGTTTCGATTGGTGTTTCTATCTCTTAATTCTGATTCTAAACAGAAGTAAAAGATGGGAAATCAGAAGATGAGACACTGACTTTGATCACTTGGTTAGAAAGGAATTCTCAGGCTCCTTTCTGGTTGAATTTTCTAACAGTTCCATTCACCACCTTGTGCTCTGGTGATTGCCCCCCCAGACACTATCTCGCTCAGGACCTGCAGCTTCACAGGAGGAGGGAACCTCCTTTCCCCAAGGAGATCAGAGCTGAATTCTGTCACCAGCAGTCTTAGGCACTTGGGAAAGCAGAGCATTAACTTGCCTTGCCATGGGTAACACTGCTAGGATGTCTCTGAAGCCATACTGGAACGCATGTCTACCTGACTGTTAGGCCAGATCTTTGCCCTCTATACCATGCTGCCTAAATCTCTAAACATTCTCAACAATTTTGTGGATGTCATGGACCCTTTGGGCAGTCTGGGGAAGCCTATGAAGAGCTTCCTAGAAGAAGACTTTTATGTGCATAAAATAAAATACATGGAATTTCAAAGGAAACCAATCATGTCAAAATGCAGTTATCAATTTTTTTTGAATCATGGACTCCAGGTTAATAACTCCTGTCCTAAACAAAGACTTTGTTGCTGTTTTGTTGGTAGCTAGGTAGCCCAATATTTAAATACACCCGGCCTACAGTCAGAAAAGCCTGAGTTCATATCTGGCCTTAGACATTTCCTGAATGCCCCTGGGCAAATCACTTAACTTCTATTTGCCTCAGTTTTTTCATCTGTAAAGGGAGATAATAATAGCACCTCCCTCTGAGAAGTCTTGTGAGGAAGAAAGGAAATAAAGTCTGTAAAGCATTTTGTAAGCCTGAAAACTATGTAAATGCTAGTTACTATCTTCACTTATATTGTCATTGTCACTGTTAATATTTTATATGTAAAAGAAAAATGTAAGAAAAAAATGAAGAGAATGAGTGAACATTGGATTCTGATGGAGACTTAAGGGACATGTTTGTACTATTGCCTATTTTGAAATGAATTTATTTAGATGGGATGTAACTTTCCTTTTTAAAAATTCATCTCTAAGCTTATAGTAAATGAAAAAGTAAAATGAGGAGTATTAGACTAAATACTCTCTCAGGTATTTAAACTTCACTAATGCAATATATAAATGCAGAGGATGACTCTATTCCCACCTTGTGGGGGATTGAACCTCTGACTATGGAGAGAGCAGCAAGCGTTCTTCAGCTCCTGAGCTTCCAGAGAGGTTACAAGGACTTGCCCAGAGCCACACGGCAGAGGGCAACAGGGGCAGGGCAGGGCATGCATCCAACCAGCCTCTGCCCTTAAATAAACTCTCTCGAGCCCCAAATCAGTGTTCGATTCAAAGACGAAGGATGAAAATAGTCTCTATCATGGGGGTGTGAATAAAAAGCTGGAAGGAACCTCAAAAACCACCTAGTTCAGAGGTTCTTTCCCTGGGGTCCACAGACCCTGGACCTTGAACTAGGAGGAAGAAAGAGAAGAAACCACCATGGCAGCCTGGCTTCCTTTGAAACAGGAGGTATCTTATTGCATGCATTTGAAATTATTATATCTGAGAAGTCTTGACCCAACTCTGCCTCCCTCCCTTCATGTCTCTGTCTCTCTCTCTCTCTCTCTCTCTCTCTCTCTCTCTCTCTCTCTCTCTCTCTCTCTCACACACACACACACACACACACACACACACACACACACGCATCAAAGGTAAGATCTGAACCCACAGACCCCGATTCTCTAAGCAATTTTGTCTTTTTTTTTCTCCCCCTGAACAACAAAGATTTCCCAAATATTACAGGGTAAATAACCTGGCACCTAACAACAGGGGAAATCAATGGGATTCATTTGAACTGACCCAAGCATTTAAGACGGAACTAAGATTCAGTCTGGCAATGATTAGTAATGAAGCCTCTTTATGAGAGCTCAGTGTGAATATGGAAGCAGCGATTCATTCAAGAGACAAGGTTGGTTGCCTCAGTAAAGGAGAATATAAACCGTACATTCAAACACACAGAAGCTCATGTTCTACTTGAATAATAATCTGTACATTTCACTGTGGAATTCACGTCGGTAGAGCCCACCTTTATCTCTGACAACTTTCTCCTCTACTGGGAAATAGGGGTTAAATATGGCAGGCAATGATCTGGTGGAGAGAAGTCTTTTCCACACATATACAGTATACAGTAGATGATAACATGTCACATAAACTGGTTAAAGAGAGAGATCACCAGAGGCTAGAGAGATAACAAGAATGAGCATGGATTCAAATACACACCCCTCAAAGTTACAATTATGTAAAGTATGGTCATTGATTCTGGCCTAAAGGAATTTGAATAATGCAACCTTCTTAGGAGATACATATTTATACCAATCAGGTATCTAGTAGTTATATCTTTTATGACCAGGAAAAACTAGAGTCTGTATTTATTTCAACAAGAGACCTGACAAAATCTCTTAGGACATCTTTGATGGAGGAATGGAGCTGGATGATAGGAGGCATGTGGATTTTGTAGCTGGTTAAGCAGCTAAGTGGTGTACTGAACAGAGCACTGGGCCAAGAGGCAGGAAGACCTGAGATGGGGGTGGGGGGGAGTTATGACTAATTACCAGAAATTTTCAGAAATTTTAACTGCTTGTAAATGGAGTAGATTGTTAAGAAGTTCCTAACATCATGACGAACAATCAATATCTCATTATTTTCTAGCTATTTGGAATAGATATCAAATATTGCATAGGTCTCATCCTGGCCCCAAGAGCAGATCTTAGAAGTATAGGTAGAATGGGGGCAGCGGACTCCAGGATGAGTGGCAGTGTTCTATTGCTACCAGGGCAGGACCTTCTAAAGTCAAAACCAGTCATTTCATCAAAATGGTGCACCCCTCCCCAGATCCATCAGCTTGGCAAGAAATTTACTATGTAGATGGAGTCATTTTACACACAACCGGCAAAAGAAATAACCCAGTAAAACACTAAAAGTAAGTAAGGAGATTTTGGCTGGGCTACCTGACATGTGACCCAAGGAGGCAAGAAATGATGGCAAGGACGCAGAAAGATGTATGAATGATTTCCATTTTCTTCTTAGGCAGACAAGCCAGTGCTTGCTTTCAATTTAGACCAGGTCAACGGGCATTTGATTTTCTCTTTTTTTGCCAGTCCATGGCCAAAACAAGCCTCATATGCCAGTTTATTTCCTTTCCTCTGCTAAAATTTTGAACTTAAACATCCAAAAAAATTAGACGTTTCCACATACAAAATGGGACAAAACAGTCAATGGTACATGAGACTGCAAATCTCTACTATGCACAGCTTGGTTTTCTTTTTAAACTATAAGGAGTCCAAACATGTAACTTTCAAAGTTATTCTCCACGACTGTGATTCCTTCTGGCCTTCCTTATATCATCTACAGCCCATCTTATAAAAATGCCTCAATGACCATTTTCTTTCTTCTACAGCCCTGTGGAATATGTCAGGGAACATATCAGGCTTAGTGAACAAAATGTTCCAAAGAGTCAGGAAGACATGAGTTCAAATCTAACCTCAACCACTTAACAGTAGGATGACTCTGGGCAAGTAAATCACAACTGCCTGCCTCAGTTTTCTCAACTGTAAAATGGAAATATTAAGAACACCTACCTCCCAGGGTTGCTGAGGAGATCAAATGAGATGATATTTATAAAGCCTTGGCATGGTGCCTGGAACATAGAAGGGGCTTCATAAATGTGTATTTCCTTCCTTCCTTGAAAGGCAGAAATAAGCCCCTTCATCTTACGTCCACATCTACATTTATTTATGTGCATGGTGTTTCCCAGATAAAACCTAAGTTTCTTAAGGAAAAGGACTATTTTCTTTTTGTCTTAGTAGCACCAGGACCCAATGTGGCATCTGCTATAGAGCAGGCACATAGTGCATGCTGACTGATTGATTTCAAAATAATTTAAATGAGAACCAAAGTTCTCAGTGTCTCCCAGAAGTGAGCACAGACTTGGGGTTTTGTTTATTCTCATCAGTTCAAATGAGAAGTCATTTTATATCTCACTTATTAATAGTGCTCTTCCAAAGCAAGGTTGATTAGTTGGTAGGTCTTTCAACCAATCTGTCAGAAAATAGTCCACAAGCCTTTAGTAAGTACCTACTATATGCCGACAGTGTGCTAAATGCTGGGAACATGAGAGGCAAAAGACAATCTGTTCTCAAGACATTTACATGTAATGGGAGAGATGACATGCAAACAAGTATGTAGAAATGAGGTCTACACAGACTGGAGATTTTACTTTACTGAAGAAGGCACTAAAATTAAGGGGTTGGGAAAAGTTGCTTGACTTGAAGGAAGCTGGGAAGCCAGGAGGCAGAGAAGAGAAGGGAAAAGGCAAAGGAGGGGGAAGAACATTCTGGGCACATGGAAGAGTCAGTGAAAGTGCCCAGAGATGGAGAGGGGCTGTCTTGTACAAGGACCAACATGAAGGTCAGTATCACTGGATTGCAGAGCAAATGGGTGTGGGAGAATGTGATAGGAGAAGGAAGACTGGGATGTGTGTATAGAGTGGGAGCAGGTCATGAAAAGTTTTGAATGCCAAAAAATGATGAAACCATTGGAGTTGATTGAATGGCTATGGCATGGTCTTTAGACCTGGGCTTTAGAGAGATCACTTGGGGTGGATTGGAGGATGGACTGGAGTGGGGAGAGACTTGAGATAGGCAGACCCATCAGCCACTACTGCCATGGCCAGGTGGGAGTGGCTGAGGGCCTTCCCCAGGGTGGATGCAGTGTCCAGTGAAAAGTATTCAAGAAATGCTGCTGAGGTGACATCCATAAGGTCTGGTAACCGATTGGATTTGGAGGGTGAGAACGAGTGAGGTAACAAGGATGAGCCACGAATTAGGAGCCAATGATGGTGCCTTTGATAGTACTATGAAAGGCAGGAGGTGAGAGAGGAACTAGGGGGAAAAACAGGGAGCTCAGTTATAGGCAGGTTGGGTTTAAGATGCCTATGTGACATCCCATTCAATATCCAAAAGACATTTGAAGGGGCAAGCCTGGGCAGTCAGCAGAGTGTCTGCGACTGGACAAATAGATCTGAGAATCCATGGGAGCTGAAGACATCAGTCAGAGAGGGGCAAGGGGAGCAGGACAGAGCAGGGATAGGAGAATGCCAAGGAGAAGAAGATTGGATGCTGCAGACAGATCTAGAAGGCTGAGGACTGAGGAAAGGCTATGACATCTGGCAATTAGGAGATCATGAAAACCTCTGGAGAGGGCAGTTGGGGCTGAATGATGAAATCAAAGCCAGACTGTAGAGAGTTAAGAAGAGAGAATGAGGCATCAATTATAGATGACTTATTAAAAATGATAAATGGTCCAAAATTGGTATTGGAACTTGGCTCCTCTGTCTATTTAAAATCCATTAGCTAGCCAATTATATATATATACATACATACATATATATGTATATGTATAAGTATGTCTGTGTGTGTGTGTGTGTGTGTGTGTGTACACATAGCAGCTGGTGGTGAAGTGGATAGAGCACCTTGTCTGGAGTCAGGAAGACTCATCATCATGAGCTCAAATCCAGCCTCAAACACTTACTAGTTGTGTGACCCTGGACAAGTCACTTGACCCTGTTTGTCTGAGCTTCCTCATCTATTAAATGAGCTGGAGAAGGAAGTGGCAAATCCCTCCAGTATCTTTGTCAAGGAAACCCCAATTGGGTCACAGAGTTGGACATGACTGAAAAAGAACTGAACAAGTTAATAATGTATGTATGTTTATGTGTGTGTATGTACAGTAGCTAATATGCTTTATTTATAATTTCATCATACTTTGAATAAATTAAGCTGTTAGCCTTCACCAAAGCAGTAGGTTTTGGGAAGCCACTTTGGCATGGGACCTGCAGTCTTGGTCATGTTATTATCATGCTTAGCAAAGCCTTTTTCTTTTCAAAGGCAATCAGTAGTGTCCAGGTCAAGATATCCAACTCCCAGCTGCCTAGCATATGAATTAAAGATGTCACCTGTGCTATCTCATCAACTAATACTGCATTTCCCCCAACTTTAATACTTCATAATGATATTTTCCTTATTCTTCAGGGAAATTTAAAGTGAAAGTGAATATTCTAGTATACACTGACTTCCTAGGCTCTTAAATGGGGGCTCCATGTGCTCCTTAGCTCACTGGGACAAGTACATATGCATCCCTCTCCAAACTCCTGAATGCGATTGGGAATAGAAAAACACCCACCCACTGGGCCCATTTAGGGGGTGGTCATTTTTCACTTTGGCAACCAGTAGGGTCCTAGAATGGCTGCCAAGTTCTGGCACCCTGTGATTTCTTGTCAAACTCTGTTGGTTTCAAGAATTACTCATTAGTGCAAATTCTAGTATGTAGGTTTTTTATGTAACTTGCAAATAAAATAGAATTTAGAAAAACGCCCAGCACTTCAATGTATTACAGTTCTTAACATTCAGAAAAGCTCTTAATTCCTCCATCAGTCTAGCTATTCATCCATTCACTCGCTCACTCATTCATTCATTCACAGTATAGCACAGTAGAAAAAGAATGCTATTCATCTTGGAGTAATAGGAGCCAAGATCAAATCCAGGCTTTGCCCCCTCCTACTAGTGCAAATATCAGTAAGTCTGGCCTCAGTTTCCTCATCCATTCAAATGAGAAGGCTGTGCTAGAGCTCTATGATTTTTTCCATCTAGGACTTTAATATTAATTTATTCAAAAAGCACTTGTTAAGCATCTACAGTGTGCAAAAATGTTTACTGAACTGAAGAACTGGAAGGCACCGTGCTAGGCAATCCAGATACAAAGACAAAATGAAACAGTGTCTATCCTCAAAGAACCTTCATTTTGCAGGGAAATTCAACCTATCATTTAATCAGTGTCAATCAATAACCATTTAGTAAGTATCAACTATGCATCAGGCACTATGCTAAATGCTAGGGATATAAAAAGAGGCAAAAGACATTGCCCACCCTCAAGGGTTACCAATCTAATGGACTATAACCTATACAGAACAACTTTATATACATATGAGTGTATGAGTGTGTGTGTGTGTGTGTGTGTGTGTGTGTGTGTGTGTGTGTGTGTGTAACAAATAAACTTCCATTCTAATGGGGGAAAGAAGAATATAGATAAATAGGTAGCTAAGGAGGCTCAGTGGAGAGAGTACTCAGACTGGAGTCAGGAAGATCTGAGTTGATCCTCAGACACTTACTAGCTGTATGAACCTAGGCAGGTCACTGAACTTTTCTGTCTGCCTCAGTTTCCTCATTTGTAAAGTGGGGATGATATAATAGCATCTACTTTTTAGAATTGTCACAAGAATCTAATGAAATATAATTAAAAGGATTTGCAAACCTTAAAGATGTATATGAAAGCTAGCTATTATATTACCACTATGTATATAATTTATTATATTTATAAGAGATACAAAGTATTATTACTATGTATATACACTTTATTATATTTTACAAGTATATTATATTTTACAGTATATGTATATTATACATATACAAGATAAATAGTGTAAATGGAAAGGGAAGGGGCTCCCAGATGAAGAGATGCAAGGTGCCTTTTAGAAAGGTGCCCACCTTAGAGCAATAAGAAGTCAAGTGATTTATGCAGGGTCATACATCCAGCATGTGTCAGAGGCATGACTGGAATCCAGGTCTTTGTGGTTCTAAAGTCAGCTCTTTGTTCACCACACCGCTCTTCCTTTCTAATGGTGGCTACCACAATGCCTGACACAAAATAGGTGCTCAATAAATGCTAAGTATTTGATTGAGTGTTTGACTGTTTGCTCCTGGTGACTCTACAGGCTTGGCAGCCTGCATGAAGGTGCTTATTTACAAGCACATTTGGTCCTCACCCAGATTATTCAGATTTGCAGTTAGCCACACCACCTGCCTAGATAAACGTCGAAAGGCCGTTCCAAGAGCAAAGAACCACTGAACATCCACTTTTCCTGGCTGATTAAGGTGTTCATCCATCTCCAGCTATGGGGACATGTTAAATCAGCATCAGGCATGCTGCTGAGGCTGGTCTAAAGGTCCCCAAATTCACATTTAATGTAGAGATAAGTGCAGCAATCAATCTTTCCCCATGTCTGAGGGGCTATTGCAATCTTGCCAATGACCCAGCCCTGCACAGCTATTGTCATGGCTCCCTGCCCTAATAACTCCAAATGAACCATTTCAGGCTCCAGAGCCTGGCAGGAGAGATGCAGTGCCAGCCCTGGGGTTGGCCCATGTGAATTTTCACCGTGTTTCAGAGAGCAGCTGTCATAAAGACTCTTACATCATGCAAAATTATAGGATCATAGAATACAGCAAAGACCTTTAAACAGTGGGAGCTGCAGGCCAGGCCATTAAAGGGTAGGAAAAATCCTGGTCATGTCTATAAAACTCAGTACTCCCAGGTTAGGTAAATTTGGCATCCACATCTTCTGTTGAATGAAATGAGTAATTGACCCCACAACTACACAGTTTTTCTTTTTTTCTTTCTTGCCTTCCACATACATGGTGAAAGCTTAAAACAGAATTGGGAGTGGGGGTGATAGAGGAGGATGGTGAAAAGATACAGGCTCCAGTCTCATTCAGAGCTAGCAAAAGGTCCAGAGGGGGCTTGTTCCAAGCCTGGCAATGGCTTGCCAGGGAATTTGGGGTGGGTCCCATTTTGTTTTTCTATCAGTGCCTTAGTGACCTCACTCATGAAAACCTAGGGATGGAATATGATCAATAGGTCCTGACTGCAATATTCATCAACTGCCATTAGGGATAGAAGCTTTAAAAAAAAAAGACTGTGAAACACAGCAGGGGCAAAAAAAGAAATATGTTACAGCAAACGGGGCACTGTCCAAAATGGTGGACAGCAGCTTGGGGCCATTTTGAGGAGAAGACCCAGTGACAGATAAAGTCAAACAAAGGAATAAATGCCAACAAAGAGAAGTCAAAATCTTGGACAAATGATGATAACTGACCAAAATGTGTCTATAAGATGTCTCGGTGTAACACCAGGAAGTAGTCCAAGGGCCAATCAGAGGTTGAGCTTTTCAAGTGAATGTGAAGTAAACCAAGGCATGAACTCATAATAATAGCCACGACTGAAGAACCAGATGATCCATCTCAAGAGGAAAGAGCCTTTAGAGATCATTTAGTACAAATCTCTAATCTTAAAGATGAAACAACTGAGAATGAGAAGTCAGGTGGCTTGCCCAAAGTCAAACATGGAATAAGTGGCAATGCCAGGATTTGAATCCAGATCCTCTGACTTCCAATCTATTTCTCTGCTACATTAAAACACTCCCCTCCCACCATCGTCCAATTGGGATTGGGGTTGGAGATGAGATATAGAAAAGTCAAAGACAGTTTGCAACCAGTGAACCTATAATTTACCAATCATGGAAAAAGACTCTTGTTCTAAAGTCCCTAAAAGAAGTCTGTGCATGAAAGCCTCATGCATACGGGGCTTATCACCCAGCAGAGAGGGTTGGTCTAGAGCCCTGGAGCAGCTGCTCTGACTTATGTAACCCTGCCCCCAACTCCCTTCATAAGGCATTATGGGGCAGCCCAATAAACATTGAGGTTGGCCCTTTGACTATCACCCTTTGAAATTTCCCTCTTTCAGTGGGGAACACCACCGTATTTCTAAGCATCTTGGTCCACCCCTTTGGGGCTATCTTTAATGACCCACTCCCTCTCAGTCCATAGGCCCAATCCTTTGTCAAGTCTTATCATTTCTTCCTCTACTACACCTTCCACGTCCCTCCCCCTTCTCTCTTTTTGTTGTCTGTCCCTTGTTTCTGAGGAGGACCCATGACATCATGGGGTAATGACCTAACTGGCTCATGAATTGGAGCTGCACAGTGATTAGTTTCACCCTTTCTCCCAGAGTCCTTGAAGTCCAGTACCAGGTCAAAAGTCAGGGTTCTTCCTTCTACTCATATGGTGACAACGTCCTAGGCCAGGCTGTCTTCACCTGGACTCCATCAACAGCCTACACATTGACCTCACTGCCTCCAGCCTCTTCATGCAGCTGCCAAAGGAGGTTACTGAACTATGACTTTGACCATGACACTCTCCTGCTTAATGAACTCCAATGGTTCCCTAGGCCTCTAGGTTCAAATAGAAGCTCAGCCTCTGCTGTTCTTTCAAAGTTCTTCACAATTTGGCCCCGACAATCCATATTTATTCAGCTAAGTGACACAGCGGATACACTATTGAATCCGAGTTCAAATTCAGCCTCAGATACTTTTTAGCTGTATAACTCTGGGAAAGTCACAGCCTCAGTTTCCTCACTTTGAAATGAGGATAATAACGACCAAGCTCCCAGGCTTGTTGGGAGGACCAAGTGAGATCATGTTTATACAGTGCCTGGCATACAGTAAATGCCTAACAAATGCTTGTTCTTTCCCCCCTCCCCGCTCCCTTCTCAGGGTTGTTGCATCAAATGAGTTAACATACATGCAGGACTTTATAAATTTTAAAGTGTTATATACATGCCTGCATATATCATTATTGTTGCAGTAATCATCTATTATACCCTCCCTTCCCTATGCTCCAGCATCCAGACTAACTGGCCTGTCTTTCTGTTCCTCACAAAGGACCTCCAATCTCCAGTCTCCTCATCTTTGCCCTGTTTCCCTTGCCTAGAATTCACTCTCATCTCATCTCGATTTTTTAGATTCTTTATGGCCTTCAGCTCTCTTCTTAAACAGCTGCATGAACCTTCCCTTAATCATGCAGCTGTTGGTCCCCTCCCTGAAAAAACAATTACCTTGGATCCTGTACATATTTCCAGAAGACTCGATTATTCCCCTGTTATCTCCTCTGATGTAAATAGAAGCTCCTAATGGGTCAGAATTGCTTATTTTTCCCTTTGTATCCTCAGCACTCAGCAGCATGTCCAGCACTTGGTACATACTTCCTCATTGACTATAAATGAGGAAAGGAAAATCCAGGCAGGCTGAGTGACTTACCTAAGGTCACACAGACAGGAATCATCAGAGGCAAGATTTGAATGCAGCTCCTCTGACTCCAATAACACTCTTTCCAGGGCAGCCCACTGAAACAATTTATATGTACTTTCCCAAGGTTTTTCAAAGGACTCATACTGCCCATTCCTTACGGGGCTCAGGGACATACCTTTGTATTCCAAAACAGTTATTTGGAGGGAGAGGAGTAACAATTTGGAACTCAAAATTTCAAAATGAATTTTAAAAATTGTTTTTACATGTAATAGGGAGAAAAGAAAATATTATTTTTAAAAAATACAGTTATTCAGTCACTCCCCAATCAAGGGCCCTTTGGGGCTTTTTGTTTGTTTCTCTTTCACTATTCCATTTTATCATGCCACAAATATTTGGGACTTTTTTTCTTCTCTGTTAAGCCTTTTCTGAAATGTAGCCCGTGATGATAACAATAACACTTCTTTAGCATTTGAGGTTTGTAAAATACTTTATAAGAATTATCTGATTTGATATAATAACTGTAGGAGGTAGGTACTATCACTATCTCCATTATACAGTTAAGGAAAGTGAAGCAGGCAGAGATTTGGTGACTTGCCCACGTTCACGTAACTAGTAAGCCTCCGAGGCAGTATTTAGACTCGGGCCTTCGTGGCTCCTAGTCCAGAAATCTAACCAGTCAGCCACCTAACTGCCCACTCAAAACCACTTAAAATCTCTTCTTCTGCCTGACCAACTCCTAGGTCTCAAGTTATTTTTTTTCCTTTGAAGGACATATGGAATTGATTGTGTGCAGAAATCTGTGTCAACTTGTAGCTGTTTCTATAAGCTACACTATCCCCGAGTGATATCCCAGTATTTGAGGTTAAAATGTATCCATGCCCTCAACCACAGCGCAAAAATGGCAATGTCCACTTCTCCAATAAACTGGCAAGCCAAAGTATAGGGCAACTTTGATGCCTCCCTCCTTTGGAATAATCAGTATGTACAAAATACTACCATCTCCCTTCAGACTCAGAGGGAGATAGTCCAGGACCCTGGGCCCAAGAGCTCTGGAGACAACTGGCCCTCTATCCCCACCCCAGATCATTGGTCTTGGCTCCAACCTGGCCTCCACAGGCATTTTATAGCAGAGCAGACCCTTGGAGAGAAATCATCTGGCTACTCTTCACAGGTGCTGCACACACACACACACACACACACACACACACACACACACACACACAAGCAGTCACAACTTCTGAAGACCTGGAAAAGAAAGTTTTTGACACCAAAGTCCTTGGTGCATTAAGTAGGCCAAATCAGAAATGGATGCGGTTTTCTCAATGCAAATGACATTAAAGAAGTGGCAGGACCATCTGCTTTCCTTCTCAGTCCAAAGAACCATGGGACCTTCCTATCTGACCTGCAGCTGAAATCTTCCAGCTTTATTGTCTCCCCTCTTAGAAGGAGAACGGGAATCGTACTTCTCTACCTGCCTCCCCAGTGATGACCACAGAGCTTTGCAAATTGTAAGTGTGTATGAATCATGTTTCATCCAATCATGCATTCATTCACTGATTAGATAGCTAGAAGGCGGGAGATGGAGGCAGGAAGGTCTGAGTTCAAATTCAGCATCAGACACTTAATGGCTGTGTAACCCTGGACAAGTCACTAAACCTTTGTGTGCATCATTATTCTCATCTGTAAATGGGGATAATAATAGCACCAACATTCCATGTTTATTGTGAGTTAAAATGAGAGGACATTTACAAAACTCTCAGGCTTAAAGAACTCAGGTGTACCATCATCATCGCCATCATCCTCATCTATCCATCCATTTATCCATTCATTTATTCCTAATAGATTCAGTGCTGCATTTGGAATCAGGACAACCTGGGTTCAAATACCACCTCCAATATTTACTAGTTATGCAATCCTGGGCAAGACTCTACCTCTCCATGCCTCAGGAAACTCAGGTTTATTTACTAAGCCATAAGTACATGATCCTCTGTGTTGATAGAATATTTTGCCAAACTAAAAGTTCCCCACACTAGGGAAATCACAGATTATTTGTCTATTTGTGTATCTCATTCAGGAGCACCATTTGACATGGTGGGGGCAGGACAGTCCCACAGAAATGCCAAGGGGAGGTGCTTGGTCTGCCAGTATGTTACCGTGATAGGGCTGGGGTATCTGGTTTCCAGCTCCAGATGTGATTTGTTTGTGGATGATGGTGACTATTCAAATTAGGTGACATGAAGGAATTTCTGAGACAAATAATGATATGAAACAACTTCCAACCAACCACTTACGTTACTGTCACAGTGAAAAATCCTCCCCTCCTCTTGTGAGGGCACTCGCAAGAACTACAGTCAGTTCACATGAAACACTTGGTTCTACAAAGAACCAATGGTACAATTGGGTTAAGTCACCTAAACCCTCTGGTCTTCAGTTTCCACATATATGGAATGAAGGGGGGCAGGCAGAGAATATTATCCAATCAGTCCCTCCTTGGGCTTTTTCCTCAAGGCCAACAAAGCTAAACTAACCCTACAAAAAGCTGTCCTCTTCTAGACTTTCATAGTAGTATTTATGTAATTACAAAAATGACGAGAAACCGAATGTGCCGCCAATAGAATGTGAGAAATAGGATTCCACCTAGCCTAGGTGACTTCACCCTCTAGTCCAAGATGTCCTTCCACATAACCCTTTCTACAACATTTTCCCTCAGGTCACCATCCAACATTTCCTTGACAGCCACCAAGACCAGAGAGCCCACCACCTCTCGAGGCGGCTCAATCCATTTTGCTCCTGGTTGCTAGGAATTCTTGTTGCCCTTCCATCATGGTTGCAGTGAACTCTTTGTAGCTTCTACCCACTCTTCCAGGCTCTGCCCTCTAGAGCTAAGCAACAGAAGCCTGATCCCTGCCACCTGAAAATCCTTCAAACGCTTGAAGACAGTTATCCTGCCCCTTCCACCGAGCCTTCTTTTCTCAGTTCAACACCCCAGGTGCTTGAAGCAATCCTCACGAGACCCTTCAGTATCTTGGTGGCCTTCTCATTGTAATCTTTCGGTCTTTTCAATCTTTCCTAAGCTATGATATGCAGAATTGTGCACCGCACTCCAGATGTGTCCTGAACTGGCTTCCCCCAATTCCTGGCATCCTTCCTCCTGTCTTGGTTTTCTCAGTCCCTTCACCACACTTCTGACTCATATTGAACTAGCCAGGCCTGAAAAGATTCCATATTTTTCAGACACGTGCTAAGTCACATCTTCCTCATCTTTCATGAAACTGATTGCTTAAACCAAGTCTAAGATGGAATATTAGTTCCTATTGCACTTCACCTTATTCAGATCAGCTCCTTGTTCTGGCCCTTGGAGATCATTCGGGCTTGATTCTGTTGTTGCTTCGTTAAGCTTCCCAACTTATGTCATCTGCAAAGCTGGTAAGGATGCCATGTATCCCTTTATTCAACTCACTGAAACAATCTGAAAACAGCACTGAAAGATGCTGAGACCCCCGGGGATCTCCACCGGAGGTCATCTAAACTAAGAGAATTATGAAGGACTATGTTTGGGGTCCTTAGATGGAGGATGATTTAGTCATCGTTTGTTTATGGAGAAGAGCAATTACATTTGTTCTTATTGGGCCCCAGAGGGAGGAACCAGCTAGAGTGGGTGGAAGAGGGGAATTTGGACTTCCTACAACTAGAGTCCCAAAGAGGAGGGGCCTACCACAGGAGGCAATGTACACTTCTCCAATGGACAGCGAGTGGATAACTATTTCTGTTAGAGCAGGGATGCCTTTGGTATTTGCCCTGAAATGGATGGTCATTGAGATCTCTTAGAACTCCAAAAGTCTGTCATGCTGTAAAGCAGCAAAATGTTATAAGTACAATTAATGCTTAGAGGCACGTAGAAATAAAAAGACATCTGGCAAGATCTTTACGAACAGGTATAAAAACAAAAAGTAGAATGAACAGAGGACACACTATCAATTATAAGAAGACAGCTACATGCTGCAGTGAACACAGAAGCAGAATTGGAGTCGGGAAGACCCAAGTTCAAATCCTGCCTCAGATATTCCCTGGCTGAGTAAAGATGGAAGAATCATTCAAGCTTTCTAAGCTGTAATCAGTAAGTAAATATTTAAGTGGCTTCCCTTTGTTCATTATTTCCTATTTATCCTTGAGATATAGATTAGATAGATAGAAAGATAGATAGATGTTTGTTTGCATGTGGTCTCCCCGATTGGATTGTAAGCTCCCTGAGGGCAGGGACTATCTTTTGCCTTTTTTTGGATTCACAGAACTTAGCACTGTGACTGACACATAGTAAGTGCTTAATAAATATTTATTTGATCAATTAATTGAAGTGCACACTATATGCTAGGTCTTGGAAGGGAGGATTTAAGTTTTGAACATGAAGAATTTAAGATGCCAACTGGCCAACTAGTTCAAAACGTCCACCAGGCTATTGGAGTCTCAAGACTGGAGGTCAGCAGAGAGCTAAGGTGTGAATTAGGCTCTGAGGACACAGACATATAAGACAGAGATGTTCTCAAGAGCTCATAATTTAATAGGGTATCAGTGATGAAAGGGAGAGTGAGATGAGAACAAAGGAGAGATCCAGTTAATGACCTAAGAGAAATTTGAGGAGAAAGAGATTCCTTTTATTTGCAGGGATCCAAGAAGACTTCATGGGGAAAGGTGGCATCCATGGTCAACCTTAAAGAAGCAAAGAACAGAGATGGTGACACAGATAAGAGAACAGAATTCCCTCCTGACAGTCTGGGAATGCAGGCTACACAGGGATTCGGTTTGTGCGGAGCGTTGAATAAGTGAAATGGAGTGCAATGAGATAACAGTGAGCCCAATTATGGAGGGATTTGAATGATGGGGCTAGAATTTGTAATTTGTTTGGTAGATGCTGGGGAGTCACTGAAGATCCTTAAGTTTAATACTATAACCAGAGAGGAGCATCAGCAAGATTTCTTAGGCAATGGGGCAGAGGATAGACAGGTTGTTGTCTCCCCCAATTAGAACCGGGACTCCTTAAGAAAAGACTCTGGTGCTCTCTGTCTCTGTCTCTCTGTCTCTGTCTCTCTCTCTGTCTCTGTCTCTCTGTTTCTCTGTCCCTCTCTCTGTCCATTTCTCTGTCTCTGTCTGTCCGTCTCTCTGTCTCTGTCTCTGTCTCTCTCTCTGTCTCTGTCTCTCTCTCTCCTTAAAACTTAGCACAGTGCTTGGCACACAGAATACGCTTAATGTTTTTCATCCATCTACTCCATTCATGCATGCATTTATTCATTCATTCACAGGCCATGACAGTACTCTAAGGGGAAAGAGATGAGCCCTGACCTAGGAGAGTTCCCTAACAATGCCCAGACAGGCGTAGCTATGTAAGAAGTGCTGGTGGTAGACACGCGGGGCTTGGAAGCAGAACAACCATCGCTCCTCTTTCTAAGTTTGTGGGGGGAGAAAATTAACGTATCAACAACCACCAGATACTCACAATGTGCCAGGAACTGTGCAAAGGGTGCGGGGAGCTTGGTGACCCAGGGTACTGCACAAATGGTGACGACACGGAGGTAGAGAGAAGGCAGACGCTGCAAGTCTGCTTGCTCAAGCTCAGGCTCAGGATTCCGTGATCCATAAGGCAACTTTCAAGTTTAAACTGCGCCATCACTTGTACCAGAGCTTGGCAGTCAAAGGGAGAACTGGAGGGAAGAGTTGGCCTTGGCCATTACCCAAGGGGCAAAGCTACTCCTAGTTCCAAGAGCAGTTCAGACGTTTCAGATCAGAGAACAGTTAGGGCAAAGGGGAGGCATTGAAGATCGCTCTGGTGAGCCACTGGTCCATTTACCCACAGACCTTGTTGATGATGTCAGCTTTAAAGAAGGCAGCATTATCAATGTGGCCATATACAGAGGCCCTGGATGACTGAACCAAGTGAAAGACAGACTTTCTAAATCATACTTGGCTTCTAGGCTGAATTTATTTATGATATTCCTTCCAACTCCACTCAAAAAGTTACTCATTACAAAGAGAACCATATTTGTGGAAGTTAATTTACAACTATGAGATGTAATATTATGGAGTAATCGAGACGCTGATTTATAGTAAATTTCCTACTGGCATGAATTTTTATACACAGAGCTTTAGCTGATCCCTCCAGCCTACAAATAATACTCAGCAATTATACAATACCGAGCAAACATGTGGTAACATACACTTTTACCCTTAATCCTATAGATAAATTTCATTTCTCTGAGTTGTGAGGTACTGTTCTACACATGACTTTTAGAAAACTGTGTCGATATTGTATACTGCTTACCATGGTAAAATTCTACATGGCCATTCTCCATATTAAACAATTTTTTAAAATGCTTTTTGTTTTGTTTTGCTTTGTGTGTGTTTAAATTGGGATGAAGTTTTCAGTGCCCAGGAAGTTTCCACGATTGTATTTCATGTCTGATTGGTTTGGCCAATTGTAGTGCCAAATAATGGTCCGCTATGACTGTTATTTATGCAGTGATCCAAAAATCATAAGCTGAAAACCATTATTTTTTTACCCAAGAAAAAACTTTCCCAGCTGTCATTTCATTAAAATAGTACAGCCAGAAAGTTAACCATATATATATATATATATATATATATATATATAGAGAGAGAGAGAGAGAGAGAGAGAGAGAGAGAGAGAGAGAGAGAGAGAGAGAGAGAGAGAGAGAATCCATGGACCTCAGAATTGGAAAGGGCCTTAACACGTATCCAATAAAAAAGTGCACCTGAACAATAATTCTTAATATCCCCAAAAAGTCTCTGTTTGAAGATATCTCATAAGGGGAAGCTATTTCAGGCCAAGACAGCCATTTCCACTTCGAGAATTCTCCTAATTCTCAGGAGCTTTTTTTTGTGACATTCAACTGAAATCTTCCTCTCTGCAACATCTGCCCATACCTACTCATTCTGCCCTCTCAGGACAAATCTAATCTCATTTTCACTAAACTTCAAGCTCCTTGAGGGCGGGAACTGACTTGTTCAAGTTTTTGTATCACTTGAGTCTGAAACAGTAACTGTCATATTATTTTAGATTTCAGGGGGACTTAAGAGATAGATAGTTAAACATCTTCAATTTACAAATAAAGAAACTGAGGTTCAGAGAAATTATAATGACACTAAGTAAATAATTATATTTTAAAATTACACATGACATCTCATATACTCATAAGGAGCTATCATGGAGAAAATAATCATTGCTTAATAACTGAAAAAGAATTGAAAAATCCTTGCAGCAAATTTCTCTGATAAAGATCTCATTTCATATATGTATATGTGCATGTGTATATACACATACATACATACATACATACATGTACCTGTCATATATAATGAATTCAGATTTATAAGGATAAAAGTCATTCAACAGCTGATAAACTGTCAAAGGATATGAATAGGCAGTTCAAAAAGTAAGAAAGTCAAACTATCTAGAGTCATATGAGTGAGTGCTCTAAATCACTAATAATTAGAGAAGTGTATATTAAAGCAATCTAGATTTCTACCTCAACCCATCAGAATGACAAAATTTGACAGAAAAGGAAAAGTGAGAATTGTTGGAGGGGCTGTAGGAAAACAGGAATATTAGGCTCCACTGTTGGTGAAGCTCTGAACTCATACACAACCTGTGCCCAACGGTTGCTAAACTACATATACCCTTTGACTCAGTGATGGCAATACTAGGCCTGTGCCCCAAAGAGAGCCAAAAAAAAGAGAAGGTCCTGTGTGGGCAAACATATCAATAGTAGCTTTTTTTGTACTGGCAAAGAATTCGAAACTAAGGGGATAATGGTCAATTGGGGAATGGTTGAAATTAAACATATGAGAATACTGAGCAAAAGGGAATATTGAGTAAAGACTGAAGAATGGTAGGTTTCAGAGAAAACTGAGAAGACTTGTACAAATTGAGGCAGAGCAAAGTGATCAGACTCAGAACAACCAATATTATAGCATCAACATTGTAAAAAAATTTGTTTAAAGACTTCATACCAACACAATGATCAGCCATGTATCCAGAGGAATGATAAAGAATGGTACTCCTTCCTAACAGGAAGAAAATAAAATAATTATGCAAAATGAGATAAATATTTTTGGATAGAGCTAATATGCCAATTTATTTTAATTGACTTCTTATTTAAATTTTTTTAAGAAAGAGAAAGAGAAAAAAAAGAGAGAGAGTGAGAAAGAGAAAAAAAATAACTGCTTGAAAATATTTAAAAAGAAACATTTTTTTTTTAAAAAGTGATTATGTCTTCTGGGCTAAACAGTAACATTTCATTCAACCAATCCTCATCTGCAGTGATTTTGGGATCCTCTCCTCTTCACCCTGATTATCTTCCTCTGGGCGATGTCACAGATCTGATAAATGAACCATTTGCGCCTTCATCCTTAGATTAAAAATGTCAATTGTTTAACTGCTTTTATTTCTATTTATTTACTATATAGTGAGGTTGCATATATTTTTAAATGTTCTTGTTTATTTAACTAGAATGTAGGGACTGTTTCATTCTTTATAACTGTGTCATCAGCCTAGAACCTAACACATAGAATGAGTATTGGATAAATTCTTGGTGACTGACTGATTAATTGACCAAGTATTCCCTAGATATATTCCCTTAAGTTGACATTGATATAGTATTGTATCATCCTTGGCTTGAGTTAATCAGTTCCAAATCCTCCTATCTAAATTCCTGAACAACTTATATCTCTCCACCTTGTCCAGAAGACTTTCCCAGAAAACCACTGATCCTCCAATCTGACTATCATTATTAACAGTGATTGCTCTGCATGTGAAAAAGCCTTGCATAGGAAGCATGGAGTATTGTCCACTTAGGGCCTGGGCACCCCTGAGGGGGAGAAATTGAGGTACTTCAACTTTCTTTCCAATTTTCATTTCTCTAGGTTGAAGGTGAGGTCACATGATCCAACTTGGTGTTGCCCAGGAAGGAAGGAAAATAAAATCAAAATTCTGCCAAGAATTATAAGTAGTTTTAACGATGCCATGGCAACATCCAACAACTTCTCAAACCAGAGGAAACAACTGATCTTCTTCTTCTCATTTCCAGATTGTATCCATCAGTCTTGACACTGATAAGCTACAGAAAACTCTCAGGATGGCAAAAGGCTTTGAGTCCATGACATAGAAGCTACTGTGGGTATGTAGCCTGGAGAAGAAAAGACTCAGGGGGAACATGAGATCTGTCTTTAAGTCTTTGCTGGGTTGTCCTGTGGAAGGAGAACTTAGTTTGTTCCCATTACCCCTGAGGACAGAATCAGGAGCAACGTCTGTAAGTTGCAAACAGGCTAATTTTGGCTTGATGTTTTCCTGATAATTGAAGTTATCCCAAAATGGAATGGGCTGCCTTAAGAGGTGGTGATTTTCTCATCATTAAGGAGAGTCTGAGTGAATCCTTGTCCAAAATGCAATGGGGATATGGCCAGTGGGATCTTCAATCCACTGTATGCTCTGTCGATCATCAACCCATAGGTTTGGGAGCACAGGAGAACTTGGAGAGTCTGCTTACGAAAATGCTAAATGGTGGGTAACTAAAGTATTCTGCACCTTGACTCAGCTTCAATAGGTATTCTTTGACTGTTTTCTTCCTCATAACTAAGTGGTAAAGAAAGGTTTTTGTATGACTCCCATAGGGGCATTCTGACCTCTGTCTTTCCCTGAATATGGTCAAGGTGTGTTTGTGAACTTAGCTTGGTCAAGGTTTCATACCCTTTCACACATGGAGCTGCCATGAAGCCATGAGCCTACAGAATGGCTATTTTATATTTCTTTTATGTCTCTTCTTTTCTGCTACTTGGTGAAGAAGTATGGAAAGAGCTCCAGCAACATGAGCTTCAAGAGGTTGGAAGGGCAAGAAATGGGATACATGTTGAACTAGATGGCTACCGGATTCCCATATAATCCCCAAATTCTGGCATTCTGAATTACTTCCTCGGATACTAATGAATGCAGCAGAGCTATCCAAAAAGTACCTTATACTGTAGAGTTCCTTTTTTTCATCTTTCCAAATGCTCAGGGCGCCATTTTTTCCCCAAACTCCACACTTCTCAAGCTTCCAGCTGAACTGTTTCTTCTTGGCTTAACATGAGAATTTAGAAGCCACACATTAAGCTCTGGATTAGCAACACAACAATAAGTCCAGGGTGTCCCCTGCAAAATGTCATGGCTCCCATCCAGTCCTTCCTGCCGAGAAAGAAGATGGCTGCCACAGTCTCACTGTGAGTGTTGACAGCAGTCTCAGTGTCATTTAGGCAGATCTCTTCATCAAAAGATCTCACACAAAGTCTCAGGAGAGAGTCCAAGACAACAGCCACAACAAAATGTCCAAATACATTTGGGTGACATACTAAAGCGGATGAGCTGGACTTGGCTATTTTTTCTTCTAAAAAGTCTTTTTTTCTTTTTTCTTTGAAACAAATTATACTCAGAAATATTTTACTTGCGAGCGACCCAGACTGAATGTGACCCTTGAAAAGCTGGACTGCTTTTGGCAAAGACTTCACTGAACTCGAGCATGGAAAGCATCCCATTCCCCTAGTGATTTGTATGCTCTGGCCCCTTTCACATTTTCAGGGTTCCTTGCCAATTACCGCCATATACAAGTAACATACACGCACATGTGTTAATTTCACAGTGCTGACATTTGTCTGGTGTTTCACACATGCTATCTCAGAAGAGCATCCCAGCCCTACTTGGAGGTACGTACCAAAAGCACCACTAATATCTGCCTTTTCCAGATAAGGGAACTAAGTTTGGGTCCAACTTTTCCAGGATGGGACACAAACAAGTATCAGAGGCAGGCTTTGAAGCCAAGTCCCTCCTGAAACAAGGTCCACCCTCCATGATAACAGCAACATGGCACGGTGGAAATAGTGCTGTATTTGGAGTCAGATGTGCTTAGTTCAAATCCCAGCACTGCTTGACTTTGATTCTTTGGGGCCTCAGTTTCTTCATTTGCAAAAGCTCATCTTCTATAATCCCTTTCTTTGGAATTTGTATTATGGAGAACTCACATGGGGCAGATGATCACATGGTGGTCATAAGAAGAGATACAAGGACCCTCCCAAGGTCTCTCTCAAAAACTTTGGATTTGGCTGTGTGACATGGAGACAGCACTGCTCAGCATGGCGTGCCCACATCAGAAAGGGTGCTGTGCTCTTTGAGCAAAGCAGAATTAAGACTGCACAAAGTAAACATAGGATGTGCGAATTTGGAGTATCCACCCCAAATATTCACAGGGACTATCTGCACCCAACCTGTGGTAGAGCATTCCAAGCTTGTATTGGTCTGATCAGCCACAGTCAGACACACTGAAACTTCACTTTATCATGGTGATGTCATGGTCCTTTTCGAAAACGAAGGACAACAACCAACCACCCAATTTGGAATTTGGACATCTAAGAAGCCCTGGAAAAAGAGCTTTCAAACCAAGTAAAAATATACATTGGAATTTGTTGATTTCAAAGAGGAAACAGGCATGGGTGAGAATCATGGGGCACAGGAGAAATGTTGTAAAGTATCCATTTGTTCAGGAATGAGAAACATAAGAAGCCAAAGGGGTCCCAACCATTTAGAAATCTTATATTTATATAAGCATTTCCTTCTAGAAGGGGTGAACATATTGGGTACTGAATGATACTATCCTAATGATATTTTCTATATCATAACATAACAGCTAATTTCTTATTCATGATGTGGTAGTAATTTCTGAATCATTAGTGAGATTAGTGAGATTCAGTGAGCTAAAGCAAAAGTCAAAGTTACAACCAAAGTTGAAGGATAAAAAATAGAAAATTATGCAAGCCCTTATCATGACATCACCCATTCTAGTAGGCTACTGATAAAGGGAAATAGATAAGGGAGGGGGGAGACTGACACTAATTATCTTAATTTCCTACTGAAGTTCATGGGAACCCTATGCTTTGAGCGGGGAGGCACATGACATACAACCACATAATTTTACAGATGAGAAAACTGAGGCTTAGAGAGGCTGTGACTTGTCCAAGGTCACAGAATTAGTAATTACTACAGCTGTTTGGTGTAAAGCAAATGGCCCAGAAATGACATCAGCCAGGAAATACTTGATCTCCTTGCCAAGGAAAGAGACAGAGCAGCCAAGGGCAAGACCAGTTTGGAAGAGAAATCTATTTGAAACAATTTATAGAGGAAGAAGAAGATTAGAAGACTTATTATTTCATAAAAGAGAAAAGCTCAGTAAAGAGGTCACTTAGAACATGGAAACCAGGGTAGAGACCCAGTTAAACCAGATCACCCAAGGACACTTAAGAATCAGATGAACAAAAAATTAGGGAAAATAATTTGCCAGAATTCATATGATTACCTGTTCCTATCATGTAATTTTGCAGTTAGAGCCATAAGGAAGATTAATGGCCATTGAATTAGCCGTTCTCATTTTTCAGGTGAAGAAAATAAGGCAAAGAGAGGTCAATCAACTTGGGTAGGTTTACACAGCTAGAAAATACCAAGAGCGCTGAAACCCAGGCTTTATTGCCTCCTTGTTCAGTTCTCCTAACAAAACACACTGCCACATCTATGAGACTACAATGGTCATATTCGACCTCTGCCCTCAGGTGCCCACGGGCTACCTGAACAAACAAGAAAACGCAGTGAGAAAAAGTGAGTGGACTGAAAAGAAGTGATCTAGCAGGAGGCAAAAGGACTCTGAAGCCATTAAGGGATCAATGTGCAAGATGCATTCCTGCTGCAAGAGGGGAAGATAATTACTAGTTGGGGGAAAAGCAAGGAATTTTTTTAAGTCAAGAAGATATGAGTACTATCAGCCCACATGTCCACCTTCCCATCTCTACGAAATCTTTATGAGAATCAAGGGGGTAAGAATGTAGGCATATCCTTGATGAAAATGACAGAAAGGAGCAGTCTGACTCTCTCAAAGGATTTTCTAAACTGGACCACATTTTCACATGTACACAGAACTTGGAACATAGTAGGTGCTTAATAAATATTTGTTAGCACTCAACAATGGGCATGGAATTGAATTTATTGAAAGTTGTAGAAAAAGTTATACAAGATCCTACTGAGTTCACACTGTTGATTATATAATTCTATATGCATGTGTGTATGTGTGTGTATTATCATATTCTATATAATTATAGGCACAACTAGATGGTATAGTGGATAGAGAGCATTAAGCCTGGGGTCAGGAAGACCTGAGTTCAAATCTGACCTCAAACTTCCTAGCTGTGTGACAGTAAGTGTTACCAAACCCTGTTTTTCTCAGGCTCAATATCTGTAAAGTGAACTAGAAAACAAAATGACAAACTGCTCCAGTATTTTGCCAAGAAATCCTAAGTGAGGTCATGAAGAGTTGGATGTGACTAAACATATATGCATATGTTGGCATATATATATAAATAAAAACTCAAAATATAATTACATAATTCCATAATATATTTATAGAAAATGTTATATGTAAACTTACATGTTATTATATATTTATATACTATCAAATATTTTTATATCTTGCAAGCAAATATACGTACGTGTATGTGTATATCTGTGCATAGGTATTCATGTATGTATATGTGTATAAGACACACACACATATATAAATATAGATATATATGCCCTTTCCACTTGTTTACATAGCTGAAGGGTCAACTAGTCATGGCCAACATGTGTCATAGTCCACAGGCAGCTAAGGGCAGAATTTAAATAGAAATAGAACATATATATATATATATATGCATGTGTAGATGTATATGTATGTGTACACATATATAATATGCATAAACACATTTATATTCTATATTTACATGTCAAATTACATATTAAATAAAATCACATTTAGATATATTGATATGCAAATATATTTAAAGCATCTGACTTGGTAGAACAATATGTATCTTTGAATGTTCTTCAACAAAAAGACCCCTCATTTATATGCTAAACATTTATATGCGAAGAGGACTACATAATGTGGTTAAATTACCATCCTGCCCAGCAAGCAGAGTATGAAGCAAGTATGCCTGTGAAATACTTTTACTTGGGTCATGGAACATGGCAGGTAGGGTCCAACTTGAAGGAAGATTCTTTCTACATGGTGATGTCCTTCAGATAATCTTTTTCAATAATATTCAACTGAACATGCTAGGTTCCAGAATGCTTTCCTACCTTCTTGATATAACTAATAGTCTGTGGTTAGATGGCCAGTCTCAATGAAATAATCCATGAGGACAGTCCTGGCACAGTGGATACAGGACCACATTAGGAGTCGGAAAGACTTGGGCTCAAGTCCCATCTCTTATGTCATGAGCTGTGGGACTATGGGTAAGTCATTTAGAGTTCTCCCAGTCTCATATAATTTCTCAGTTTCTCATATAAAATGGGATACTTGCCCTATCTGACATTGCTGTTGTGGAGCCCAAATAAGATAACATCTGCAAAGCACTTGGCCAATTGACCTGGTGACTTTGTAAATTTAACATATTTAAGCTAGTGTTCACATAGTACTTCAAAGTTTACAAAGCACTTTATAAATATCTAATTTTATCCTCATAATTCTGAGAGGTAATTTCTATTTTTTTCCCCAATGTACAGTTGAGTAAACTCAAATGCACAGAAGTTATATGATGTACTATGGGTCACATAGCTAGGACTCTGTGGGGCTAGATATGCACTCGGGTCTTCCTCACTCTAGGTCCAGTTCTCTATGTACTTGGGCCACCTAGCTGCCTCTCTAATATATTATATAAATATCAGCTGTCACCATCATGACTTCAATGACTTTATTTCTTCTGTTCAATTGACACCAACTTTGTCTCATACGACAAAAGGTCCATTTTTAATACCCATATTCTGATGGTATTGTATGGTTGTAAGACAAAATGTCATAGTCTCCAAAGAATTAAAACTCAGCATCACTCAGAAGGCCAGAGAGAAGGGTAAAATGGGTATGATCAGGCCATAGTGTGTGATCAACAAATAAAGGGCTATCAAGAGTTAGTATAAGACAATAGGGGCTGGCCTGGTCACATGCAACGACCAGAGATGCACAGCAGATAGTTACTGGTCTCCTCACAATTTCTGAAGGAAATGAGGAAATTTTGCAGCATATTGAGTCGACTTCCTATGGCAACCTTGTGGAAAGACATGGGCAAAAGTGGCAGAGGATGAGCTTGTGGGGATGGACTGTGACCAGCATCTTGGAGGGGAATCACAGGTCATTTGGAATATTTGGGCATCGTGGTCAAGCGTTCCTGATCAGCAGCGCACTGGGCCTGGAGGAAAAGAGAAGGCTGGAGTATATATGTAAAAGAGCACGTAGCTTTTATTGATGCTGAAACTCCCCGAACCCTACTCTTCATGAACTGGGTATGTAGCAAAAGAGAGAGGGAATCAGTTGATGTTCAGAATGCCACCCTGGTGCTTGTGGCATAGCAAAGGACCTAAAAAGGTCCTTGAGTACACTGGATGTGGATGAAACAAAACAAAACATTTATTACACACTTTGCTATGTTCTGAGCACTGCGCTAAATCCTGCAGAAACAGCCACAGCACTCTTCTTTGTAGGCATCCATCAACCACTCATTTAAGGATCCACTCTAGAGTTTTCCCAGGAATTATAGCTCGGCTAGATCGTTGGCTTACACTGTGTAGTCTCTGTTCTCTTCCCTTTGTGGAATCACGGAATTTGCCCTGCTTCAGTCTCCCATTTTCCATGACATTGGCTCAGTCATCGTGTCTACAGCTCTTTCAGTGCTGAAGGATGTAGTTTATATGGGCCAGATGAATTAACTTCATCAAGGGGACCCAGATGTTCTCTCCCACTTATTACTCTTCCTGTCTCCTTACCGGTCGCCTCTCTGCTAGTTATTTTTGTTTGGGCATTTTCAGTGTTAAGGTCAATTGTGGCAGGAAAACAAAACAGAAACAGAATGAAAACTGAGCAGCTTGACCTTCTTTTGGTTGTCAACCAGAAGGGTCTCATCCACCCCAAATAAAGTCCTCATTCCCTCTTTGAGATTCCTTTTCTTCCAATATGACTACAAAATAACAAAAACAAACAAAACATTCAATTTTGTTCTTCTTATTCTATCCCACCAATCTTAGTTCATTCAAAACATGATCTCAGATTCTGGCTCTTTCACACCCTACCTGTGCGACCCTGGGAAAGTCACTTCACTTTCATGATCCTCAATTTTCTCAACTGTAAAACAAGGAGCTTGGACTCTATGACATGGGAATTCTAATTCATAGAGGTCTAAGTGTTCGATTCTATGATAGAAGGCTATTGATTTGTCCTAGGGCTGTTGCAAATTGGACTCACTGGAAAAAAAGATAAACATGAGATGAAAATAATGACAATAGTTTACTGTGAAAATTTCAAGCTTTTTTTCCTTACCAACTGTCTTTGGGACAGGCAAGTGAGAGATTTATTATCCCTTATAACAGATGGAAAAACTGAGGGTTCAAGCTATTAAGGGACTCTATTATGAACCAACCAAGTTGACATCAGTCATGGGATTGAAACTCCAGTCTTTTGAATCTAAGCCTAGGGATCTTTCTACACCATTGTAACTGCTCAAGTTGAAAATTCCGGTTCCTTTCTGGAGAGCAACTTGCAGAGTTTGTTTTTCTCTTTCCCCATGAGCTTCATCCTGAATATCGCTCATTCCTTCTTTAATGTATCAAGGTCATTTAGGATTCAAATTCTTTCCTCTGAATGCTAGCTACCTCCTAATGGGTTGGATTCCAAATTGTTGGTGTGGGAAGGCGGGAAGAGGAGGCTTTGAAATCAGCCCTGTGTTTAAAAAAAAAAATCTGTCCCAGATCTTGAAATGGGCATTTATCCCTTCACTTACTTTCTTACTTCATTAATTGACTGTCATTTCCATTTATGAGCTCTCTAACATACATCTGGTATGTGTATGTATGTGTGTGTGTGTGTGTGTGCTGTTTAAAATTCCTTGGTTATTTGAATTAAAAATCTCTACAGGATGTCATGCACAGCCGAGAACATGCCAAAAGGCAGCGGGACAATTATCTTTGCCTTTCAAAATCTGCCCTAAAAAGGAGCCAAATCCTGAGCTTCAGTGGAATGCATGCGTGTGGGACTCCAAGAAGGCCGAGCTGGGCCCACCCAAACACTTCCAGAAGAGAGCGACACACAGCTCTGATACGTCCTACTGTGGAGAGAAGCAAAACACGGAGCTCAAGGGGCCAAGGGACTGTGAAATTAGGTTAATTCCATTAAATAAGATTGGTCTGGAAGGTGAGTGGCAAAACAAAGTTATGCAAATGTTAGTTGCTATCATTATTGTTAATAACTCAGCAACGAGGTTATAATTCCATTTTGAACACTAGATGGCTACATGCAGGCCCAGATTCAAATTGCTGCATGGAAAGAGACTTTAGAAGTCACCTATTCCAACCATCAGATTTTACCAATAAGAAACATTCAGCTGGAGGGAGTCATGTAACTTATCCAAGGTCACACAGCTAACAAGTCATAGAACATGGATTTGCATCTACATGCTGTGACTCTAAATTCTCCCCTCCCTTTCCCTTTCCTACCTTCCCTTCTTTTTGCTTCCCTTTTCCTCATTTCCTTGGCCTTGCCCTCCCCATTTTCCTTTCCTTGCCCTTTCTCTTCTCTTTCTTTGCTTTCCTTTTCTTCTCTTTCTGTTACTCCCACCAGTTTTGATGGCCATCTTGTAAGCAAGAACACAGCTCTTGGGATAATACTGCTCTTTTCCTTTCCCCTTGAGCCTCTAAACATAAATCAGGAGAGGGGGAGAGAATTTCTCTGCCCTCCTCACCAGCGCCATCCACATTAGTCATGAGCAGCAGTATTACATGGTGGATAAAGCATTGGAATTGGCATCAGGAAGACCTATGATGGAATCCTGCTGCATATGACTCTCAGAAAAAGACAACTTTCCTGAGCTTCGGGTTGTTTACCTTAGCACAGTTCCTAGAGAACAGAAAGTGCCTGGGCCCTGCCCACCTTCAGTCTCTGACCAGGCCCCTCACACCACTCCAGTGAAATTGGCCTCTTTGCTGCCCTGCCACAGGACAGACCAGTGCTAGAACCTGGCATGTCCCCCACTCCTTCTTCCAAGTCCCAGTCAAAATCCCATCTCCCACAGGGAGCCTTTCTGGATTTCCCTTAATCCAAGTGCCTTTCTCTTGCTGACTATGCCCATTTTCTCCAATAACAACCACCACAGAAAGGGCCAGGTGTTGTGCTAAACATCTTCCATACACTCTCTCTGATCCTCACAACATCCCTATTTTACAATGAGGAAACTGAGGCAAACAGTGGTCAGGTGATTTCCCCAGGGTCATGCAGCTAACAAGTGTCTGCGACTGGACTTGAAGTAGGTCTTGATTCCAGAACTAAAGCTGTATTCACCTCCTAGCTGCCTCTGTACGAATCTTGTTTGTTCATGGGTCTTTGCATGTTATCTCCCCATTAGTCTGTGAGCTCTGTGAGGGCAGGAAGGGCATTTCTGCCTTCGTGTAACCTCCGCACTCACCACAATGCTTGGCACATAGTAGGTGTTTAGTAAATGCTTGTTGACCGGCTGAAAGCTTTGAAATGCTTTATAAATATGAGCTATCATTATTAGTGATCATTGATAGCTTTGGATGAGGTTGGCAAACGGAATGCCAAGAGCTCAGAGGTGAAAGCAGTGAAGGCTTTGCGAGGAACTCACTTGAGAAGAGAAAGACAGGCTTTTCAGTCTTTTCACAACCTGGCCTCAACCTCCCTTTCAAGTCAAATCTATATATACACATATAACTGTATCATATCAACAAGCATTAGCTTTCCACTCTCATTCTACACGTGCTCTCTCCCCACACTCTACGGCCCAGCCCCAAGGGTGGCTTGCTGTGCTTCTCAAGGCGTTCCACTTCTCATCTCTGTTCTCCATTGCCTATCCTGCCCCATCCCCATGCCCAGAATACAATCCCTTTTCACTCTAATTTCCATCAATGCTACCTCCCATGTGAGGCCTTTCCTGGTTCCCCTAGCCCCCATTGGTAACTTCCCTCCTGATATTACTTCATATCTAGTTCTTATGCTTTTTAGAAATGTCTCTCTATACACGAGTGTTGTCTCTTCCGTTAAAATCTAAGTACCTGGAGGACAAGAATAGTTTCACTTCTCTCTTCATACTTCCAGTACCAATGCCTGACGCACTAATAAATGTCTAATTAGTGTTCCAAAAATAAAGAGGAATTGGAAATGTGGACAGTACTCTTCGGTAAGACTGGATCCTTGAGCATGAAGATGTCTATATTTGGGGCCATGACTAAAATCTTTCAGCTCCTGTTCATCTTTCATTATAAAAAAGAGAGTCCTGAGTGAAGACGATGATTTAGGGGCATTCCCAAATGGAGGAAAATCCCTCTGAGCAAAGCATAGAAAATTGGGAGCATTTCAATCCTTCACTCGTCACAGGCAGAGGAATCCCCCTAAGTTTCCATGACCAATGAGGGAAGATAACATTCATTCATTCAGACCCATGTAAGTATTTAGAAGTTTGTAAGAGGGTTGGAAGAGATATTAGGGTTATGTAGACCAGCACAGCCTCCCTTCCATTTTTATAAATGAGGAAGTGGAGATATGAACAGAAAAGTGACTTGCCCAAGGTCCCACTTGCCTAAAGTAATAACTGGATGAAATAGGGCTTGAATATAAATCTAAATCTAATTATAAGCCTAGTGTAATTTCAACCAAACCATGAAGCCATATGATACTGGAATAATTGGAAAGCAATAAAACTAACGACCGAGGCAACACAATCAAACTTGCTTAATCTAGGTTCTCAGAGGTCATAGAATAATAACTATAGACCTGGGAGGAGATTCAGAGATCTTTTCATCCAATCACCTCATCTTATACAAGAGTAAACTGAGGACAAGAAAGGGCAAGTCAGTTAGCTGCCCAAGGTCAACCATGCAGATGGTTTTAAGGCTTGGAATTTGAAATCTGGGCCCCACCCTGATGCCTTGCACTCACCCTTCCTACTTTTAGACTATCCCATTTATATTTTGAGAAACCTAAATGGAAAACTTTGATAAATGCATTTTTAGAAGGACAACTATGTTTAAAAAAAACCCAGCCATCTTATAAATCATGTAGAACTTCACCAGTGAAAGCTATTTCAGTATTGGGAATATTATTACCCAATGGTCTCTCTATAGGTAGTGACATGACCTAGTGGATAGAGCTCTGAGCTAGAATCAGGAAGATCTCACTTTTGATACTTCTAATCTGTGAGGCCTTGGGTCAATCACTTAACCTCTGTCTCAATTTTCTTGACTGTAAAATAAGGATGAAAGCACCTACTTTTATGTTTGTAAAGTGCTCAGCCATGGTGCCTGGCACATAATAGCCACTAGACAAATTCTAGCTATTATTATGAATACATTATTATTATATTAATATTATATTCCAACTTACTATCGATATCCTGAGAGACTTCTGAAAGATAATTTTTGAAAGAATACATCATGCATGAGATTAGAGGGACCTTTGCTTTATTGCTTATGCTTTAGATTCTCTGAATACTAGTCATGCCATTGTTCATCTCCAATGACAAGGATTATGAAAGCGAACCATTTTTATCATTAGGGATTGAACCTGTGATGTTGCTGCTTTGGGGAATGGCCAGGTGAGGAAAGTCCCTTTACCTTGCAAGTTGGCACATTCTATGTAATTTACAGTCTTCAAAATGATCTGGAACAAGGAGGAGTTGAGTCACACAGGTAGGAGGGATAAGAAGTGGGTCATAAATCAAGGTCTTCCTGACTTCAAGGATGGTTCTCTAATCACCAAATTATCTTGCCTTTCCAATGGCAAAGTTTTAAAAGCAGCATTCATAGACAAAACAACTACTCTAACCAGATACCGTGTCATCTTTGCTGATAGAAAGCAAGTTGCTTGAAGGCAGGGGGTGTTTCATTTCGGTTTAGTTTCCTCAGCACCCAACATAATGTCTGACACATAAGCAACACTTCATCAATTGAATGACCACTTGAAACATCTTTATCCCCAGTGGTCAGTAAGGTTGTAGGTATTTAATAAGGGCTCATTCTTTCATTCATTCCTTCTTCAATTCATTAATTAGCACTGCTGAGCATAATGCAATATTAGGACCTACAGATCACTATGTTGACTTTACCATTTTTTTGTTATTCAAGAATTACAATATTTAGCAGTTTTGGAAAAAGAATAAAAACTCAGTTGCAGAAACAAATTCTTATATTCAGCTTTATCCTAATCATTTCAAACTTGAGTACTACAGGAAAACATAAAGGACTTGTGATCATTGCACTGATGAAATTGTATTCTCAATAAGAATGAGAGTCTCACTGAGTGTCTCCCCAAGTTCTTAACCTTCATGCTTCCAGGGCTGGGCTTTCTCTCCAGCCCATCACCCATGATTGTGTACCTTATGGATCCATGCACATGGAGGACATAAAATACATGTCAAACAAAATAAAGCAAGTTATTAAGTAGAACAAAGCCCTAAATCTTGGGGGAAGTCAACAGATAAACAGAGTATAACGGTAGGAAAGTCTAAATACACACAACATAATTCATAGTTAAACTAAGCCTGATCTTGGACTGTATTTCACTAACTCCTCCTGAAGTCTGGTCAGTGAAAGTTGGGTAAATCTTCCTGACGTTGCTAACTCAGCAGAAATCTGTGCAGCCAAAAAGGAGACCTCCAATTTTGGCTGCAATGAAGAGAGGAGGATGAGGTGGATACAGATCAACTCCCAGACTAGACACAGGCAGTCGTAATAATTTGGGACATTTCATTCCTTAATAAAACATTTTAATGTTTTCCGATGTTTGATATCCCTTAATAGGAAATTATGTCCTAGGTAAATGAACTTCCTTAAGATCCTGCCTTATTGGAAAGAAGCAGGAAATCTGCATTCACGTTTCAGCTCACATGGCTTCCCTGGGTCTCAATTTCCTCCTTTGCAAAATGAATACCTTAGCACTACAAGTTCTCCAAAGTTCCTTCTAGCTACAATCATCTTGGACTCCATGAAGGATTCTGACATTCTTCTTTATATCCAAATGTATTAATAAGGATTAGTCTTCCATCTCAAGTGATCAGCTTTTCAAGTGTGAATTTAGTATAACAAAATACATTTAACTATGAAATCACAGTGAAAAAAGTGATCACTGATTTTATTTCCTCCCTCATGCAAAACAGATGGGTAGGTTTTATATTCTACTTTAAAAGCTGCCAAAGATTCCAGGTAAAGATAGAAGAATTGTAGGGGAGAGGTATATAGGTAGAAGTAGAGGCAGAAGTATGAGTATGAGTACAGGCAGAAATAAATATAGTTCTGGGCATGAGAAAGGGTGTGGTTACAGGTACAGTGGCAGGTAGGGGTATATAAGTATACATCCATACTAAGGCAAAAGGTATGCTACTCGTAGGTTGTAGTCTAGGCAATGTGAGTTTCTTTTTGACAGATGGAACACTGATTAGCAGCAGTTCAGTGACTAAACAGCCAATCAGGTAACAGGCATTTATTAAGTACTCAAGCATAAACATAGTTCCAAGAGAGAGATCAAAAAGATCTACATCAAATCTTCACAAGATTGAGATGATTGGGGAATTTCAGGTTTGGCCTTGGGCAAGATACGGTATTCATATAGTGCCAATGTTAATGGTTATCAAGCATATTTAATATCAATTTTCAGAAAGAAGGAAAAATCAGAGTCAATAAAGGATAGACCAATGAGTTTGACTTCAGCCCTTGCTCTAGTTTTATAGTCCATCTACACACACGTGCACACACACACTCAATTCAAAGAGCTGCACTTTAGGAAGGAACATTTGTTGGAAAGGGACAATGGCTCATGAGAATAAGGGATGTCAAGGCATTCAGGTTCCTTCTATGACAGGGCTATTAACCTGGTACATCAGGGGAATGCCAGAGACATCAAGGATCATTTTCAGTAAGCAATTTGACAACATCTCTCAAGAGACCCCTGTAGACATGTCAAGTCTTATGGGCTTTTAGACCAGGCAGTGATGACTACATTGGAGAAAAAGGAGAAAAATTTGGTTAGCTACAGAAAAACATCTAACACACATACGCACACACTAAGAATACATGTTCTAAGTTGCTTGCAAATAGATAATTCAACAATCATCTATTAATTACCTAGTGCATGTGCTAACACTATAGATGTTCAAATATAGGTCTAAGTCAGGTGATTTAACTTGGAGTTTTTTTATCTTGGTTTTAAAAAAATGATAACTATATTTCAGTATAAATGTGTTTTTTTCTTTATAACCCTAAGTGTTTTATTTTATGTATTTAAAACTATTATTCTGAGGTGTCCATGGTACTCATGAGATTGCCAAAGGTGTTTATAACATTAAAAAAAAAGATTGAGAATCCTTGGAATAAATATATGTGTGTAAGTATGGATATGGGTGTAAGTAGAAGATGGAAGTTTTATCCTTCATTTTTGAAAAGGACCAGTGACATCACAGGTGATGTACTGACTTGTGTGTGAACTGGATTTAAGGGAGGCACAAAGTCATCCACTCTCTCTTCCAGAATCAAGGGTCAGTGATAGGACAAAAATCAAGATGCCTGGCATGGCCCAGGACGCAGCAGATGACCTTAGGGTCTTTGGTGCTTGACCAAGCTCTAAGCTGCTGGAACAAATTGTTCCCATCCATCCATTCTGTCAGGGGGAGTCTCCACATGCTTGGAGTAGACATTTCTCTAACTCATCCACAGGTTTGAGGACTATCAGTTTACCCTCAGTATGGTTTAGCCCACTTGCCTAGAAAGTTTATTGGGGTATAGCTACAACGCATGCTACAGCTTTTTGGAGTTGCAGGTAAGAGTTGAGTGAATGAGGTGTGCACCAAACCAAAGGTGGATGATATAGAAGTATAGTTACAAGTATGGATACAGGTACAGTTCTAAGTATAGGTGTAGGCTAAGTAGAAGTATACATCCACATTAAATCAAAAAACTACCCATCTAGTTATATGGCTTATTCTAGCCAATGGTAGTTTCTTTTTGAAAGAATGACAAAACATTTATTTATTAAGCATTTACTCTGTGCCAGTCTCGGTGATAAGGACTAGGGAGGCAAACCCAAGCAAACCAGAAAGTCCTTGCATTCAAGGACCTTATGCTTAATAAAGAAAAAGATGGCACATAAAAAGCAGATGTGAAGGAAGTGAGAACATGGGAGTAACAGATTTCTTGTTTCCATTATCAATGGTAAAATGCATCTCCCTTGAATTGTTTCAGATTTTGCTGCCTTTGTTGTGTTCTCAAGTTTTGTCTTTGACTACTCTCCTGGCTAGAATGAAGCTCTTTGTGAATGGGAATTCTTTCATTCTTTGTACATGTATCCCTGGCACCTAATGCAGCACCTAGCACATAGAAGACCCTGAGAGAAACTCTTAAAGAACCTCACCAGGAACACAAGACCCTAATTCCACTTTAGAGGCTTATGGAACATTGGCATACACTTTCAGCAATCCTATGTCTCTATATTTATACTTGGCTTGAAGTCCGTGTTAAGGGGTTCATGGTATAAAGAGCTCTGATTTAAGGAATAATACTTCGTGATATGACTGGATGACAATAGTCAAATGGAATAGCAAAGTGGATGCAGCCTAGCTAAAAATGCCCAAAGATATAAACTGAAATCCTTGAATCCTCACATATATTAACAAACAGAGAGCAAAGATGGAGTCTGTGAACTTAAAAAAAATAGAAAATCAGGAAGTTCATAAACTCAAAAAGAGTACAAAAGAAGACATTATCAAATTAAAGGGAAAATAAAAATAAAACAGTAGCTTTCATAAACAAAGGAACTCTGTTTTAATTTTTCTTAAAAAAATTGTTTTTATCCAATAGGAAAACTGCAAGCTAAACTGAAGAAAGGAAAAACAAATGATCAGAATCAAAAAGTGAGAATGGGGGAAACAGAGTGAATGTAAATGAAATCAAAATTAACAGAAACTATTATACATAGTTATAGTATAAGAAAAAAAATGAAAATTTGAACCAAAGGGATAAAGAGACACATAAATATAAAGTACTCAAGTTGTCAAAAATAGAAATAGACAAACTAAAATGACTAGTTTGGGAAATAGTAATTGAATGTTATAATCAGTTGCCACATCAGTAATCATTAGCACTAAAGGGATTCAGGAGGGAAAAAATCTAGAAGTCGTTTAAAGAAGAAATAAGCTGGTACTCCACTCCAGCTGTAGAAATATCAGCTAGCATAAGAAATTAATACAAATAATAAATAACTATTGCCAAAAAAATGAAACTAAAATACCTGTCAGTAGGAAATAAGATGTTTTCTTAGAAGAATATATAATAGCTAATCAAAACAACAGCGTCAAAAATTTTGTTATGAAAATCAAATTCAGAAGTCATTGTACACATATACACCCATACATATATATGTGTCTGTGTGTGTATATATATATTTATATATATATATATATAAGTATATGCACACACACACACACACATATATATATATATGTATACTAAATATAAAATGACAGGTAAGAATATATGTGCACGAGGTCTCATTTGTTCAAATTTCCTGGTTTTGTTAGCAATGCCTTTTGTGGGTGTAAACAAATCACAGACCCTAGAAATACAGAGTGTTGCTAAAATAAGAAAGAGCATTTTTAATTTAAGATATATTAAGTATTTAATAACTAACCTACTATGGAATACAGAACATATACAAACATTTAACTACAAAACAAATTTAAAAATATATAGTGGGTGATATATAGATAGATAGATAGATCCATACATACATACTTATATACACACGTGTAAATGTATTGTTCTGACCAGCCACAGTCAGACACACTGTATTTTGACCCCAAAATTATGACAGAATTTTGGTCCTCTTCAAGTATGAAGGACAAGGACTGTCAATTAAATTGAATTGAATTTTTATGGAAATAGAGGAAGAATTAAATAATTGAATGATAAATTTGATGTCCATGGATGGGTCATGCTAATACTGTAAAAATGACAATACTATGTGAATAAATCTATTAGTTGAATGCAATATGAACTAAAGTTATGAGGGGCTTCACAGATATAGATTAATCACTGCAAATGTTAACATGAAAGAACAAAATATCAAGATGATGAAAGAAAATAAAGGAAAATATAAAGACTACAGGGATTTGTACAAATCTCAAATTATACTATAAAAAGCAGTACTCATGAAAGTTTTCTCTACCATATAAAAAATAAATTAAATCAGTGGAAAATGTTAGCCAAATCAGGTGTCACATTAAAACCATTGAAAACTTATCTCCACAACCTTGGAAGGCTGTGCTATAGTTGGTTGTCATATATTCAAGCAACAAAGCTTCAACTTACCAGCTTTCCTGCCTGGACACACAGTGCTGAAATTTCCTTGTTCATTCATCACTCTGAGTATATAGGATGAAAAGCACATTCTCCAGTACTGACTGTGAGTATTTGAGATCTGTGACCTACCATTTCTACAGAAATTCCAGAAAACATGAAAAACATTTCCAATGCTAAATACATTTGATGAGGTCATATATGGTATCAAAGAAAAATGAAGAGTAAGTGATGAAATCTGACATTCTTCATATTCCAATGTAGTGACAATCAACAGTCTTGCATTTCATTTCATATCTTAATCAGATGTTCAAGTGTGAATTTAGTTTGACAACTTAAATGTAACTATGAAATTTTTCAAATCACACTTAAAAAATGATCATTGATTTTATTCCTTTCCTTCCACCTCATGCAAAACAGATGAGAATGATTTTCTCTGTGCTTAAAAAGTTGCCAAAAGATGTAAGTGAAGATAGAGGAATTCTGGAAGAAAACTCATTGCTACTCAAATGCTCCAGAAGGGAAAGAGAATACCAATCTAACACACAATCTGAAGAGGTGAACTTTGATTATTGAGTTCTCTTCATTTGACTTGGGCATGGGCAATTTTTCTTTCCTTTTCCCCCTCTCCCCTTCTTCTTCTCCTCCTTCCCTTCCCCCTTCTTTATCTTCTCCTCCCTTCCCTTCTCTTGCTTTTCCTCGGAGAAAGGAAAGATCAAAGACCATGCTCGTATCTGGTCTTCTGCTGATTTATATCATTTTAACTGCCGATATTTCTTAATTCACAATGAAATTGTACAGAGCTCCATTTATAAATATTTAAAGAAAAAGTTAACAACTGTGAACTCCAGTAGTGTGTCATACTATAAACAAATTCACAGAATATTTGTTCATTTTGAAAGCAGATGTTGGGGCATCTCCCTTCAAATGGGCCATCTCCCTTCTAGGTACAAACTTAAGGAATATTTTACATTTCTTCCTTTACTTCCAAAGGAACATTGGAGTTCAGGGATAATGTCTCTGGGCTCCATCATTTATGTTGTCTTTTAAAAAATGGACACAAAAATCTTATTAATAAATAAAGTGATGTTCCTGAGAGACTGAGATGAAAATCATAGACTGTATTACACTGTAGACACCTCTCTCTTCATCAGAATAAACTTCTCTATTTATCTTAATAAAATATTCCCATGATGACCTTTATGAGGCTAGGAAATACAAAGTATTCTCATGATTGCTCATTTGCAAATGAAAAGCTTCAGGGACTATCATATATTAATTCTATCCTCTAGCTTCATTCATTCATTCATTCATTCATTCAATCATTCTGTAGGATTCAAGCTTAATGAGGGCAGGAACTAGATCTAACTTTTGTATTTGTATCTACAGTATGTAACAGTGTTCCTGACCCATAGTTGACAGTTAATAAATGTCCATAGGCTGAACGATTGATTGATTATACATGATGCCATACTAGGTGCAAAATAACTAGAACTATATAAGTAGCTTATAGTATAGTTGTTTCAAGACATATACATACTAAAGATTTATGATGCCAAAGGCTACAAGTGTTGAGTGTGTCAGGATTCTCTGTGTGCTCTAAGTACACTCCTCCACCAAGCTGTCCAAGCTGCCTCATTGGTATACCACATTTAGGAATAAACTTCCCTTCTGACTTCCTCCCCAGATAATTGGTAGGAGGCACCTTTACCTGGCTCATCCTTTGTGTTCTTTCTGCCCCAATGCATGGGTCATTAGCAACAATGTCAATATTTCTCTCTCTAAATCAGGAAGACATATCAAAAAATAACATACATAACACAAAAAACTGTTATGGAAAATATCACAATAGATTGATAATCTCATCAATGGGGGATTTTCCTGTAAACCATTAGATAGCAACCCATCCCTGCTTCTCTATTCTGTGAGAGCCTTATCCATGTCCTCCCAAAAATCCATCACAGAGGGTTCACTCAACATGCTGGGAGTATTTCTTGAGTTCTCCTAACATTGCATGAATATTGATGGGCATCAGATTTAATTATCATCTATCCTTTCTGTTGCAGAAAATAATCTACTCTCAAAGAAGACCAGACATCTAAATTGATTTTCTGTTTGCAATGAAAAGTCATTGGGGATTTTTGAACCACAGAAGATAATAGAATTGACATCATGTTTTAGGAAGATTAAACTGTATTGGATGAGTTAAAGTGGGTATTAATTTTAAATCACCTTAATCATATTTTCAACTGTGAGTTGGACATACCAAAATGCTTGCCATGATTTCTTACATGTGGACAATTCTACACAGTGAAGTTGACTGTGATGCATCTATAACACCAACAATGACAACAGCAGCAATAGTATGGATGTACCAATAAAAAGTTTTCTATTTTAAAACATACCATCGATATAGTAGTGTCAAAATGACCGAAGATAAAATTGGGTGGTTTTTTAGGGAGACCATACGAGCCTGTGATGGCTCTGTTTAGCCTTAAACCCCTTACGATCTCTTCAAAATGGAATGAAGTAGGGCTTCCAAATCAAATCAGAACATCTTATTAATCACATCCAGTGTATATATGAACAATATCATCCAGAAGACTTTAAATGGCTCCTTCATCTAATGGAATCTTCCTTCCATGAGATCAAAATGGCATTTGGATGCAACATAAAATGCAGGAGGGAGACTGAAGACTTCAAGCTTTAATCAATAGGTGACACTGAACCAAGAAACCGAGGGAGTGCCTATAAATAACTGCCTCTTTCAGGGGATGAACAAAACATTATTTAAAAGAAGGCTCATGGTGAATATACTAAGAGATATGCTGGGATTCTGAAATCAGATCTGAGTGGGAATAAAAGAAAAAATTAGTATTTTTTTTTTAAAAATCTGTCTTAATGTATGCTTCCAGAATTGCACACTAAATGGACAGTGTCCTAACAAAGAACTTTGTAACACTGATGAAGCAGAAGGCCTGTCCCCATAAGGCTGCTGCAGGGAGAGGATTATCATAAATAGGCCACAGACCTGGAGAAAGACTTTTCCAACAGGCAGCCATTATTTCACTGAGCAACAGTAAAAGCTGATAACAAATGTAGTCACTGGATTTGTCACCTGTCATTGAGACTGGTTTTCCTTGGGAGGGAGCTGATGAAATTATGATAATCTAAGAGTGAGATGGAAAAGTCTTGTATGGGAAATACAATGTATCAGCCAAGAAGGAGTGAGCAAATGAATAAGTTGTGTAAGTTAGTTTACAGTAAAGGTAGTTTTGTGATGACATCTGCTACTAGAAATTGCAGGAAAAAAAAAGGCAGGATAAAGAAGTAGCTTTGGACTTTGAGGACATCCATTCAAAGGCTACCTTAGATACTTACTACCTATGTCACTTTGGGAAATCAGTCAATAAATGTTTATTAAGCACCTACTATGTTCCAGGTACTGTGCTAAGTGCTGGGGATATAAAAAAGAGGCCAAAGACAGTCCCTGTCCTCAAGGAGTTTATAATCTAACAGGATTTACAAATATCAACAAAGCTAGCTGGGGTTTGTCCCTCATTCTTGGGGAGAGCCATGACATCAGGAAGACCATGACATGACTTGGAATTGAATTGGATTTAAGTGAGGGAGGGCTGTGCAAAGTCACCAGCCTCACTTTCTCCACCAGAGCCATCTGGATCCAGTGGCCAGATATAGATCAGGAGATGGCTCAAGATGCAGTGGGAGACCTTGACTTTTTAAAGTTAATGTCTTTCTAAGTTCTCATTTTGAATGAGGCAATGTCCATTCCATGATTAAGAAGTGAGTCAAGGGATGGCCCCTTTAATTAAAAAAAACCCTCAAACTGGAAGGGGAAGACCCCAAGGGTTGGTGGCCAAAAGAGAAATAATTACTATTTACATTCCCTCTGAGCCAGGAGGGTCAAAAAATAACCATTAAGTGATTCTTGGACAGGATCCTATTATTGACCAATCAATGAGAGCCAGAACGAATTCAATTTAAGGCATGGTCTTTAAGAAAGATATCTAGCCAATAGGCTCCAAGATAACTAGGTAGGTTCTAGCCATCAAAATTTACCTTCCATTGGGCAGAACACCCTCAGATCAGGTCCTATCTTGTCCCTGTAAGGGGTAAGCTAGCAGGATGCAGAGTAAATGGGAAATAATTAACTTCATCTCCATCAGTCTCAGTTTCCCTAAAAGCAGAATGAAGAAATTGGACTAGATGGCCTCTGATTTATGCTCAGTTATCTTTAAGAAGTCCAGCCTTAATGGTCAACATTAGATTATGCAACAAAATGTAGAATTTGTGCAACATCTCAGTACAGACGACATCAGAACCATTAAATTACTAGCAAAGTATCACCTGACACCTAGAACTATACATCAGACACTCATTATTCTGCATGCTATGAAAGATAAGAAGTTGTCATGTCATACAGACCTCAACATAGTTTGATGCTCTCAGCCGATAAACTGGACTTGAATCAGAATGTTGTCCTACAGCAAACCACAATCCATAGTCACCCAGCCATGACATGGATCCCTAACAACTTAAGAATGATGTTTGTAATAGATGCCACCATGTCAAATACTCATAATATCCAAATTTCCATAAAACAAATGGCTTGAAAATATAGAGACTTAGGAAATCCCAGTCATGGGGGAAAGGAATAAGGTATTTGTTATCTCTCTTATGCTGCCCACAACAGGAGGAGTGCCAAGGATGCCTTTATGAGCCTACAAAGAACAAGCTTAAATCCCAATAATTTTATTCAGCTACTAAGAGCAGCTATTCATCTTTACCACAATCCATAGAACATTAAATACAAAAAAGAAAAAATAGTAACATAGTCATTTGTCCTAGGACCAACCCTGGGCAAGTCTTTTAATCCTGTTTACCTCAGTCTCATCATCTATAAAACACACTGGAGAAGGAAATGGCAAACCACTCCAAGACCTTTGCCAAGAAAACCCCAGATGGAGTCATGAAGAGTCTGACACATCTCACAACTATGGAACAAAGCAGCAGCAGCAGCAGCAGCAGTAGTAGTGGTGGTGGTGGTGGTGGTGGTAGTAGTAGTGGTAGTGGTAGAGGTGGTTGTAGTAGTGGTGGTAGTAGTAGTAGTAGTAACAGCGGTAGTAGTAGTAGAAGCAGTAGTAGCAGTAGTAGTGGTAGTGGCTATGGTAGTAGTAGTAGTAGCAGCCGTAGTGGTAGTGGTAGTGGTTGTGGTAGTGGTAATAGTGGTAGCAGTAGTAGTTCTACCTCAGGTACTTAATAGCAGTGTGGACAAGTATATGACCAGAGAAATTCATTTTGGTTTTTGGTAAAAATGGAGATTTCAATACTTATATTAGTCATTCCAAAGGGCCATTGTGACTAATGTCCTGCCCAAATCTGTGATAGAACAATGTAAGTTCTTTTAAATTAGCTTTCACAATTGAACTCAGTCTTCATTAGTGAGGAAGATTAACTAGTGGTGGCTATCTTCAAGGCAAACTATGAAAACAGCCTGGTTGGACTCCAGAGGCAATTCGTTAACAAGAATAGTGGAAGGAAAGGTTGGAAACAGGTTGGTAGGATGAGGGTGCCATACCATAGGAAGCCTAGAATGATTGTTTAGCTTTTTATCCTAGAGTCTCTGGGAGAAGCCAGTGAAAATTTAGAGCAGAAGCATGACAGCTATGGGAGTCTAATTATTTTGTCAGGCTGAAATAGCTCCATTTAAAATTGGTCAACTATATAAACAATTATTTCCATAGATCATAAATAGAAGCTATAGGAAATTCATCTTTCCCTTAACTCTTTGATATCACAGAAGGGGCAGCTAGCACCTGAGTTCAAATCTCACCTCAGACACTTGACACTCACTAGCTATGTGACCTTGGGCAAGTCACTTAACTCCAACTGCCTCATCCTGGGTCATCTCCAGTCATCCTGACAAATATCCGGTCACTGGATTCAGATGGCTCCGGAGGAGAAGTGAGGCTGGTGACCTGCACAGTCCTCCCTCACTCAAAACAAAGTCAAGTGCAAGTCATGTCATCACTTCTCTGATGGCGTGGTCTTCTTTGGCAATGAAGGATGAACACACACAGATCTCACGGAATCAGAAGACTATTTTGCCAAATTCAACAATTCTTAAGAAATCAGGCAAATGAAACAGAATAGCATCTCTCTTGCAACTTAGATTTTCTTTCTTAATTAATATTTTCCTCAGGTTATTGATGAAAAACACTGTCAGCATGATCAATTGTTTTGACAGTCTTTATATGCATGTTTTAATAATATTTGATATCCAAGAATTCAGATTTACAAGACACATAAACTTGGAGGTGGAGGTGAGGGTAATTGTGTTACAGGAATAGTCTCCATGTTACTATAAGATCCTTGAGGGCAGACCTTTTTTTTAATTTTTGTCTTTGTATCACTAGCACCTAGGACAGGGATCTGCACAGCATAGATGCATAACAAACGTTAGTTAAGACAAATTATTGAGGAACCAAAGGACTCCAGCACAAGATATCTTTAAGTTGTGAAAGATTTTGGTGTATGATATAAATTCGGTGTATTTAATTTACATCACATTGATCTCATTTAGGCCTCAAAATAACCTTGTGTAGTTGGTAATAATATACTTATATTGCAAGAGAGGACACTGAGGCTCAGAGTCTCAAAGCCTAGCAATGGAGCACTGGGTGTGGACACATGGCATCCTGGGCTAGATTCCTGCCTCGAACACTTTCTAGTTGTGGTAACTAAGACAAATCACACAACTTCTCTGGATTCCAGTTTCCTCACCTTTAAAATGTGAGGAATAGTTCAAATGACCTCTAAGGTCCCTTCTATGTCAAGATTATGATACTGTAGACTTGGCACTCAAGACACAGTAGGCAAGGAATATAGCAACCTCCTGTTTGATAAACCCAGACTCCAGCTTCTGGGATAAGAACTCACTGTTTGACAAAAATTGCTGGGAAAACTGGTTAACTGTGTGGTGGAAATTAGGCATAGACCCATGCCTGACACCGTACACAAGAATAAAGTCCAAATGGGTACATGATTTAGGTATAAAGACTGATACCATGAATAAGCTGGAGAAGCAAGGAATAGTATATTCATCAGATTTATGGAGAAGGGAAGAATTTTAGAAAGCATTATGAAATGCAAGATGGATAATTTTGATTACTTTAAACTGAAAAGTTTTTGTACAACCAAACCCAATGCATCCAACATTCAGAGGGATGTAGTAAATTGGGAAAAAATTTTTACGGCTGAGCTCGGGGATAAAGGCCTCATTTCCAGAATATATAGAGAACTTACTCAAATATATAACCATACAAGTCATTCCCCAATTGATAAATGGTCAAAGGATATGAACAGGCAATTTTCATAATCATATGAAAAAGTGCTCTAAATCACTATTGATTAGAGAGATGCAAATCAAAACAGCTCTGAGGTACCACATCACACCCATAAGATTGGCAAACATGACCGAACAAGAAAATGATAAATGCTGGAGAGGATATGGGAGAGTTGGAACACTAATTCATTGTTGGTGGAGCTGTGAGATAATCCAACCATTCTGGAGAACGGTTTGAAACTATGCTCAAAGGGCTCCAAAATATGCATACCCTTTGACCCCACAATTTTGCTACTAGGGACTGTATGCCCAAGAGATTATAAAAATGGGGAAAGGGTCCCACATGTACAAAAATATTTATAGCAGCACTCTTTGTGGTAGCCAAGAACTGGAAGTCAAGGGGATGCCCATCAACTGGGGAATGGCTGAATAAATTATGGTATATGAATGTAATGGAGTACTATTGCACCATAAGAAATGATGAACAAGAAGACTTCAGGGAGGCCTGGAAAGACTTATATGATCTGATGCTGAGTGAAAGGAGCAGAACCAGGAGAACTTTGCGCACAGCAACGACCACAGTGTGCGAGAGTTTTTTCTGGTAGACTTGGAACTTTGTAATAATGCAAGAACTTACTGAAAAAAAAAATCCCAATGGCAACTTTCTAAGGCAAAATGCCTTCCACACTCAGAGAAAGAAATATGGAAGTCATTCGCAGAATGTAGCAGATCATGTTTGTGTGTGTGTGTGGGTTTTAGTGTATTATGTTTTGATTTGTTATATGATTTCTTCCATTTATTTTAGTGCAACTACATAGCATGACTATAGTGAAAATGTGCTCCACAGGAAAGTATATGTAGAACCTATACAGAATTGTATGCTGTCATGGGGAGGGAGGGGGGTAGTGGGGGGAAGGTGTGGGGGGGGATAAAATCTTAATTTTAAGGAAGTGATTGTAGAACATTAAAAAAGATAATAAAATAAAAATAATTTTAAAAAAAGGTTATGATACTGTAGCCTCATTTTACTCAAATGTAAAATGAGGAGAGCAATACCAATCTATTTTACAGTGTTGTTTTGAAGATCAAGTAAGAAATTATATTATTGTGGCTCTTTGTTAGGTGCCAAAATAACAACAGCAAACAATATTAAATTTCTACATTACTCAAAATTGCCAAGTCGCTAACATATGCAATATTAAATTCATAGACAACCTTAGAGGAACCCAGTTCCTGCATAGTGTGATGTACTCCCTGGTAGGATCACTGTGGGATCATTTTAAAATTACCATGTCATATTAATAATTATTTTAGCTTAGATTTTGATGAACCAACTTTTCTCCAGGAATTAGAATTTTTTCTTATAGAGTTTCCGCATCATGGTGATACTGGGAAAGGGTTGAAGTGGAGTCCAATTTCCAGGTGAAGCCATTAAATTCATAATCCTGACCCCAGCAACACTCAAGGCCACATTCCAGGTAATGGTATACTGGGGACAGAGGCTGGCTTGCTCTGCCTCTCTCTGGGTGCCTGATCTGCGAGCCTCAAACAGGGAAGCCCATTGTTTACCTATTACAGTAAGTGATAGGATAGCTGATAAACTTCATTAATTAAGGCACATCAGAAACCGGCAAACAAGAAACATGCTAGAATGTGATAGATGATGACAAACATGAGTTTCAGGTTATGGTCATCTCTAAAGGGGTAGTTTTAGAAACTCAATGAAACCCAGTGGTAAAGGGTAAATGATTCAAATAGTGTGTGTGCGCACGTGTATATGTGTGTGTATACATATATGTGTGTGTGTGTGTATGCGCGTATGTGTATAAAACCACCCTGAAGGTAAAGTGTGTGCATGTGTATGTGTGTGTGTGTGTGTGTATAAAACCACCCTGAAGGTAAAGTGTGTGTGCGTGTGTGTGTGTGTGTGTGTGTGTGTGTGTCTATCCTCAGTACCCAGCAAACGCCTTGCATGGAGTAGCTAACTCTGGAGATGGACAGTTTGGCTCCAAAGTCTGTCTATGACACTTACACCTGTAGGTTTCAGTTTCTTCATCTGTAAAAATCTTCCTGAGTTCAAATATGGCTACACACACTTACAAACTGTCTGACCATGGGTAAGTCACTCAAACCTGTTTGCCTCAGTTTCTTCATCTTTAAAATAAACTAGAGAAGGAAATGTCAAATCACTCCAGTATCTCTGCCAAGAAAACTCCAAATGGGGTCATGGAGAGTCAGATACAAATGTAAAAGTGTGAACAAAATGAGGGTATTTTATTAGGTGATTTCTAAGGTCCTGTAATAAGTATTTTACTGGATACAACTGAATGTTAAGTCATCGCACGAAAACAAGTAAAAAAATTACCTGATGGCTTCTTCATCCATTTTGTGGTGAAGTTGAGTGGTCTTCTTGCCATGTGAAAATCTACTAAATAGTCACATTCCCCCTCCCACCCAAGATAAATCAATCCCCTTTTCCAAACATGTATTAACTGCCTGTTATAGACAAGGAAGAATGCTGGATGTTGAGAATACAAAGACACAGAGGAAAGAGTCTCTAGTCTCAGAGTTTATAATCCGAAGACTGATACAACAGAAACATTAATAGACATCATTGAAATGATTTTTTTATTTCTTAAATTCGGAATAAAAGATATTTTTTAAATAGGCATCATATCAGAAAAACTGACTAGGTTGAGGAGGCTTAATAGAGGAGGAGTTACCTGAACTGAGACTGAAGGAAGAGGCTCCTGATAGATGCACACACTGCAGCTAGCCAGAGGGCTGCCATTTTGCCAGTCCATTGATTGATAACCTCTGTACCCACGTCAAAAAACCTGGTCGATCTTGTCTCACACAACAAAAAGGCAATTTCATTCTGAATAATCCCCAGTGACTAAATTTCATCTGGACAAACTCATTTTCCTGTAGAACATGATGACCAATGGGCTGACATGTCCTCACATCCTCAGGGGAGTCCCCCTTCTACCTTCTTAAATGATCTGATTTCCAATTCGCTTTTCTTTACAGATTTTCACTGCTGAACATTCCCACTTCATAATAACTTTTTCAATGGAAGCATAGCATAGTGTAGTGAAGCAGGTTTGAAAGTGTGATCTGGGGCCCCACAACCCATGGGGGTATGTGAGATCAAAGCTATGTTCATAATACATACTGACATTCTAATTTCTAAAATATTAAAAAGAGATAGATATAACCTACATTAAGAAAACATCTAGGGACAGGGGAGAGCTTTATTTATTTCAAGATCATAAAAGTGGCTTGAGGCCAAAAGGCTTGAGAACCACTGGTGTAGTGGATAAAGAGCTGGCCTCAGAGCCAGGAGGTTCTGCTTTCAAATTTTGCCTTTGTGTGACACAGACCAAATCTCTTGACTTCTCAGTGCCCCAAGACTGCAAGTTGGAGGAAAGATGGCATCCTGTATTGACTGGGGTTAACCTCATGAGGACTTATTATCTACATTGATGGAATCACAGGTTCAAGTCCATAGCTCCCCCACCACTCAAAATAATTTCAAAAAGAATCTCCCAATGGATTGAGAGTTTCATTTAGAAGCAGGAAAACCTTTGATTGGAATCTAACCTCTGGTATTTCCTAGCTATGTGACCTGGGAAAGTCACTTTTCCTGTCTCAGCCTCAGTTTCTTTATCTGCAAAAACTGTTGCAATTTCTTCATAGGGCTGCTGTGAGGGTCAAAAGACACAATTCATGGAAAGTTTTTTTCACAAATCTTAAAATACCAAAGGGATGGCAGTCCCCATTACTGTCCCCATGACTGTCATCATCATCACCATCAAATTGTTTTGATTGGTTAAATCAGTGATAATTACATCATTTAAATTTTGATTAAAGGCTATATTCTTTCTTGAGCATGAAGAACACTTTTGCCACTTTTCAAAGAACTTTTCAGATTATCTCTCATTTGATGCTCACAACTTTCAAGTATAATAGAGACTGGGATTATCATCCCCATTTATGGAGATTAAGGAACTTCCCCAAAGCCAACTATTTGCAGCCAGAAACGGGACGATCACCTTAAGTCTAGTGCTGTTTTGGTCAGCAAACACCCACTTACTCAGCAATCTTGAGATCCATTTGCTCAGTGCACTGTCAACATGGTTTCTTTTTTATCACAATGACCCTCTTGTTCTTGTGGCCCATATACATGAGATGTTTTCTTCAAAGGCAACCACCTTGAATGAATTTTCTTTAGCCCATGATCTGGTGGTGCCCACCAAGGGCCAGCCGGCCACTGGCATTTCACATCACACCCTAAGAAACCACAAAACTGAATCTCTAGATGCAAAATACCTTTACTCAGTCATGCTGCTTCCCGTCCCCCCTCGTTATCACCATATGGCACACAGATGCACAAATATCTTCGGATGAGGTTGTCTTTGTGAATCAAAGAACCACAGAGCACTAGGGCTGGATGATAACTTAGCATTCATTCAATCTAACCCTCTGACTTTACAGACAAGAAAACTGAGTCTCTCAGATTTGCCTTAGGTCACATGGCAAGTTGCTGAAATCCCAGTTCTTACAACCCTTAGGCCATTGTTACCCCAATATCCTGTCTCCTTGCAAGGTTTCCTTGCCCTGGCCTTCTCCCCTACCCCCAAGTAGACACTGATCCTTCATTCTGCCATTTACCTCCAGCCAGAGGAACATCAGATTTCCAGCTCTATTCCTTCTCTTAGGTCCAATCCTCCTATCCAATGGTGGTAGGCAAGTCTCCTCCAGATTTCTTGCCTAGCAAGATAGATGCATTTTAATGCCTTGTTTTCTACCCTGCTGAAGCCCCCTTAGGATTTCCGGGCCTGTCCAGTCTCTACAGTTAAACCATCCTATAAGGTTATTCTCTTCCCTCAACAGAGAGTGAACTGATTAAAATAACAGTGCATTTGCTTTTCTGTTTCTATCTTAGCACATCCTTGGCACATACCAGACACTCCAAAATGCTCTTTTACTAATCCAGTCACTGATCACCTTTGACTGTTGGCTCAAAGAGAAATGATGCTGTGTCTCTCCCATCTGCACCACTGTGCCCAACCCATACCCAGGGCACTCTTTGTTGGTCTCATTTGAGGAAAATGATATCCTCAGATATAAACCTTTTATAATGCACTGGCCCAATTTTATGAATAAAAAAATTAGGACTCATTGGGAGGTAAAAATGCCTGACATATGCCTAGAGTGAAGATGGAGCCTTTGTAGACAGCCTTCAAAGAGCCTGTTGTATAAACACAGAATTTTTATCATTCCTCCAAAATGATTCCTCCTATTAAATGAGCGTTCCTCCATCAAAGCCACATTGCTAGTTTATCCGACCACTCTTGTTGCCTTGGGGAAGCACACACTTTTCCACTTTCTCTCATGTAACCCTTTTGGCTACTGTGAATGGTGCAGAAACCCACTTCAAAGTCCGTGCAGGCCAGGAACTGGACCAGTGAGGCCAAGATGTGGAGAATGGGGGGAGATGGGAGATCTGGAAAGGAAAACAAAAGCTTCTACAAATATTTCCATTTCTTCCTCTGTAAACAGCCCAGCACTAGCAAATGGCACAAGAAGTATTTTTTTTTTTTAATGAACAATGAACTAACTCCAAGATCCTTTTCCAAGTGACCAGTAGTTGAGATCTTCTAAAATTCTTAGGCCTTGGGTGGACTTTGGAGAGTGAATCAGAAACTTTACTCTTACCTTTCCATTGGAAATAAGAATGTAGGAGGAGGACCTTGGGAATTGTCCATTTGCCATGTTGCAGTGGAGTCCTGCCCTGCAGTCAGGAAGACCTGAGTTCAAATCCTACAGCAAAAACTTTCTAGCTATGTGACCCTGGGCAAATCACTTAACATTCTCCCAGTCTCAGTTTCCTGTTTTGTAAAACGTGGATAGCACTAGCCCCTGGGCAGCTAGGTGGCTCTGTAGCGGATAGTACCTTCAGACAATGAAAGGGTCCTGTGAGGGTCAAGGCAACGTCATGTGGCAAAGGAAAGACATCTTGAGATCAAATACCACCCCTACAACTTTCTAGTGAAGCTTCTTACCCCTCTGGATCTCAGTTTCCTCACCGGTCAAGGGAAGGGGTTAGACTAGATGACCATGGGTGTCCCTCTTCTTCTAAATCTAGGCTTCTATGAGGCTATTACCAACCAGGGAGATTGGAGAAAACTTCAAGGAAAAAGGTGACTTTGGGGTTGAATATCAAAGATAGGAATTCAATAGATAAAGAAGGAATTCAAGGTGGAAGGTGGACCTGGAAGAGTAGAAAGTGACGGACCCCAGTTTGAACCCTGGCTCTCTAATTGCAATGCAAGTCACTGATGGCACAGGTACTGGACATCAGTTTCCCTCTCTGCAAAAGAAGGGAGTTGGAGTAGATAATCTCCAATATCTTTCCTCTTTTCAGTCTCCAAGCCTATCCAATGAAGATAGGTAATTAAATTTTAAATTAAATTAAATTAAAAGCAGCACTCCTTCACAGATTTGAGCTCATTAATAACTTTTTTAGACCTTCCATCCAACTGACAATTATTAAGTGACCATTATATGCAGTATGGCTGCATAATGGATAACTAGCCTAAAAGGGCTCAAAATTCAACTGCTAAAAGGATTGAAATCCAGCCTGTAACGGATCCTGAGTGTGTAGTCATGAGTTAATATCTCAGTGTTCTAGCAAATTCCATGAAACCACAGATTCAGTCTCTTTCTCAGTCATCATGGTTTACGGCAGTCACTGTACCAAATGCTTTGGGTAATGAGATCAAATGGGAAACGTTCCTTGCCCTGGTAGAGTTTGTGTTCTAAGGACTCAGGGGGAAGGTTTAGAGGTGGGGGTATAATATGTAAGCAAATAGTATAAATGTATAATTGGAAAAGGAGGACAGCATTAGAAATTTAAGATCAAGAGCCTTCCCTAGGAGGTGACAGAAGAGATGGGCCTTGAATGAAGCTAAACATTCTAAGAGGGGAACGAGCTTGCGTCTTCTGAGACGAGCCAAGAGGAAATGAATGAAGAAACAAACCAGGCATCAGATAGAATGAAAATGAAAATGTGAAGCCAAAAACCCTCAGACACTGCCCCTCAGATGCCCAGAACGAGAGCAGAGGATTCCACTCTGGTAACCAGAAATGTTTGCTTTCCCACAGAAGCTGCCAGCACTAGGCAAGACCCAAATTTGATTAGAGGAAACAATTAGACACATTTCCTGGGGGGTCTGTACTGTAGAACCTGAAATTTCCAGGCAAGGGAGGGAGTAGCAGTGGCCTATTGACTCCTGGCAATTCTGCCCAACTGCCTGGCCTTCTGGGAATTGGCCCCAGCAGCTTCAAGAGGGTCATTCTAGGCCACGAATGTTCCCTGGAAACAGTCAATAGGAGAGGATACTGAGAGCCCTTTGCTAAGGTTGAGGTCTCCTTGATGGTGGAGAAGAAAGTATAATGAGTGAAGACTTGGGAGTCTGCATTTTTGGTAGATTAACCTAAAATAGTCAGTAAAATTCAACCACATCAGACTAGGACAATGGAAAAGGCTGACTACTGAGCATTAGAATTAGCATAGCATTGTTGTTTGCTCTATTGCCTTGGTTTCCCCCCAACGAAACTGCAAATTGTGGATGCTAGTGCCCTAAATGCACACCACCAGGTTCAACATTAAACTAGGAAGGCATGTATTTTGGGGGTGGGGTGGGGGTGGGGTCTATTTTCGAACTGAAACTACTAACTTCTATGTCTGGGAAAATACAAATTGTCTTCCAGGCAAGGAGCAAGAAACACTCTTCAAACCAACTTTTGAAGACCCTGTGAGGGGTCAGCCTGGGGGAGCAGGCCACCTCTGAATAGATGGCATTTATTTGAATTATTTCTTATCCCTAAGTCGGCATTCAAGTCTGTGTACACTGCTGAAGGACTGTGTGTACTGTCAATGCCCTCTAAATTTCACATTTTGGGAGCAAAGCCCTGGTTGTCCCACCATAGTTAAGAGTGATGTAGCAAAAGATTTGGAGTCAATGAAAGAGAAGAAAAATCATCAACCTACAGGCAAAAATATGCCATGATCAGTCATTCAGACCTTGCAGCTACGTGGAGCACTCGATAGAGGGCCAGGTCTGAAGTCACGAAGGCTCATCTTCCGTAGTTCAAATCTAGCCTCAGAAATCTACTAGTCATGGGACAATGGGCAAATCATTCAACTTGTTTGTTTCAGTTTCCTCATCTGTAAAATGAGCTGGAGAAGAAAATGGTAAATCACTCCAGTATCTTTGCCAAGAAAACCCCAAATGGTGGTGGTCATGAAGTGTTGGATATGATCAAAAAATGACTTAAAACAACTCAGGTCTTCCTAAGGGGCAATTTCTCCCTGATACCTTTAGGGAAATTTATCAATAATTCCAAGAACTATTTTTTTCCATATTATTAAATCTTTATGACAAATCAAGAGGAGCCCTGGGTATGGTAGCATCCCCCCAGACCACTGGTCCTTCTTCTATCCTAATCTTTCACAGTCATCACCTGAGGAAGAAACTCCCAAGGAGAAAGGGTCAGCCACCCCCACCAAATTCCAACCAATTGCCTCTCACAGGACAGGTACACCAGTCTAGCTGATACATCGGGGTACATTAAGAGACAGATGGGGGGGGTAGCACATACCAGGCAAGTCAAACCAACACCACTACATTCAACCACCATCTCCCCTGGAACCCTGATGGTCAGGAGCCTGACCCAAAAGCCTTTGGAACGGCAATGCCCAGTCATTTTGAGAAGCCAGCCTTCTGGGGAGGCAGCCCCGTCAGCACTTCTGCAGGGGAGACCACCACATCTATTAATTCATTCACAGATTATCTCCAAGATCCCTTCCTTATCTAGATCAGTTATCTTTTAGGAGAGCAGCTGTTAGCCCTATCTAAATTCAAATTGTTCAGACCCTTCCCTGGAGCATTTTCAACATTTTGAAGTTTCATTACTGGAAACCACATCAAAAAAATGGACAAGGGTCATTTGGCTACTATGATTGGCTACTATGTGCCAGACACAGCACTAGGTACTGGTCCTTACACTCACTCCCTGTGCCCTTATGACTGTGATGACTCTTCTCAGCCCTAGAATTGTGACCTGGAACTGAGTCATGAATGACAAAGCTTCTAGACGATGCTCAATCCATCTCCCAGAGCTGGTACAGAGGTCTTCTAGACTCTCCTTCTGACCAGTACCCAGTTCCCTTACAATCCTGGGATCTGCTGCTTGCCCTGCTTCCAGTAAAGGCCTTGACCAACCTCCCCACCCCCTGCCAAGTGTCTACAGACTTCTCTTTCTGTCTTCCTAAGCTATCCTTAGCCAGGGAAAACAACTCACTGTGATTTTTTCTTAGCTTACACCCTCAGAATTCCACTTGGTATTTTCTGTGGCTGATTTTTAGGAGAGGTTTGCAGGGAGGTCTGGCAGTTGTGACCCTTCACTCCACCATCTTGACTCTGCCTTAAGTGACCAATGAGAGGATTGGACTTAATGACATCTTGTCAATTCTTGTTCTAATTCTCCGACCCCATAAAAACTAGTGAAATTTCTAGGTCTTCTCTAAGACTTGAATAAGTAAACAATTTAATTCCTACATAACTAAAATTAGGCTTCCGAGGGAAAAGGAGAATTTCCATCCCAAGACTCTTAAAGGAAGAAAAAGCTCCCCAAATACAAAGCATATAGTGCATTCTGTGAGGGAACCTTACCTGTGCCACAAAGACAGGGTTCTTGACCTGTCCACACTAGCTATGGCCCCCCGGAATTCCTCAATAATCCCTCAAGAAGGCCTCCCAGGAGGCCACAGGTTCTGCTCCTCTCAGCAGAAGGTAGGCTCAGTTAGCTCTCTACCTAACACTTGTCTCTTCTAGACCACATTAGCTTTTAATATTCTGCCCTTGCTGGGTAGATGGGGCTCTGGTTTGAAGTCAATGCATTCATATAAATACCCTCTCTTGCCAGAATTGCCACAGGCACATATTTCTCTTTCAGTGGTCCTGGGAAGTGGTTTGTTAAACTATTGTTCTCAATTAAAAACTGATGTGTTTGTTCAGTCCAATATGGGTCGCTGCTTGGAGTGAAAGATTCCCTTGACATGGCAAAACCTCTAATTGTCCCAAGTCAGTGCCAAGTAGGTCTGAACCGGACGCCGCCCCAGGTTTCATTAGTGGCCACTGGATTCCATGAACAACCAGATAATGAGAGCTTTGCTTCTCTTTGCTGAGCAAACAGTCTCGCCTTTTAATCAAGGCAGTGGCTGAAAAAGCTTACCATCACGAAGTCTGGTGAGCCCCACCATGCATCTCATCTCTGGTGATCTCAAGCTGCTGAATCACAACAGGTTCTGGGGGTCCAGTTCAGACACCCTGCAAGAGTAGGCCACCATTCATTTGGACAGATGCTGTAGAGATTTGATAGAGAGGCCTGCCACACATGGAGAGGAGGAAGAAAACACTGGAACCCTTTCCTTCTATGCTTTTCCACTTTGTGGGCTGGCATCAATTGGATAATAATGATATTTGGACTGCAAAGACACGTGCCACGTTGGAATGCTGCTATAGACTCTGCTATGATGTATGTGAGTCTCCTTCTCTTTCCCTACTTGGATGTGTAAAGATTCAGACTGCAAACTCATGAAACCTGACCCGCCTGGAGAATGGGCCAGCTTCTCCACGGGTCTTTCCTTTTCTCCCAGGCGGGAGCGCAATCTGAGACCCTGCACTTAATGGTTTGCAGGCACATTTTCACCCTCTACAGCAGCAGCCAAGCAGGCCTCCCATTAGCCTCTTACAGGTGTAATTAGCGACTGCCACCTGATTTTGAGGGGGCAAGTGGATAATTGAGCCTACAAGATGGGAGGAACTATTTGAGAGAGCTGGCTGGAAGGTGGGGGCCAGGAAGCCTTCTGGGGATCTTCCCCAGAGATAGAGTAGGCAGAAGCCATGACGATAGATAAGAGAGCCAGCCTCCAAACATCAGTTCCTAAATGGGAGCTCAAAGTCCTTCAGAGATCTTGGGAGACTCCATGAGGCTCTAGGACATTGGAAGAGGGCAGGACTATTGATCTATTACATGACAAGGGTGGCAAGGGATAAGGGATAGAGGAGTTGTTCAAAGAAGAAATAAGAGGGGAGAATGATCAATGAGAGATGAGGAAAGATATATACAGCATCAGGAATCACTGATAAAGAACACACAAAAAATAGACGGAACATATTGGGAGCAAGGAATCAAGTTAAGTCAAGTCATATCAAAAAGGATTTATTAACTGTCTACTATGTGCCTGACTCTGTGAGAAGGGAGAGCAGAACTGAAAAATAAATTATTTTCAAAGCACATTGACATGTATCTCAGTGGATTCTTACAGAACCTTTATTAGATAGGTAACTTGCATTAGCTTCATTTCATAGACAATAAAATGAAATCAGAGAAAGCTGAAGTGACTTTCTTAAAGGTATACATATTTACACTATGATTTTTTTTATAATTTCACTCTCTGTAAATGTCTGAGAAATGTTTTTAGGAGTTGTTTTGTTGCTATTTTCTTATTTGTGAAACTCTATTTTTTAAAAGAAAGAAATTAGGGGGAGGAAAGAAAAAAGGAAGGAAGAAGTGATGAAGGGATGATAAAGGAAAATGAGAGTAAGAAAAACCAAAGGCAAGGGAAGAGAAAGGAAGGAAAGAAAGAAGGAAGGAAGGAAGGAAGGAAGGAAGGAAGGAAGGAAGGAAGAAAGAAAGAAAGAAAGAAAGAAAGAAAGAAAGAAAGAAAGAAAGAAAGAAAGAAAGAAAGAAAGAAAGAAAGAAAGAAAGAAAGAAAGAAAGAAAGAAAGAAAGAAAATGTTGGCAATCAGCTCGTGTTCTGAAAGTTAATCCTTTTTATGAGGTGCAGGGGTGGGATGGGGGGAGAAGCCCAAGCAACCAGACAGGGGGATTAATCACAGGAACGTTAAGGATAAGCAGCGCTCTTTCCCAGATGCTTATCTTCCTTCCTAAACAGCAAGAGCAGGTGGTGTGCGACAACGCCAGGAAGGATTTCCCCAAGCTGAAATCTGAAGAGCAAAATGTGTCTGCTTCTGAGTTGGGGTGAGCTTGGGAATGCGTAACTGAGGTGGGGGGGTGAAGGGCGAGAAACAGAGGCAGAGATGGGGAGAGAGACAGACAGAGACAGTGAGGGAGACAGATACAGAGAATCAGAGACACAGAGAGGCAGAGAGAGGGAGGAAAGTAGGAGGAAAAGAGGGAGAAGAAGAGGGAGAGGGAGAGAAAGGAGGGACAGAGGGAAGGAGGGAGAGGAGGTGATGTATGTGTGTGAAACGGAAGACAGAAAGAGAGAGATGGAGAATTAGAAACAGAGAGTGGGAGTGAAGAGAGAGGTTTAGAGCCTGGGAATATTTATCAGGACTTCCACCTATGGAGCCGGGAGATTCTGTTTGATCCAATTGCCCCTGAAATGAATACAATGCAATTAATTTCTTGTTGTCTGTTCATCTCTTTCCAGGAACCAGAAGCAAACATTTGAGCTGAAGTCCACTTTGCTGCCGTAAGACTGTCTGGAAGAAAAATCCAAGTCGTTTGGTGGAATATCTCTGAAAGCCTCCAGCCAGGGCCTGGTTAATTATCTTGCCAAAATCCAATGATCACTTCTCAGTGAGGAGAGGCTGGATGTGTCTGAATTTGGGGTATTGGCCTTGGCCTCCAGAACCGCTGAAATGTATACAGATGCTGTCTTGATGTGACCCTAATTATGGCTGAGAGCAATGGGTTCTGAGGGGAAGCTAGAGCCCAGATAGAAGCTCAGAAGCCAATTCCTGTGTAAGATGTGCCTTAGCAAGAAATCACTGGAAATGCCCAAGGAAGTGCCCAAAATGGCCTGTTGGATGAGTAAATAGGTGTGGCAGATGAGTGTTTGATGAACCTGGGACCCAGGAATCAGATAGAATCTCAGAGGAGGACAGTCCTAAACAGAATAAATGTAATCCTTCCCCTTCACGATAACTGCCATGTCACTGTCCCCAACACCACCACACTCAAGTCCTTTCTTCTCTAAGCATCCCCACTTCTTTCAAGTGACCCTAGGATAACACTGGTCTTGAAGTTCCTTTATCTGCTCATAATCTATTGTCATTCCACCTCTCCCTCTGCCCTGCACCTCTGAACCCTTCTCTTCCTCACCGTAGCCTCCAATCTCTTGGCCCCTCCGTTCTTTGCTAGGCCTTCATCCCTGCACTAGGCACATGCACTAGCCACCACAGCACATGGGAGCCGGCTTAACCCCACACTGTCCTTTCCCTTTGAGTCCCTTGTCCCCTTATCCATGGCTGATCTTGCCCTGTTAAGACTCAGTTTCAGATACACTACGGACATCTTAAACTCAATATATCCCAAACTGAGCTCATTATATCTCCCTTTCCCCATCTTCCCTTCTTCCTATCATCTCTATTGTTGGGGGCACCTCCATCCTTCCAGTCATCCAGGCTCAAAGGGCAGGAGCCATCCTCACCTCCTCCCTCTCTCTCATCCCTCAAATCCAGTGTATCACCAAGGCCTGTTGACTTCACCTTTGGAACATGTCTTATGTATGTGCCCTTCTCTCCTCTAATACTACCCCCACCCTGGGGCAGGCCCATCACCTCCTGCCTGGAACACTTAGAAAACTGCTTGTAGATCTGCCTGCCTCCAGCCTCTCCCCAGTTTCTGGTGTATCCTCCCTTCAGCTGTCAAAGTAACTTTTCCAAAACACCATCTGATCAAGTCACCTGCCCCCTCCTCACCATCCAATAAACTCACTCAACAACCAACCCTTAACAGACAATAAATATCTCCCTATCATAACCAGAACCAAATATAAAACCCTCTGTTTTATGTTCAAAATCCTTCCTAACCTGCCCCTTGCAATCTTTCCAGTCTTCTTATACTTTATTCATTTCCACCTAGTAGGACCATGGGATCCAGGACATGTTCCTTGAACATGACTCATCATCTCACTCAGCATTTCCACTGGCTAGTCTGCCATGTGTAGTACTCTCTCCCTCCTTCTCTCTACCATCTTGCCTCCCTGGCTTCCTTCAAATCTCAGCTAAAGTCCTTCCTCCTGCAAGAAGTCTTTCCCAGTCCTTCACAATCTCAGTCCTTTCCCTCTGACTCTATATCCTATTTATTCTATCAGTCAACTAGCACTTATGAAACACCTACTAAGTGCCAGGTACTGTGCTAAATAAAAGTAGGGCCACAAAGATAGGCAAAACAAATAACACAAAACAGTTCCTGCTTTTAAGAAGCTCACAGCCCAAAGAGGGTCGACATCTGGTTTGTTCACAGTCATCTGTATGTGGTCCCCTCCATTAGGCTGTGAGTTCCTTGAAAGCAGGGACTGTTTTTTCATCTGTTTGTTTTGCTTATCTTTGTAATTCTAGTTTTAGCCCAGTGCCTGGCATATAGTAGGTGCTTAATTAATGTTTGTTGTGTGTTTGTCCTTTGTTGCCAAAGAAGACCATTCCATCAGAAAAATGATGACATGACTTGCACTTGACTGTTTTGAGTGACAGAGGGCTGTACAGGTCACCAGCCTCATTTCTCCTCCAGAGCCATCTGAATCCAGTGACCAGATATTCATCAGGATGACTGGAGATGACCCAGGATGAGGCAGTTGGAGTTAAGTGACTCGCCCAAGGTCACACAGCTAGTGAGTGTCAAGTGTCTGAGGTGAGATTTGAACTCAGGTCTTCCTGACTCCTACACTGGTGTTCTATCCACTGCACCACCTAGCTGCCCCAAATGTTTGTTGAGGGACTAACTAGATGCTCTCCAATGGGCACCTCCTAGCTCACTGTTATCCTCCCTAAAAGGCATTTCCAAAAAACAGAACATATCACTCATGTCACAGATGTATCTAGCCTGGGCAGAGGTGAAAGGAATTCTCACCTCCTGATCCCCAGAAGCTGGGTCCACTTCTCTCAATGCATCCCATCACTGCTGTATTATGTGTTTCAGCTGTTGATTTATGCAGATGAATCAGATTGAAACTGCAGTCTTCTAAAGGACTCAGATGTTTTCCAGATAAACTACTAGCTAGTCATGACTCTTCTATCTTGAATTTGTTTTGCTGAGTTTTTGAACCAGTGGAGGACTTTATTTCTCTTATGTTTTCTAATTAGATCCAGATTTGTCCTGCAGAGATCTTTTGGGATCTCAAGTGTCATAAGCATCACCATGAATAGTATTTATATTTACATGTCATCTCCATTGTGGGCAGCTAGATGGTACAAGGGATGAAACACTGGGCCTGGAGTCAGGAAGACTCAATTCCCTGAGTTTAAATCCAGCCTCAGACCATCACCAGCCAGGTGACTCTGGAAAAGTCACTTCATCCCATTTGTCTTGGTTTCTTCATCTATAAAATGAGCTGGGAAAGGAAATGGCAAACGACTCCTATATCTTTGCCAAGAAAACCCTAAATTAAATCATAAAAAGTCGAACATGATTAAAGAAACTGAACATCTTCGCTCCTCACACCAAATGTGTAGTATGCACTATTATTATCCCTATTTTACATATGAGGAAACTGAGGCTAAAAGAGTAAGTTACTAAGTGTCTAAGGTAGGGATTCAACTCAAGTCTTCTGGACTCCAAGCCCAGCACCCCTATCCATTAGTTCACCTAGTTTCCTGCAATATGTTAACTATTTTTCAGCAAATTTGATAGGACTGCCACAATCCAAGTCATTGATAAATTATGTTAAACAGCACAGAACTGAAGACATGTTCTCAGGGGTAGCTCCCTGGAGACCTCTCCTCAAGTTGATATCAAGACTTTAATAACTTCACGTTGGGTTTGCTCATTTTACAAGATATGAATCCACCTAGCTTTATTATAACCTAGCTTGCATCTGTCCACCTAGTTAAGCACAGGTAACAGGAGAGATTTTGCCCAAGGTTTTTCTGGAATGCAGATAAACTACAGCATTTCTTCTGATTTACCAGTCCAAACTCCATCAAAAAAAAAAAAAAAAAAAGGAAAGGTAATGACTTCTTGATGAACCCATGCTGGCTCTTTGTGATCCCCAATGTCAATTCCTTCAATATAAGTTTTATTGTTTAACTGAGAAACAAAGACAAACTCATGGGTCTAGTTATTTACAGGTTGTCTGCCTCATTCAGAGTTCCTTGAGTACAGAGATTTTATTTCTTTTGCCATTCTGTCTGCCCAGAACTTAGCACAATTAGGGGCCTAGAGACCTGACTAGCTACAGTCAACCTGCCCTGCTCTGTACTTTTCAGACTCCACTCTCTTTTTTAAACAACACAGCATTTCTCTCATTTCCCATGATCCCTTGAGCTCAGGTTGGTGCTCAGCAGCCATATTTCCAGGTGTTTCAGTGCCCTGACATGTTTTGCTTGTGTTCTCTTTGACAAGGAGAATAACCTTTGGACTAGAAAGGACTGGACAAAACTGGCTCATAGAGAATTAAGACCCAAGGCACCTAAGACATTGATAGGACAGTGGCTTACTGCCTTTGAAATGTTTAAGTTCATATGAACTTCAACAAGAATGACGACAACACCACAAGATCTTGAGCGGTTCTGGCTTCACTCCATCACCATTACCTCATCTCATCCACCACTCATGGCATTTTTACCAACTTCGATTCTTATATTTGCTTTAATATAGCTTAAAACACACACACACACACTCACACTCACAAACACACTTTATCATTCTTAGTATTTTTCCTCAGCCTGAGACAATTCTAGTTTTGAGTCCCAACCTTTTTCTTACAGGACTGTGCTGTGCTGTACAATATAGCCTCTGATAGCAGTCCTCTTTTCATACTGTGTATATGAATTTTTAAAAATCCAAATTCATTGATGAATTCTACGTACTTTTGTTTTTATGTAGATAAATTATCTGTGCCCCATCTACTCACACACCCTTCTGCTTTGTTGGAATAATTTCTGTTTTTATCTTCAGATTTTTACTCTCCAGAGTTTTCCATCCCTCCTGCTATCATTTTCCTGAAAAAAAAAATTGTACTATGAGATCTTACTTTCCCTTTCTTTGAAACCATTGAAATTAACTTTCCCCAAATAGAGGGGCATATGGTCAGCTTTCCTCTCTTCTCTAAGGATTTTAAGGCAGATTTCTTATTGTTATCCAAAGTTTCTCTCCTATTTCCCCCAACATCTTGGGCAACCAATTTCTTCTTTGTTGGTAGGAACTGAGTCCCGAGTTGCTCATTGTTTCCTTCCCATTTTGAAGGATGAAATTATCATTAAGCCAATGAATACATGAATAAAACATTGATTTAAATGCTTCCTGTGCTAAACACTCCAAACCCTAAAGATATAATACAAAACCAAATCAACACCTGCTCTCAAGGAGCTTAGATTCTAAAAGGAAAGATTTATACATAAAGGGTAGTGGTGGCTAGGGAGGGGGGCCTTCAATTTAGAACAAAATGGAGATGATAGAGTGGGAGTGGGGGAGAGAAGGTCAACCCACTCCATCCATAAACAAAAGCAGAGTTCATTTGTTCTTAGTTCTTGGTTCTAGAACCTGCATGGGAATGAGACAGGAGAGAAAGAAAAGTGACAGGGAAGTGGCCAGAGAGTAGGAAGTGAAGTGAGGAAAGTGAAGGCTGAGGTTTCCCTGGAAATAGTAGTACAGGAGAAGCAGTTAAGTAATTCTTACCTGATCTGCTTTTGGCAGAGACATCTCAGCAGATGTCAGATAATTGAAGTCCTCCATCACTATTAAATCATGCCTCCATGCCAGGCTTTTGATTCGTTTCCTAAACTCCTCATCTGTTTTCTCATTCTATCCTGGTGGTCTAGAGAATACTCCCTGGACAATATTGCTTCTGTTTCTACCTCTGTTGATGTTCATCTGATTCTCTCTAGCATGATTCCCTCTTGTGGTTCCTGGATTTGCTCATTGTAGTATATCTTCTTAATATATAATGAGTCTCTGTATTTCTTTTATCTAAAGAATTCCTTCAAAATAAGGTTTTCCTACTTGAGTTATATTCCACCATGGATTCCATCCCACCATCATCCAGTGATACCTAGGAGGTCAAATTTGTCTCCTTGCATTAGGATCTCTTCATCTCATGTAAGACTCCTGCTTTGTGCATTTGAATAAAAACATCTGAGTTTTAGTAATGGTTCCTTCATTTCTTGATTTTTTTCTTCTTCTGTAAATTATGGGGTTTCTCCCCTGCTCCATACTTCTCAATTCATTCCAGCTCCTTTCCAGCTTGGGGGACAGACATTTGTTTCCCTTCTCTCTCACCTTGTTAAGGTGACAAGGGAATGCCAGGTAAATGCCAGATGATCTCTAAAAAACTTTCATCATCAGAGTCAATATATTGACTTTCACTTAACTGCCTCTTTTCTGGGTTAGGAGTTTATTTTAATAGTTCTAGTATTTGTATGCACTCTTTTACTTTCTGTTCTTTTTCCTGTTGACTTTGACCATTACTCTAGAGTTCTTAGGAAGAATGTAGCCCAGCAGATGACTATGAAGTAATTCTACATCTGAAGTCATTTGTTTCTAGTCTGTTACGGTGTAGCCAGAATGAAGTCTTTTGCTTGTATTTATATCTCACAATATCTCCCACTTTCCAGTTCTCTTCTTTAAAAAAGTTTCTCCAGCGTTTGGTAAACTTGAGTGATCCATATGTGTTGGCTCTTTAATTTCCCAATTTGGAATGACAGCTTCAAACATTTTTGATGCAAGAGCAGCAATCGTCATCATCATAATACCGAGATAATGCCCATCTATTTTCTCAGGTGTGTCCATCCTGATGGTCACCCTTACCTCAGAGTTATTACATATCAAGGGACAGATACCCTTGCTTTGAAACATCTTATCACTTTCTGATTACAAGCCCTTTGCTCGTTTCTGTGAAAAAGATAACATCGGTATGGTCAATTGGGCCCGGTACTGGGCATGGAATTGAGAGGTCCAGGTTCAAACTTCGCCTGTGACTGTGTGGTTTCGGCAGGTCACTTCCTCTAGCTGGGCTCCAGTTTCCTTCTCTACAAAATGGAATAACAACACCACCTATAGTGTCTACCTCAGATGGCTGTTGCTGTGAAAACTGAGACAACTATATATATAAAGCTTCTACTAAATCAATGCTTTTATGATGATTCATGGTGGTCTGTTTGCTAACGAGCGTCACAATGAGACAAGGTGACCAAAACCGAACTGATTCATCGATGAGATAACGTTCTTCGAAATAGATTTCTTGTTGCCAATGGGGGAAATGTTTCAACCAACTCAGCCAACTCTTTCATTTGCCTCCCAGAGCAGACAGAACCTGGGAGCCATCCATCGACTGAGCTCCACAGTCTGCTTTCATTTACAGGGAGATTGCAAATATGGATCTGGTTCAGTAATATCAAACAATCAGCCATCACTTCTTAAGTCCCTTGTCCATGGGCCAAGCCCTGTGACAGGTACAGTGAATACATATAGAAGGATGAAAACAGCTCCTTCCCTCAAAGAGGGTAGAGTTTACTGTCTACTGGTTAGAAAAACAATATCCCAAGTCAATCAATTAAGAAATATTGATTAAGCTTCTCCTACGTGCCAGGCATTGTGTGAGGCGCTGGAGTCCGACAGAAACGAAATGGACCCTGTTATCAAGAAGTTTTACATTGTATGGGGGTAAAAATCGGTATATTCTATAAACACCAATATATCCATTGACTTTGTGTTAGACAAAGATATTACCATCAATTAAAAGGTTTGCAGATGGTCCAAAAAAGGTGTGATTATAGATACTACTAGCTCCCCTTTCTATCACTATCAGGTAGAAAAAAGGAGGAAAATACACAGAACTAAGGACTTTTTAACGTTTTTTAAATCCGTTTTATGGGTTACCATGGCCAAAAAATTGATTTCTGGCTTCCTCCAAAACTTAAAACCTACCTTATATTGGTGGCCTTTGGCTATCGCCCTAGGTCTTGGTTTCTGTCTCTGTCTCTCTCTGTCTCTGTCTCTCTCTGTCTCTGTCTCTCTCTGTTTCTCTCTGTCTCTGTCTCTCTCTCTGTCTCTCTCTCTCTCTCTCACCCACACCCACACACATACACAGACGTGTGTGTGTAAGTATATATCTGTAGAGATAGGTTATAAATGATATAAACATCACTATGGATCCTAAATGTACCTATTTATTCATTAGTTTATTGAATGTGAACACTTTGAGGGCAGGAACTGAATTTGCCTTTACGTCTGCAGTGCTTAACTGAGTGTCTGGCACATGGTAAGCAACTAATAAATGTGTTTGGGTTCTCAGACCTTGTGGGCGGCCTCTTGCCTGTAATTCCTGTTGGGAGTCTTTGGTCAGGAGATTCATCTTCTTTGGGGGCTCCCACTGTCACCGTTCCCACATGGCAGAAGCTGGTAGGCTTGTGCTCCACTGGTTTAGCCTTAAAGGACCCAAGGTCCCCTCCATGCAACAATGAGCCATTGGGAGAAGTACCTCACATGGGAACTGAGGGGTAAGAAGAGCAGCACTCCAGGAGGGAGATGAATGCCATAATGCCTACATCTCTTTCCATTGCCAAGCACTCAGAGACTGTTTGGCAAGAAACACCTCCTTTTGATCTTTAGTAATAGCATAATTTATCGTCATAGCCATTCTTCTACTTTCATAGCTCAGGTAAATCTGTTGAAAATTCATTCTAATCCTGGGTATTGCCCAAGTACATTATAATGATCTATGACTGGGATGGGAGTCTCCCAGTGATGTGGCAGGTGCCTATATATAACTTATCCTTCTGAATTTTAGCCAAAAGCGCGAGAGCTCTACAGCTCCTGGAGATGTCTGACTAGTGTGTATGTAATGGTCTCTAGTGCCAAGATGAGAATGAAATTGACTTTGATGCTCCTTGGTTTCAACATGTTCTTTAAGCCCCCTGACAAAATAACATCCTTATCTGGTAGGTCAGTGTTGGTGTTTCCTCATGTGAAGGCTTAAAAAATGTTTCCACTAAGTAGGTCAGCTGTAGGAATGAGTCCTCGTTGCTTTACTACTTTTATCCGATACTAAGACGTTTGTTCTCTTAGCCAAGACTGGCTTGTCTACAATACCCCAGGACCTCTCTGAACAACTCTCTCGAAAAAGTTCCCTAATTGGCCCCTAGCAGACTCTGATTAATTTCTTCAATCACTACCACGTGGGTTTTCTTTGTAGCTGCGTTATCTTCATGATACTGTGTTGGCAGAATATGCCATGGTCCAAAATTGTACGTCCATCAATGGATAGAGATAGGGATAGGAAGTGAATCTATGATTTCACTCGTATAAGGAGTTTCCAGATGAAGAAACTCTTTCTACCAACGCAGTTTGGCATCTGCTCTGACACTCCGACTCTTCAAGAGTTGCTAGAGCACTAAGATATTGAGTGATTTGCCTGGGGTCACACAGATAGTATGTGGCAGGGGTGGGAAGGATGCCCAACACTTCCTGCCTTTGAAAATGACTATCTAGTAGTCGTGCTTTCAACTAATCAGTACCTGGAACCATCTCCATCATCCTGGACCTTGGACTTGAGGCTATTCAAAGGGCCCCCGACTCTTCAGAACCATGGTAGTTCTTCATCCTCATCAAAGAGCTCACTATGCTCCAATTTTAAAAGAAGCTGGGTTCAAAGGATCGTCTACTTAAAGCTTGGCAGGAATCTAGGCTGAGTCACCTTGTTCAATCTCCTCAATTTTTTTTTGTTTCATTTTTCCTTTTTACAATGAACACACTTTTATTTTCCCTCCTATCCATCTACTCCTCTCTAGGGAAGACAAAAATAAAAACAAAACCCTTGCAAAAATGCATTATTAAGAAAAAAGTAAAAAGTATCTTAAGCCCTATCTGTATCACTTCTTTAACAGGAGGTGTCACAAGTCGGTCACTTCTTTAATAGAAGATAGGCAGCCTGTTCCCCTGAAATCATGGCTGGTCATCATGTTGACCAGAGTTCTTCAGTCTTTCAAAGTTGTTTATCTTCACAATATTGTTGTTATGATAGAAATTGTCCTAGTCCTGACCACTTTCCTCTGCAGCAATTCATACAAATCCTCAGAAATTCTTTGAAATAATTTCTTATGGCACAAGAGTGTTTACTCACATTACATAATTTCTTCAGTCACTCCCTGTTTGATGGATACTTATTAATTTCCAATTCATTGGTATAATAAAACAAGTGATACACACACACATATATACATGCATACATACATACATATATGTAAATATATATATATAATTCCATTTTTAAAAAATATTTACACATGGATTATTTTCCTCTTTCCCTGATTTTTTTGATGGCAAAGGACTAGTAGTGATATTTCTAGGTCAAAAGGTATAAGCAGTTTAGTCACTTTGAGGGAATAATTCCAACTTGTTCTCCATACAGGCTGGATTAATTTATAGCATCAAGAATAATGCTTCAGTATGCACATTTGCCTGACATTCCCCCAACATTTGTCCTTTTCCTTTTTTTGACAACTCTGCCACCAGTTCTTTCATTTTATAGGTTGGAGGGCTTCCCTTAAAGGCTTGACAAATGAAGTTCATGTGCATAATATGTGTGTTTGTATATGCATATGAACCTATGGATAGATAGATAGATAGATAGATAGATAGATAGATAGATAGATAGATAGATAGATGATAAATAGCTAGATATATGGATAGAGAGATATCTAAATACATGTATATATAGATAAATAGATGGATGGATAGAAAGATGGTAAATAGATGGAGAGATAGATGGATGATCGTTGGATAGATGGATAAATCAGTGAATAGATGGGTGGGATAGGTACATGCTAGATGGATGGTTGGACAGACAGATGGATGATAGTTGGGTAAATGAGTATGTAGACGGATAAATGGACAGATGAATAGATGGGTACATAGATGATAGATAGGTGGATAGATAGATATTGACCATAGAAACTCCTGAGAGTTTTCCATTTGCTCCAACATGGAGGAGATAAAATGCATGTTAGTAGAGGTGGTGCTCATAATGACAGAAATCAAACATGAGCTCCCGGTTTTCTCTGATACCCCACAGCCTCTAGCCCTTCTCATCACAACGATCTTGTCTCCATCTAGTAAATGTACATTGTTTCTCCCAGTAGAATGAAAGGTCATTGAGGGCAGAAACGGCTTCATTTTTGACTTTGTAATCCTAGCCTCTAGCACAGTTCATGACATAAAATTAGGGGCTTAATAAATGCTACAGATTGTCTAATCGACTGGTGTTTAAGTATGAAATGGTTGGATAGTCCCAGGCTGTTAATGCAGAATATTCTCTGGTTTAAAGGCTCATAAAATCATTGTGATCCTCCGAACAATGTCATGAATTCTCAGTTTGCTCAAGCGTCCCACCTAGTCCTAGAAGGGCCCTTCTCAATCAGTTCATTTAGCTCACTCATATTGAAAATGAGCCTCTGAGCACCATAGAATGACCAAGCTAGAAGGGACCTTAACAAGCTCCAATAAAATAGCAAGATTTTGAAGGTGACATGAAATGACCTGCCCAAGTAAACATCGTGCCAAAGATCTTCCCATCAGGCCACCATTTTAGGTGCTATGCGCTTTCCCCAAAACCATGGTGATGCCCGGTGTAGCCCACCATACTCTGTTCTACATAAAATCATAAAATGGGGGCGGAGTCAAGATAGCAGAGTAGAAAGACACACGTTTACGAGCTCCGAACCCACAGCCCATAGAATTAATGTAAAAAGAGATCCCCATAAGTTCTGGATCACTGTAAGGTGTGCAGAAACAGAGTGGAAGAGATTTCCGTTCCAGAGAGCCCTGGAGAGCCGTCCCCAGGGTTCGTCGTGCCCCGGAAAGCAGACCCCACCCCAGCGCTGCCCTGGCCACGGCCCCAGAGAAGCTGATCCGAGCAGGCTTCAGGGACGGAACCTCCAGCGGCCGGGAAGGCCCCTCCGCCCACAGAAGCTACAGGTCAGTGAGAGAGACGGTTGGCCTGGCTGAGAGGGGGAGCAGGGTGTCTCCGTGACTCAGGCTCCCTTGGGAGGAAGCAGTGGAGGCAGAGGCAGGGGTGGCGGCAGAGGCAGGGCAGCGTGGCAGCGGCTGCGGCCTGGGATTCCCCCAGCAGCAGGCAGGATCTTCATCACTGAAAGTCTCTGCATAAACCACCTGAAGGAGCTGAGCCTGGGAGACGGCTCTGCCCCACCCACTCCATTTCTGAACGTCTCTGCATAAAGCTCCTGAGGGAGCTGAGCCTGGGAGGCGGCCCTGCCCCCACCTGCTCCATTATTGAAGGTCTCTGCATAAAGCCCCTGAGGGAACTGAGACTGGGAGGCGGCCCTGCCCCCACCCCAGCACCAGAACTAAAGCTCAAATTGAATAGCAGCGGCACCTGCTGCGGAAAGCCCATTTGAATCTCAGAACTCAAGTATTAACTGGGCAGATCTAGGCAGGGGTGGACAGGAATCTCAGAAGCCAAGTAACTGGCTGGGAAAATGCCTAGAAAAGGGAAGAAAAATAAGACTATAGAGAGTTTTTTCGAACAGATGCAAATGATCCCAACTTTCGGGTCTGATGATGAGGACATATTTTTGCCATCAGGGAAAGACGTGGAGGGCGGGGCCTCAGTACCCCAGACATTCCAGGGGGATGTCGGGTGGGCTCAGGCCTTGGAAGAGCTCAAAAAGGATTTTGAAAAGCAAGTTAGAGAGGTGGAGGAAAAACTGGGAAGAGAAATGAGAGAGATGCAAGAAAAATATGAAAAACGGGTCAATACCTTGGTAAAGGAGACCCCAAAAAATGCTGAAGAAAATAACACCTTGAAAATTAGGCTCACTCAATTGGCAAAAGAGGTTCAAAAAGCCAATGAGGAGAAGAATGCTTTCAAAAGCAGAATGAGCCAAATGGAAAAAGAGGTTCAAAAGCTCACTGAAGATAATAGTTCTCTCAAAATTAGAATGGAACAGATGGAGTCTAATGACTTTATGAGAAACCAAGAAATCACCAAACAAATCAAAAGAATGAAAAAATGGAAGAGAATGTGAAATATCTCATGGGAAAAACAACTGACCTGGAAAATAGATCCAGGAGAGACAATATAAAAATTATGGGACTACCTAAAAGTCATGATCAAAAAAAGAGCCTAGATATCATCTTCCATGAAATTATCAAGGAAAACTGCCCTGACATTCTACAACCAGAGGGCAAAATAAGTATTGAAAGAATCCATCGATCACCACCTGAAAGAGATCCAAAAAGAGAAACTCCTAGGAACATTGTGGCCAAATTCCAGAACTCCCAGCTCAAGGAGAAAATCTTACAAGCAGCTAGAAAGAAACAATTCCAGTATTGTGGAAATAAAATCAGGATAACTCAAGATCTAGCAGCTTCTACATTAAGGGATCAAAGGGCGTGGAATAGGATATTCCAGAAGTCAAAGGAACTAGGACTTAAACCAAGAATCACCTACCCAGCTAAATTGAGTATAATACTTCAGGGGAAAAATATGGTCTTTCAATGAAACAGAGGACTTTCAATCATTCTTGATGAAAAGACCAGAGCTGAAAAGAAAATTTGACTTTCAAACACAAGAATGAGAAGAAGCATGAAAAAGTAAACAGCAAAAAGAAGTCTTAAGGGACTTATCAGAAGTGAACTGTTTACGTTCCTACATGGAAAGACAATATTTGTAACTCTTAAAACTTTTCAGTACCTGGGTAGTTGGTGGATCCATACATACACATGTACACGCATGCACGCACACACACATGCACACACATACAGAGACAGAGAGCACAGATTTAATTGAATAGGATGGGACCATATCTTAAAAGAAATTAAGGTAAATGGTGAGAGAGAAATGTAGTGGGAGGAAAGAGGGTGAAATGGAATGGGGTAATTATATGTCATTTAAGAGGCAAGTAGGAGACTTATTAGTGGAGGGAAAAAGAGGAGAGCTGAGAAAAAACAAAAAAAACAAAAAACAAGAAGTTTACCCTCATCACATTTGACTAAAGGAAGGAATAAAATGCACACTCATTTTGGTATGAAAACCTATCTTACAGTATAGGAAAGTGGGGGAGAAGGAGATAAGCAAGGGGGGGGGATGATGGAAGGGAGGGCAATGGGAGAAGGGAGAAATTTGAAGTCAACCCTCAGGGAGGGACAGGATCAAAAGACAGAATAGAAACAATGAGGGGCAGGATAGGATGGAGGGTAATTCAGTTAGTCTTACACAACACGACTATTATGGAAGTCATTTGCAAAACTACACAGATAGGGCCTATATTGAATTGCCTGCCTTCCCAAAGGGAATGGGTGGGGAGGGAGGGATGGGGAAAATTTGGAACTCAAGTTTTAGGAACAACTGTTTAGTATTGTTGTTGCTCCTAGGAAATAAGACATACAGTTAATGAGGAAGAGAAAGTCATCTGGCCCTACAGGACAAAAGAGAAGATGGGGACAAGAGAAGGGAGGGATGAGAGAAGAGAGGGCAGATTGGAGATAGGGAAAATTAGATTGCTAGGTGTATTGGGGTGGGCGGAGGGGATAAAAGGGGAGAAAATTTGGGACCCAAAATTTTGTGAAAATGAATGTAAAAAAGCTAAATAAATAAATAAAAATAAAATCATAAAATGTAGGGCAAGTGTAGGGAGAGTTTGGCCACCATGCCAATTCTGGGTGTTCTTCCAAAACGTGCTGACTTTGTACTTATGTGTCTTCTCAGCACTAGCATGGCACAGGAGGAAAAGATTGACTCTGGAGTCAGAGAATCTGGGTTCAAAGTCACCTCAGGTAGAGATTCACTACCTGAGTATCTTGGGCAAATCGCTTCGTCTCCCTCATCCTCAATTTCCTTGGCTGTAAAAGGAAGGGATTGAACCAGTGGCCTCTGAGACCCCTTTTAGTTCAAAATCTATGAACCCTGGAGGAGAACAGATAAATACCGTCATTAGGGGTGTCTCCTACAGCCTGAGAGTGAATGTCTCTGGCCCAACAAAGGCACATTTTCCTGATCTCTAGGAAGGCATTTGGTTACGTAAACTCTCAAACTGTTTTAGCAGTAAATAAGTAACAAGGCCTACATGATCTGAACTCCTATACATTGGGGAGGGGCATTCCTGTGCTCCAGGATCCCTGGCCTCATGCCAACACTCTGATGCATTTGAGGAAGCAGCTGAGAAAGAGCTTGAACAGTTCATATTCCACATGACCAGTCAACTGTGGCTTCCTCGCCATATGCCGCAAAGAGGGCAGACTCTGGGGTAATTACCATGATGAACACCACCCAGTTCCTTCACTCTGAGAGCTGCCTTCCAAAGGATTTAAAGTGCCCATCCCACATCCCTGCAGAAAATGCTAGAGTCTGAATGGACTATGGGGGGATGGGGTTACTGAGTGAGATCTTCGCATGTGGGAGCTTGTGAGATCATAATCCTAAACCAACTATATGAGAGATTGCCATCCCTGTCCTATTGTAAATCTGACCCCTTGAGAATCTGAGCTGATCAAAATGTACAGTCATGAGAAATACTCAACTCTTCTTTTCTTCTCTCCTTTAAACTAGCTTTGGGTAATCAGGACAGCCTAATATAGTCTGCATCAGTCTCCCTATGGGAGACACTGTGGGTCTGGGTCACAGCTAAAATGTTTCCAGAAATAGGCTGACCAGGCAGGGTGGTGAAGAGTGCCACGAGTGGAGACAAAATGGTCTGGAAATCAGGGCATTCAGGCCCAGGGACATGCTAGGAGTACAGGCTTCATCTCTCTCCATGCTCCAGTGGCCATCCAGAATGACCTGGGCACTCATATGTCAATTACCCATTGCTTCCATATCACAAGGTCAACGGATTCCTTTTATCCTCTATTCAGTGAGGGCAGATAACTATTATTTCCCTGTCTAGCACATACTTGCAAGTGCTATATTTAAAAATAGTCATGATTTGGGTGGTGGGTTTTTTTCCCCAGTTAAATCTTATCAAAGGTATTTGTCTCCATTATTTCAATCACATCAGGGCTGTCTGGAGAGGTGGTGGTTGATGACGATAACAGTAATCTCTGTTTCTGGTATGTCTTAGGGCCACAAAATATTTTCCAATACAAGACCAGGGTCTAGAGCTAGAAGGGACTTCACGATCCCCTCCAGCTCTCAACCTATAATCTTCTGATTTCAGTCACCCAGATAAAGTGTGAGTATGGTAAGATTCAAACCCAGGCCCCTGACTCCAAACCCAATGCTCTTTCCATTGTAAAACATGCTCCTCATCACAGAGGGTGAGGTAGGTCGGGCAAATCACTATCCCCATTTTCCAAGCATATAAATGAGTCTCATGGAGGACAAATGACTTGGCCCCTGTCACAGAGCTAGGTAGAGCTGAAGTCAGGGCTTACAGCTGAGTTTCTTGTCCATGTTAAAATAGAAGGTGAGGGATAGAGAGGAAGACTTCTGAATGTCCTGGAATATTTTAGGTACCAGACTAGTCTGTAAGCACCTTGCTAGCAGAGATTTCTCCATTTCTTTCTTTTGTATACTTAATGCCTAGCATAGGCAGGTCCTTAAGAAATGTCTGTTGATTGAGTGATTGGTATCTGGGCTTAATTTGGCCAGGACTTCCCCTTGTAGAGAAATGTGCTGCCAGGTACATGCACCAGTCTTGGTCTTAGAAAAACTGGGCTTGGACCCCCATTTTTCAAACAGGAATGATCGTGGTGGTGAGGAGGGAGCTGTGTAAGCCTGGAGGTCCTGGAGAAATGTGAATAGCTCTTATTATTACTGAGCAGACACATCTAGTTGGGGCACTGAGAGCATTCCGAGGGCAGCAGGGAGCCAGACTGGCGAAGGATCTGAGGCCAGACCATAGGAGGCTCAGCGGAAGGAACTGGGGATGTTTTGCCTGGAGTAGAGAAGACTTGGAGAACATGATGGGGTCCCCTACTGTCTGAAGGATCAGCATATGGAAAAGGCTTGGGACGGAAGCTTCAGAGCTCTGGATTTAGAATAGTCACAGAAAACTAACTGCTTCATTTTACCGAGGGAGAAACTAAGAGCCAGGGTGGAGGAGTCACACTTGGTGTACCAGAGGCAGAATTTAAACCATGGCTCTGGAACCAGCATTTTGGCTCATTTTTCTTTTCCACTGTTACTCTACAGTGTCTAGATCAGACCTGCCATATTCCTCCTCAGAAAACAAAATCAGGACAAACGGGCAAAAATCAGAGAGACAGACTTAGTCATGACAAAGGGACATAAGTTTCTAATACATCGGCATGTTCTTTAGTAGAACAGGCTCCTTTGAGAGGCACCAGGTTTCCCCTGCTCTTGTCATAAATAGTCATATAATGCCTTGAGAAGAGCTCTCTTGTGAGCTTTTCTCCCCTGACTTTAAGCCAAATGTTCTTTTTTCCTTCTTCCAGCCATTCCCCCCAGTTCTGCCCTCCGGTGCCCAAAAGAACAAGCTTTATCCCTTGTTGACATGACACCTCCTCAGAAACATGGAGACAGTTACCAGGAATCTCCCTGAATCTTCTCATCTCCGGACTTGTACTTCAGGTGACCTTCACATGATGTAGGATCAAGCCTTTCACCATGCCAGGTGTTATCTTCTGAATAATCTCCAGTTTAAGGGCAGTCCCAAATGGTGGTACCCATGACTCAGTACAGTCCTGGGGATGGAGTCAGATCAGGCCAGAAGACAGAGGACCTTAATCCTGGAAGCCATCCATGCAGCCCAATACTGCTTTAGCTTTTTTGTCTGTCAGATCACACTGCTGCCTTATACTGAGCTTGCGGCTCACTGAAGGCCCCAGATCTTTTTCAGAGAAAGTGGTATTTAGCTTTGCTTCTCCCATCCTCTACTTGTGAGAATTTTTTTTTAATCTACAGCAAGATTAATATATATGTGCATGCATGTATTGATACCCTTTATAACGGATTCTCTCAAGAGATACATGCTACAACCTTCAAAGAAAAAAAGTGATTATTTCTTAATTTTTAGAATGTTCTAACATAGATGGTGGCGACCATGACAGGAAGGTTTAGCATCAAATTTTAAAAAGAAGCTTAAACATCTTCCTTTTCAAAATTCATTCATTCATTTAATAAGCATTGATTAAGTGCCAACTGTTTTAAATATCTATTTCTTCCTTCTTAAATGCATTTCCATTACCTTTCTGCTGAATTTATTTGAGTAAATATTGTATTTCATATCAGTGTAAGTTGTGTCAACGGTTGGCACACCAAGCTCATGTTTCAGATGTCCACTATGATTGATGACATCACCTCCAACCCCCACCCAATTTTTTTTTGAAGTCCACTGCACCAACACTCTTGTTAAAGAAGGCCACAGCTAATGTGAGTTATTAAAAACCAGCCCGCCGGGTCACCCGGATGTCAAGCAAATATTTGGTCAGGGTAAAGAGGCCTGATGGGAATAGAAAATGACATGCTTAGGAGCCCATGGGCTCTGAGCCTTTGAAGGCTGCCCGGTGCCCTTTTTTTAACTAGTGACCCCTGTCGTGCCTGAAAATGTTCATTTATGAAATTAGTGATTTTTATTCTTCATAAAATCACAATGAGGTGGTGAAAAGCACATTGTGGTAATTACAGGCTATCAAAGCTTCTCCCTAGAACCTTGTTCTTCTGTTCCCTTTAAGCCAGTTAACCTCATATAATATGCTAATGTCACCCTACATAATGTAAGTGCTAAGTCAGTAAAGCTGCATAAGAATTCTGGATTAAGTGATTTTGACTTCACATGTGTCTGTGTATCAGATGATTCCTTCAAAGATTGTATCTACTACATTCTCCTTCATGACACATATATACATATGTATACACATATATAGACATGTGCACGTGCACACATGCATGTAGCCTTAAACTATACTGCATGCTAGCATGTTATCTCCAAAGTATCACTGTTTCTTCATGGAAGGGACCCTGGATTCTTTATAGCTACAGCAACAAAGTCCAAATTCTGGTAGAAGTTTTTTGCTGTTCAGTCATGTCGGACTCTTCGTGACCCCACTGGCTATTTTGTCCATGGGATTTTCTTGGCAAAGATACTGGAGTGGTTTGTCATTTCTATCTCCTATGTCAAACAGAGGTTAAATGACTCATCCAGGGTCGTATAGCTAGGACATTTCTGAGTTGGATTTGAATTCAGGTCTTCCTGACTCCAAGCCCAGTGCTCTAGCTACTAAAGCACCCCCTCCTGGCCCCCTGTTTACCAAGCTGGAAGTAAGATGGACATGCTTCAGCAGAGGGTCTAGACGTATAGTCGTTTTGTATGTACTTACATATGAGCATGTTCTCTCCTCTGATAGAGAGACATAAGCTCTTGGAGTGGAGGTGTTGAGTCATTTGTCTTGTCCTAGTTCTTCATCCGCCCCATATTAATGAATTCTTGAGGGTTGATTGGACCTGGACCATCACCTGAAGACCAACCTTGCTGAGGCTGGAGAGGCTATTACCCGTCATGTTGGCCAAGAAATGATATACCTTGGGGGCAAGGTCCTTTGTGGAATCAAAGTGGAACTGAGCTTAGGATCAGGTGAAGGAATAGACTCACGAATGGAAGCGTAGATCGTTTGACATGTTAAAATATGCAAACATAGAATTGCATTTAAAATATTTTATCCAAAATATCAAAGGGCTTCCAATAAAGCAATGTCCTAGACTTTGCTCACTTTTTAAACACATTTAACTGGCCTTTTCCATTTGTTAGGTCAGTACATACTCCCACTTTCTTTCCCACCCCCCCTTCCCTCCCCCCCTTTTTTTTTGCCTATACTTCTGTTTTCATTGACCAGGGGATTTCCTCTTATCAACGCACATTAGCAATTGTTCTGCAGCTCAGTCTTAATGAGCTTTGCAAAACTTAAAATGTTCCATAAATGCTAGTTGTGTTATTGTGGTTGCTGTCATTGTTGCTATAATTTTGCAGAGCATCAAAAGGATTAGTGACTTTCCCAAGGTCATAAAGAAAGACTGTTTCAAGGTCAATAGTCAATAAACATTTATTAAGTAAGTATACACTGTGTGAGGCATTGTGCTAAGGCCTGGGGATACAAAGAGAGGTAAAAGGCAGTCTCTGAACTCTAGGAACTCACAGTCTAAAGGGTGGGGATTGCACGTAATGTACCTGGATTCTTAGAGGAACTCTCTTTCCCATCTGCCATATTTACTGTAACCCTAATCCTTCCTCTCTCTGTTATTCCCACAACTCATAAGGTCATAAGGACCCTAGACCTGAAATGGACCTTAGGGACCATCAAGTCAAATCTCCCTTTTTACAAATAAGGAAACTGAAGATAGGTAGACTGAGGAACTTGCTCAGGGTCACACATCTAGGAAACATTTGAGAAGGGAATCAGCTCAAGTCTTCTTGACCCTAGCTCTATCAGGTTAAAAAAAAATGCCCCATAAACTCAGGGAAAATATACAAACCAACTCTCAACAAGGAGATACTGATTTCACAGTTGTCAATCCCTGGATCTCATATTTTGCAATAAAGTTACAGTATGAGACAGGCTGCAGTATATCCAAGGACTGAGGAAATCACCCGCTGATCTCAAGACATCCCAGAAGCAACTTCCAAAGAAGCCCCGATGCTGTTTCACAAGGCACAGTCCAGACCCCAGGAGGCATGCCCTCTGAGAGCCCTCCTGATTTAAGAGCCACCTCTGTGGGAAACAGGCTGAGCTCAGTCCCCTCCCCAAAGAAGCCATGGGCCATATCAGCAGAAAGTCATCCTGCCTGTCAGCCTGTCTTGACAAAGGGTGGTCTGGGACCCAACTCCAGGCCATTATTTTCCTTTAAACCATACATGTCATGGCCTGTTTGTGAGGAAACGTTAAACAGCTCAGGAGCCCATGCAAATTTCATTCGAATGTGCAATTCACATTCCTTCTGGGCTCATCTGCTGTAAACCAGGAGAGGGGGCTGACATGGAGACTGGTAGGATGAAAATCTTCTCTTGCTTTTTTTGATTGATTAAGGGGCCTCCACTGGAAGCCATAATAACAATAGGATCCTGTCAGTCTATAAACATTTATTAAGCTCCTACTGTGGGCCAGACCCTGTGCTAAGTGCCTACACACCAGTATGAGTTGTTGGGTTTTGGTTTTTTTTTTGGTTTTTGTGTCTTTCTTACAAAAGATTCAAAGTACATTGAGGCTGTTTAGTGTTCCCCCTCCCCTTCTCCAGAAGAGTTGGTTCATTCTGCCAGCCTCTGGTACCTAATGAGATTTGGTTTTCTAACCAATGTATTTCAATTGATTCCATTTGGTCGATGGCACAGGTTACCAGTTTTCCACATCCATTCTGAGGAGAATAGATTGACTGAACTCAAGAAATATTTTCAAAGGAACTACAAGAGAAAGGAGGGGAAATCTACTAATGTAATTTGTTAAATTAGGTTTCCACATCTTAGGAAAAGATTCTGAATATAACTGCCATCCATTTTATGAAAGAAGATATGAAAAAGCATTTACTTACTAATAAAAGTAATGAGAAGGTCCTACAATCATGGACTTAGATCCGGGAGAGACCTGGGGGGCCTTTTAGTGCAAGCTCTCCATTTTACACATGAGGAGCCTGAGGTGCAGTGAGGGCCTCTCTAGGAAGTGCCTTTTCCCTGGACAGTTGGCAGGATTTCAACCTATTTCTTCTGATTTCAGATCCACCATCCTCTCCCATTCCATTCCCTCTTTGAATTCTGCACCATTGATCATATGCTTTTATAGTCCCCATGAGGCAAGGGTGAAAGAATATGGGGTACGCCCCACATACAACTCTTTGGTCTTCGTCTTTGAAAACAAGAGCCAGACAACACAGGACACACACCACCCCCCTCCTTAGCACTGGCTAGTTGCAATTCTTTTAGTCAAATTAAAATGTTTAACAAACTTCTTCCCAATGCCTTGGTATGCCCAAAAGGCAGAGCTCTGGCTTTCTCCTTTATTTATAGCACAAAAGGACATGGAGACATAAGGATTGCCTCCACTTGGAAAGAGCCTGAAGTCACAAAGCTTAGGAAATCAAGTCTTACTCCCCTTTAAGGATCCCTTTGTCAGTGTTGTCCATCCCTGGAAAAAACAAATGAATACAACCACAGTTGTATTGTCTCATGGAGAGAAAGGTAGAAAGTATCAGATAGAGTTGTTCAGTTGTTTCAGTCACGTCTGACTCTTCATGACCCCATTGGGGGTTTTCTTGGCAAAGGTTTTGGAGTGATTGGCCATTTCCTTCTTCAGTTCCTTTCACAGATGAGGAACCAGAAGCAAACAGGGATTAGTGACTTGCCCAGGGCCACATAAGCTAGTAAGTGTCTAAGGTCAGATTTGAACTCACTGGTCTTCCTGACTCCAGGCCTGAAACTCTATCCACTGAGCCTCCTAGTTGCCCCAAACAGATGCAGACCTGTCATCTATTTGTTCAGCATACCCTTCTTCCTCTGAAGCAAAGAACATTCCACTCTCCTCCAAATATTACTTCATCTGCTGTTTTAGAATTACTGAATATAACCTTCTTGAAGGCAGTTACTATCTCTCTTTTGCCTTCTGTATACCACTTAACAGTAGTGTTAGCATGGGCAAGTAACCAACGCTCCCTGCTTCTCCAGTTTCTGCCTTCATAAAATAGGGGGGAAGTGTTAGACTCAACAACTTTCAAGGTCCATATCTAGTCCCAAATCTGGGATCCTATGGATTGGAAAACAGCAGATAGATTAAAATATTCAGTGAATTGATGCATTCCACATAGGTTACTAATAGGGAAAACTGAAAATGATTCTGACAAATAAGGTAAAGATGAAGGCAAGGTGGCGGGGGACTGAGCCACAGGGCCCAAACCATGTCTCATTCAGTTTTTCTCCCATAAATGTTTAATGGTGAAGATTAATATCATCGGTGTTAAGTGAAGGTTGGTCTTTAAAATTTTATCTGTAGAAAAGGGCTAGGCATTGATTGAAACTCTCTTCCCTGACCCCATTCCCTCCCAGAATCATGAAACACTTTGCTTGGCCAAGATTGCTGGCACTCCCTCACATCCTGGGTGTCTGTTCTTCTCTCTGAACTCAGCAAATCTGCCTTTCCACCCAGATGCTCCACAGACTGAACCCACAGTGGAAATCAGAAATGGAAAACCAATCAATCGATTCTGCAATATAACAAGGCATTTTGAACACTCTAGATCCAAAATTTGAATGATTTCCACCTGTAACAGTTTTTCTTTTCTCCATTTAAAAAGCATGTTTTTTTTTTAAAGTCTAATTTAACTGGCTTTAATGACGTACCATAGTAACAAGCTCTCAGTTAGAAGGGGAAAGTGAACAATCTTTAAGGGAAAAACAACATTAAATCCTACAATCAGAAAAGAAATTAGAAAGATATCTGCAATGTATCCTAGGACAAGCTCATTGATAAAGCAGTCGTAGGCCTACAGTTCTGGCCTTCTATGAAAAACTAGTAGATGGAAGATCTGGGATTTTGTACATGTGCGAATTTAGGATTATAAGACAAAGAGATCCTGGCTTGAGAGCTGGCCTTGAAGGCTAACTGGTTCAACCTCCTTATTGGAGAAATAAGAAAACTAAGGTCCAAGAAAGGAAATGACATACACAAGGTCACAAAGGAAGAATCAGAACATCAGGTATAGGGTTGTAACTCATGGCCTTTTCATCGCAGAATAGGTGGACTTTCCATGGTGTGTGGCTCACTCTTCTGGGTGGATTTTAAGGCACTCACGAATGAGCAGATAAGAGGGTCAAGGGTGGTCAGCAAAAAAGGAATGTAGAGGTCTTGAAGCACCTGTTTTATAGATGATAAAACTAGGTCCCAGAGAAGGGGAATGACTTATCCAGGGTTAATCAGATAGAATCTGGCTGTCAGGATTTGAGTTGGGGATAGGATGGTGACTGAAATTCTCTGACTCCTTATTCAAGCTCATTTCTGATGCACTGGAGGAATCTTAAAGGATTTCTGAAGAACAAAGAGGTAGTTTTCTCAAAATTGTAGAGATAGCAATTACCAGAGAAAGAATTTGAACCCAGGCCTTCCAAATGCTGATCTAGCCCCAATAATCTAGAGAAAGCACAGACTAGTGAACAGAGGGCTGAGCTGAGAGCCGGGAGAACCTGGGCTCATTTCCCACTTCTGATACCTACTGGCTGTGCAATCCTGGGCAAGTCATTCAAACTCTCTGAGACTTAACTTCTCAATCTGTACAATGATGGGGCTGGACTAGATGGTCTCATAATTCACTTTCTATGATCTCCCTCCACTGCTTACACTGCCTTTAGATTCTGAGTAATTATGAGGTTCTTAACACTATGCTTTACTAAACGTCATACATGTAAAAAGAAATTAATTTATTGTGTTTGTCCTTTGTTTTCAAAGAGGACCATGACATTAGAGAAATGATGCCATGACTTGCATTTGACTTTGTTTGGAATGACGGAGGGCTGTGCAAAGTCACCAGCCTCACTCTCTCCTCCTGAAGCATCTGGATCCAGTTACCAGATATTCAATCAGGATGACTGGAGATGGTCCAGGATGCAATGGGAGACCTTGTCCTTTTAGGCTAGGGCCTTTTCAAGTACTCACTTAAAGTGAGGTAATCTCACTTGACTTAATTTATTAAATTATTACTTAATTTATAATTGGAAAGAGAAAGGTAGTTAAGTACTCCAGAAGAGAATATGATGCTCATGAAAGAGAAGAAGCATGGTAGAGTACACAGGATGTTTGACCTTGACATCAGGAAGACCATGTTAAAATCTCACCACTGACATATAATGGTTAAGTTACCAAGGGCAAATACCCTCTCATGGAACAGGTATGCTAGCCTAGCTGAGGCAACAATACCCCTGGAGTGAGAAGTAGGAGGCAGATGTGCCAGGTAACTCAGATTCCTTCCCCCCACTACATCTTTGACCTGCATCTCTCCTCAGACTCTGATGAAGACGGCACATACCCCTGAACCCAGACTTGAGATGAGCAGCATCCCCCAAACCACCTAAATCCACTTCCCACTCAACCTCTGTATCCATTGTTGAGGAAAGAAGGAGCCCACTTTGCTCATGGCCACCAGCAACAACTGCTAACCAACTACTACCACCAACAGGCAGCATCTTCCCTCAGAATCCAATGAAGATAGCCCAAGACCCTGAGACCAAAAACCTTGGGTGGAGTGATGCATCCATTCACCACCATTACAGTTGGGTAGCAGAACCTGGGGAGATACAGCATGACAACTGATCTGGTAAATATCATGGGCACAGCAAACAAAGACCCAGAAAGGAATAGTCTCACTGTCCAAGTCCTTGTCTTGTCCAGTAGTTTAACATTAGAAACTAAAGGGATTTTATTGGTGGAAAATACTTTAAAGAAGAGATATTAACATCTGCTTTGCTGCTGCTGCCCCAAGGACCATGGACCTCTCCACCTGATATGTAGATAAAGACTCCTCCATTAGAGCAGGAGCTTATGGAAGGCAGGGACTCTCTGACTTTCTTTACATTGCCCTGCACTGAGCATGATTCTTTATAGCTAGTAAGTACTTAATACTGTATTCATTCAGTGCCCCTAAATAACTCTGTAACTAACGTCTGAGAACTTGGTAGGTAAGTATAGACAGATACATACAAACTTGGTAGATACAGAGACACATAAATAGAGACATAGATGCATAGACAGATAGATGATAGATAACTACTTTAAATGTTTTATTTCTTTTATAATCTTATATATTTTATTTTATTTGCTTAAAATTTTATTATGAGAAAGGGTCTATAGGTTTTACAAGATTGCTGCCAAAGTGGGGCAGTGGTCCATCACACACACACACACACACACACACACACGCACACACACACGTTATAAACACCTGCTCTAGGTTACCAATAAACCAGTCATCTCTATTAATGAAGGAAGACACCATACCGGGGGTTCCCTTCTTTGAAAAAATACAGATCTGGACCAAACAACGAAAACCACTACTGATTTCACACTGGATGGAGAATTTCGTTCAAAGTTCACATATTAATCATTCAAAGGGTTTTTTAGTCCCAACTAAAAGGCTAAACATTTCTTGCTCCAACAGAATGTTGATGGAACATTGGGAATTCAGTTCTACTGGAAAAGAGCCATCTTCCATTGTGATGGGTCCCCTCCCATAAAGCGTACTTACTGATTTTACAAGCAATAAGAGACTATTAAAATTTGCAACACTTAATCACATGTGCCAAAAAAAAGCAAAATTTTCAAACCTATGGAACCCATCTATGCTAAGAATACTGAATGCAACCCATGGGTGCTACTTTTAATAATAATTATAATAATAAATTATAGCACCACATGTTTCTACAGTGCTTGAAAATTTGCCATCTCACTTGACTCTCACCACCACTCTGGGAGGAAAGACGCTGTGTTCATCCCCATTTTACCAATGAGGAGTCAATCATACCCTAGAGCTGACACAGACTGCCCACTTCATGTTGGCATCACTGGACCCTACTCTGCTTGACTGGCACCCATGCCCAGAGATTCCAGTGGCTCGGTTGGTGTACTTACTATTACATCACTACCCTCTGAAAAGGGCTCGGTCATCCTCCCCTGCCCCTCTTCTCCTCCATGTGGATTCACCCTGCATTCCTTACCATGAGTGCCACCAACACCTGTGAGCAGTTCTGATGGGGAGAAGGTGCCTCAGATGCTTCCCCTCAGCAATCCCCCGGCACTGACCCTTCTCCAGTGGCTCCTGAGCCATTGCAAAAAAGAATGCTGCTCTCACTCTCTCTCTTCAGATGCTCCCCACCCAAGGGAACAATCATAAAAAAGCAGTTAGGCTTCTGTTAAGTTCCAGAAATTTGCCACTCTCAGGCTACAGGAAGCCATGGCCACTGCCAGGGGCCACAGCAGCACACTGAGCTCTATGACTCTGCCTATGGAACACTTCTTTCTGCTGCCTTCACAGGAGCACTAAGCTACTTTAAACAACTCTTATTGACTACTGAGGTCTCACAAATAGGAGGCACCTTGCCAAATCAGCATCTCAGCAAACCGTGCAAAAGGCATCCTTTGTCGCCCATGTCACGGGGATGCAAATGCCAAGTGACCTCCATTTTACAGGGTCCCCACAAAGGCAACAAACTCTACTTCTAATGAAAAACAAATGGGCCTTCACAATTCATTGAGCTGAGTGCAGGCTGTGATTCCTAACTACTGGGGCAAGCAATGGGTGTGCCAATGAAGCCTCTCCTTCACAAGCATGCCCTCTGCCTATGGGTTCCCAAAGGCATAGATACAAACTCTTCCATTTCTTGATCACCTGCAGTCCCTTAAAAATAGGATATGGTCAGTTTCGACCAAATGCCCAGCAGCCTCTGGATCCTAGGATGCCCAAATCTAGGTGACCCACATGACACACTAGGACAAAGCTTCCTGTCAGTCAAAGGAAGCTCTTTTACACCTGACACACCTATGCCTTTGACAAACTTCAGAAAGCAAGAAGTCCTAATGTTTGGGTGCTCATTCTTCAAAATCTCTCCATCATGAAAAGATCTCTCCAGTTCCTTCATGGTACCACCTCCCCCTGCCAATGTCCAGACCCAAAGGGTAGAGGGCACATCACAAGCCTCTGACTCTCTTCATTTCACAGCCATTGCAAAAGCCCTATTCTGTTGCTCTGGACAATTAGCCTTTTATCCAATTTTATTTGATAGTTTAACTTTCCCACCCTAAGGTTTTAATTATACCCTCAGCCCTGCATAGTCAGGCTCAGGGAATGCAGCTGGAGTCTGCCCCAGTGATGTTATAACCTTGTTAATGTAACAAAAGCGGAGTTTACTTAAAACTCCACTGACTATGGACTTAAGCCAAATTTACTTGAAAGAGGAAAGAGTCTGTCAAAAATCCCCCAGTAAACAGAGCAAAGCAGTTCTTTCATAACCTTCACCTTAATTCAGAGAGACAAGCAATTTACATGTAAGTGGATTCATATGGGCTAGGAAGAGGCCTCCTGCTTTGGGGCTGTGCTGGCTCCACTCCTTTTCCTCCTCCCCACCCCACTTCTTTACTTCAGCACCCCCAGCCCCCCTTTTCCTTTTCCTAGAAGAGGTAGGTCACTTTTCTGAAACAGCACTGTCCACAGCGTTTTTCATTGCCACTAGAGAGAGAAACCCAAAACATGTATCAGGCTGATGGTGTGGAATGAGGGCAGCCCCAATGTCTACAGGCCAACTCATCTTTGCCTGATATGGTGGTCAAGGGTCGCCTTTGATTCTGAGGAAGGCCTCTGTGTAGAGTATAAAAGTCCCCTCTTAAGGAGGTAATCATTCCATTAGGTATAATTGGAAGTTCCTTGTTAAATACAGATATGGTCCCCATTCCCTCCTTTCCATTTCAATGCCAAATTATAGTAGGGATTTCCCAACTTCATCTGTTAATTAGATTACTTGTTTGAGTCTACAGACTAACAAAATCTTACGTTAGCCTAAATACAATATTCCAAGATGGGAGCACAGGCATGGGCACTTCTTGAGAGGGCAAACCTGAGATGGGCCAAGTCCCTGCACTGGGAAATTCACACTCTTTTTGGTTAATTTCTAGCCCACAAGAGACCAAGTCTCAAAATCCCAGAATTATTCTAAAATGAATTTCCCAATTAAAAAAGAAAAGAAAATGGAAAGGGAGAGGGGTACATAGTTTGTTTTAGGTACTTTATTTCCAACTGATCTCTTTGATAAAATCCATCTCTAAGGAAAAGAGAAAATCTGGCCAACAGCCAAGTTTCTTTCACATACAGAAAAAAATTAATTATTACTTAATAGGTTAAAAAAAGGAAAATAGCATCTTTTATTTTTTTTTGTTTTGAGTGCATGAAAATGTGTGTAATTTCAGTTCTATCTGGAAGGCTGCTGGGGCTGCTGGACATCAAGGGAGAGTCTTGGAGCATCTCCATTCAGAGGATGCAATTGTAATCAAGTCTGCTCGTGTGCTACTGAATCTCCCCAGCAGTTGCAGGCCCAGCTGTTGCCATTCATGCCACACACACACACACACGCACGCACGCACATACACACACATACACACACACACACACACTACTAACGGTCCTTCCTGTTCCCAATGGCCCACATGATGGAATAGAGGGTGCTTATAACAGACTACTAACTGCCTTTTCAGGCCCATAAAAGGCCCCATTCCCCTTCTTCCTCTCTTTGTGGAAACATTTCAAATGCAAACACATTTAGAACACATGGAAAGCATTCTCCAACCTGGATAGCACAGGAATGGGCATCCTTCAGACCATGTGAGCACTGCTATAGAGACCCTGGATACATCCCTCCTGCCATTTATTGAGAGTACCAAGTCACCTTTAATTGTCCTCAACATCTGTTCTCTCCAGTCTATGGCACAGAATAATTCTTACCAAAATCTCCCAATACAAAACAAAAGGCTTGTTCCAAATACTGGAGCCTAGACAGACCTTAGAGCTCACCTAATCCACAGAGACACCACCTTACCAAGGAGGGTTTAAGACATCTCTCAGATTTTCTATCCTAACTCTAAAAAGGACTGGCTAAAGATTGGGTATGTAGTATTCAAGGTGCAAAATAAATTCCCACTTAGTAGGTCTATTCCTGATCAAAGAAAGGCTGATCTAAGAGACGGTGTGATGCAATAGAGGGAAACATGGGCTTTGAGTCAGGAGGAGCTGGGTTCGCATCCAGCGTTGACACTTGTGCAACCCTAAGCAAGTCACTCAACCCCTGAGTCCCAGATGACTCTTCAGTCAACCAAACAATAGGAATTTATTAATGACCTAATAGGTGCCAAAAATGGACCGTCTCTGCCAATCTTCAGAGCTGATAAGCATGCATATAAATAATACAAAACGAAAATAGGTGGTTTGGTTTAGGAAACATTAGTAGCTGAGTGGAATGGAGGGATTAGGGCTAAAACTTTTGGCTTCTTAGCCCACAAGGAACTAACATTTGGATTTTCCTTGATGGGGGTCAGACTCTACACCCAAGAAATCACAGGTCCTTGAATTAGTTACATCTCATCAGAATTGCATTGTTTTCCTCTCACTGTTGCTTGCTCACACAGTGGACTACCGTTGTTTAGAAAAATTAAGCCCCCTTGAGGCTTGAGGGGGTTTTAAAAACTATGCATTTGCCTCTTTTACAAATTCTCAAAAAATATGAATATATCCAGGAATTGTTACTCCAGCCATGCACTTTCCCTTGAGGAAAGAAGAAAATTGGCATCAAGAAAAGGATGCCTTGAACCAAGCCTATGGACAGCCAATTGTGCCATATTCACTATACCATGACGTCTCCTTACTACGGTGTCCCAGGAATACAATCACAGGACCTTAGCTCACAGATTCCACCCTGGAAGGTGCCTTAGACATCCTTTAATCCAAAAGCCCATTTTACAGATGAGAAAACTGAACTTTAAAAGCAAAATGACAGCTTCAAGTTTATACAGTAAAGGACAAAGGTAGAATTGGAACTCAGGACTTCTCCATTTCACTGCTACTGCCTCCTTCATAGGAATCAGGAAAGTACACATGACAATGATGCCTTGACCAACATAGGTTCAAACGTTGACCATTTGAAAGATGGCCACACATCTCTTCTCCCATTAATCTCTGCCACACAGCAAGGTCTCAGTTTGGGAGAAATGTGGACATATGCAGACTTCCTTAACTGACAATCAGCCCAATCCCTAAGTCAGTCTGTTAAATCCAGTATTAAATAACCACAGAACAAGCATCTAGTTCACAGCCATGCTTGAAACTAGCTGGCACATGTGTATTTCAGAAAATTGAGGAGGGGCAAAGGACGCCATCCAAACAATCAAAGGAAAAAGAATGTGAGGAAAGGCTCCTGAATGGTCTGCCCATTCATTCCCTGGGTGATGTTTCTGGTCATACATTAACTGCATTAGGGGCAGGGGAGGGATGGTTCTTCTTTGCCTCTAACATTTTATGACCAACACCACCAGTTACTCTCTGTACAGAAACACAGGAAGACCTGGGAGGACAGAAAAGTTTCATTGGTGCAAAAAAAATCCAATAGATTGGGCAGTAAACTAAGTAAGATTGTGGAGGGTGAGGTACCATGATGTGCTTTAGAAATAAAAGCTGTCAGGGTGACTAGGCAGTGCAGTGGATAGAGCACTGGTTCTAGAGTCAAAATGACCTGAGTTCAAATCCTGCCTCAGACACATACTAGCTGTGTAGTCCTGGGCAAGTCACTTAAACATGTTTGTGTATATATTTTTATTTGCATTTAAAAATAACTCTGAGCTGCAGTGGAAATCAGATTTTTCCATCATGGTATCCCCCTGAAAAAATGCAGATCAGGTCTGGGGGTCTCCATTGTAAGATTCCTATTTTTTTTAATTCCAGCTTCTTACAAACATATGAATTATTTTAGATCCCATTGAGAGGGAAAGGTAACCTGACAATTTCATATCCAATTACAGCTGACCGATGTAAATATAAACCATGATTGCCTCCAAAATAATCATCATAAAAGTGCTTTCCAGGAAGGACACAATGAATACTCCCTGCATGTGTCCTGGTGGATCGTGGAGCGCTCACTCTAATGATACTGAGGCTTTTGAGTTTGCAGCACACCTTGTCCACGTTATCTGACTTGTGCCTCCCCTGAAGCAAGGCCCATTATGACACCCATTTTAGAGTTGAGAAAACTAGAGACACAGAAAGGTTAAGTGAGTTGCCCATGGCTCACAGCTCATGAATACAGGAATGGGGTGGGAATCCATATGACAACAGATTCCAAGTCTACCTCCTCCAGTCCACTTCTTTTCTATTAATCATTTCTTTTCACTCACATCATTTTCTAAATGACCAATTCTAAGGCTCCTCACTAGCTCTTGATATTGCCCAAACTACATGCCTACCTTTGTTTGGGGTTTGACACTGGGGAGAAAAGACCACAGTCATCCTTTGACAAGAACAGAAGGGTCCCTATTTCATCAGCATCCATTCTGAAATGCATATGTCAGCCCACTCTCTGAGCCTCACTCTTCTGTACCTTGGGAACAACAGCCCCAACCTCAACCTCACAGTAAGGTAGTGAGACTCCAATGAGATGTTACAGCCAAGGGCTTTATAAATGATATGTAAAAGCAACTTAGCCACTGTCACTGAGGCTGTACTCGTCAAAGCTTGGATCTGACTCTTGACAGTGCCTGGTCCAAGTCCAGGGCTCTGGTTCTGGAGTCAAGAAGACTAGAGTTCTACCTGAATAATCCTGGCCAAGTCACCAGTAATATCTTCTTCTGTAAAATGGAGTTAATAGGTGCACCTGACTTCCTAGCATTGCTGAGATATGTTTTTATAATCAGTCCGATCATTAATACCTAGCATTTATATAGCACTTTGAGACACAACTTTCCTATGAGGGCAATGTGTTATTATCCCAATGTTACAGATGAGGAAACTGAGGTAAACAGAGGTTAAGTGACTTATCTAGGGTCACACAGCTAGTATCTGAGGTAAGATTAGAATTCAGGTCTTCCTGACTCCAAGTCCAGTACTCTATCCCCTATACTACCTGGCTATCTTAAAGGTGATCTATTATCATTATGCACAGCTCTCTGCCTCCCATCTATCTGAGTGCAGAGCACTCTGGGCAGTGTATACCCGAGTGCACATATGTGTGCCTCAAAGAGGCAGCTCCTGCTCTTGGTCAGTGAGGGAGGAGGATATCCCAGAATATCTCCGGGGATGGAAGCTTCAGGAACATCAGGTAAAATAATCATAAGCTGTTGGCTGTGGCCAAAGAAGTTGTGGAGTCTGTCATTGATCAGCTCTGTCCCGGGTGTCTCAGGAGCCAGTGAGAATTGTGCCAAGAGAGCTTCAGAAGGCGAGGGTATGAAAAGGATAATTCAGTTAGCAGAAATGGGAGGGGAGGGAGGGGAGAGGCAGAGAGAGAAGGAAGGAGGAGTGAGAGAGAGAGATGGAGAGGAGAGGAGAAGGGGGAAAAGAAGGGGAGAGGGGGAAGGGAGAGAGAGAAGAGGGAGAACAGAGGGAAAGATAGAGACAGAGAAGGAAAGAGATGGGAAGAGGGGGAAATAAGGGGAGAGGGAGAGAGGGAGAAAGAGAGAGGGAGGAGGGAGGACAGAGGGAAAGATAGAGACAGAGAGGAGAGAGATGGAGAGAGGGGGAGAGAGGGAGAAGGAGAGGGAGAAGGAGAGAGAGGGGGAGAAAGAGGGAGAAAGAGAGAAAAGAGAGAGAGAGACAGAGAGAGAGAAAGAGAGAGACAGAGAGAGAGACAGAGACAGAGAGAGAAACACAGAGAGAGACAGAGAGAGAGACAGAGAGAGAGAGACAGAGAGAGACAGAGAGAGAGAGACAGAGAGAGAGAGACAGAGAGAGAGAGACAGAGAGAGAGACAGACAGAGAGAGAGACAGAGAGAGAGAGACAGAGAGAGAGAGAGAGAGACAGAGAGACAGAGAGAGAGACAGAGAGACAGAGAGAGAGAGAGAGAGAGAGAGAGAGAGAGAGAGAGAGAGAGAGACAGAGAGAGAGAGAGACAGAGAGAGAGACAGAAAGAGAGAGAGATCACTCCAACAGAAGCTTAGCTTTGCTTTCCATCTTCCTTCCTCTCCTCTGCTGACTCTGGGGTAGCTTCTTTTGCTGAACTTGGGTATCAGAGATGGAGGCCCTCATAGTCCCCTGATGGCTCAGTTTCAATAAAAATATCATCCAATTTCATCATTTTGATCATTATTATTTCCTCAGTTAATAAAACTCCAGGAAAGCGTGTTTTAGAAGATGCTAGAAAAGGAGAGGCCCGGTTTGGCGGAGATCAGTCTTGGCAAGGGGCAAGCAATCTCTTTTTCTTTTCCTAAGGTATTATTCCTCTGGCTGAAACCACTGCATTGCTCCAAATATTAAAATAACAAATGAGAGTACCCACCAATGGGAGGTTATAAAAGCTTGTTGCCACATTTTTTGTGTATACATTTTTATTTGCATTTAAAAGTTTAACTCTGAGCTGCTGTGGAAATCAGACTTCCCCATCTTGGTATCGCCCTGAAAAAATGCAGGCCAGGTCTGGGAGTCTCTCTTCTTTGTAAGTATTCTATTTTTTAAATTCCAACTTCTTACAAACATATAAATTATTTTAGATACCATCAAGAAGGAAAGGTAACCCTGACAATTTCATATCCAATTACAGTTGACCAATGTAAATATAAACGATGTTACTATATATCATGGAGATAACATCTCTAATTGTGGTTGGGGAACAGGCTGTGGCCAACTTTCAATGGCCACATGTCAAGAAAGATGTGAGGAGGCAGGGAAACCCGGACTGGAATCAGGCATGGAGCCCACATTGTTTGTTTTAGCACAAAGGAGGTCAGGAGTCAAAGTGTCACCAAGGTGACCTCCCTGAAATCAGACTTGCTTCAAGGACTGGCAACGACTGGATCTCCCTCCTCCCCACCATGATTAGGAGCTGCCTCCTGTTGGCAGAACCCTTCCAGGGTATGTGTTTTGCCTTTGGCCCAGTATTTAATCCACGCTGCCCTTTCTTGAGGATGCATGTTGGAGATTCTCAAGTTTGGTTCTTTGGGAGGACTCGATCCCAGCAGCCTTGCAAAAGGCTAATTTCTATAATTTCCCCTCCAAGTGATCACTGCCATTCTGTTTGAGGCCCTCTATGGAGGAGAGCCTAGAGATTCCCAAGGCAGCTGATTCTCCTGGATACAGTTAAGATCCATTCAGAAGCTCTTCCTGACATCAAGCCTAACTCTAGCTACTTTGTGGCTTCCACTCAATGATCCTACCTCTGCCCTCAAGGGCCAGGAAGAACATGTTTGTCCTCCCTGCCCCTCCTTTGACTTGGCAGCCCTTCAAATTCTTAAAACCAGCTTCGTGTTCCATGGATTTTTCTCTATGTCAAATCGTCATTGTTACTTTGGTCACAATTGGTCAACCCTTAGTACTACAATTTGTTTCTTTCTAATTTATTACCAAAAAAAAAAATCCCTCCATTGATCCAGTCATTCCGCATTGTCACCAGGTTTGTAAGTAGCTATGGTTAACTAGAACATCAAAGAGAAATCCTGTGTAAATTCTAGTTGTTGGCTAAAGATAGACAGGGGAGATCACAATGGAAAGGATTACTTGGGGCTATGGAAAGACATTAATACCATGAGCTATGAATTAATATAATCATCCTGGAAATCAATATGGAATTATTCAACTAAAGTGTCTAAAGGATCCATATCCTTTGACTTAGAAATTCCACTGATAAACATATGTGCCAAGCAGGGTCATTGACAAAAAGGATCCATATACCTTAAAATATTTATAGCAGCATACTTTCTGTAATACCAAGACCTGGGAACAAAGTAGATACCTGTTGATTAGGAAATGGCTAAACAAACTGAGGTAGATGAATATAATGGAATATGACTGTGCTGTAGAAAACAAAGAGTGTGATAAGTATAGAGAAACATGAAAAGACTTATATTAACTGATGCAAAGTGAAGAAAGCAGAGTAAGCAATATATACAATGATTACAACAATGTAAATGGGGAAAAAAAAAACAACTGAAAAATTAGCATTGCCCCGCACAAGAGGCTCCTTCACAGAGCTAGGAGCCCACAGGTATCCATATTTGTCTTTAGTGTGCCTTTCTCTGTTCTCAACTGGTTAGATTGCCTCCCTGATCTAGACTGATACGTGGATGAGTAGAGAGATATATAGATAAATGGAAGGATAGATGAAAAAATGGATGGGTGGATGAATGGATGGACAGATATACTCTCTGTATGTTCTGAATATTGCTTCCACGTCGGTTTCAAGTCAACAAACGTTTATTAAGTGTCTACAATGTGCTAGTCCAGAGGTAAGGAACCTTCGGCCTCAAGGCCCAGTGTGAACCTCTAGTCCTCAATTGTGGCCCTTTGATCGAGTCCAAATTTCACAGAATAGATGCCCTTAATAAATGATTTGTTCTATAAAACTCGGACTCAGTCAAAAGGCCACATGTGGCCTCAGAGCTGTAGGTTCCCCACTCCTGTAGCTAGCCACTAGACTATATTGTCATACAATCCACTGTTTAGGGAAGCATCAACTGCATCCAGAGCAATAATTCTGGCAAAATGTCTGGCGCTCTATCAAAGAACACAGAAATTTAGAAGGTACTCAGAACACCTGTAGTCCCTCCCTCAGCAACTTAGGAACATCTAAGCTAAGGACCTTGTTAACAAGAGAAACTAATTATAATGGGAAGCTAACAGATGGCACACAGGTGGCCACAACCCAAATTAGCTCTTTCCCACCTTTCTTTTTAGCAGTATCTGAGGGTGTTTTCCTTACTACCTGCCTCAGGGAAAAAAGTGACTAATTACAGCTCTGGTTACATCTACAGCATACATTTCTGTCACTTTACAAAGTCATCAAGGATCTTTAAAATAAAGCCTCCGACTTTCCAAGTCATATCAAATCTTTTTGGCTTTCTGGGCTATGAAGAGAAATTTTCAAGTGGTAACTCACTAATTGGGGCTCATCAAGAGTCTTCTTCTTCTTAACAAATCCAATTAAAAAGATCTGCCTCTTCAAATGGTCTAAAGGCCTGACTTTATCGATAAAATCAGCAAGTCGGTGAAGAATTATTAAGTACCTATGTTCCAGGCATTATGCTAAGAACTGGGAATAGCAAAGAGATGGTCAGTGATATTCTTTGCCCTTGGGGAGCTCACAATCTAATGCAGAATGTGTTTTTGAATGGATCTATGAAAAGACAACATTAAAGCATTGCTGGTAGAGCTGTAAATTGGACAAATCATTCTGGAAAGCAATTTACAATTAATAAAAATAATAGCACTTGTATATAGATAACTTAAAGGTTTGCAAATATTATTTGATAATGACTCTGAGAGATTGGTGCTATGATCCCCATTTTATAGATGAGGAAACTGAGACAGACAAAGGTTATGACTTGCCCAGAGTCCCACAGCTACTAAGTATCTGAGGTTGTATTTAAACTGAGATTTTCCTGATTCCATGTCCAATAATCTACCTACTATGCTATCTAGCTGTGTGACTAAAGTGTCCACATCTATTAACTTGGAGATGCCTTTGCTAGGTATATTTCTCAAGGAGGTCAATGACAAAAAAAAATATTAAATATTTGCATCAGTATTTTTTTGTGGTAATAAAGAATTGGAAATGAGATAAATATCCATTGAATGGGGAATGGCTAAACAAATTATAGGATGTGAATGTAAGGGAATATTCCTGGGCTGTTAGAAATATGAATAAGATGAACAGAAAGAAGTCCAGGAAAACTTCCATGAACCGAGGCAAAGCAAAATGAGCAAATAGAAAAGGCAGTGACGGTCACAATGACCACAACAATGGAAGTGGACAGATGAGAAAGAACCCAAACATGGGAATGGAATGCTGCAAACTAACGACCAAACGGCCCCTCGAAGAGAAAGATGAGAAGGCATCTCATCCTGTTTCTTGGCAGAGGGGGAGGACCACAACGAGGGAAAGCCGCATAGAATGTCACAATTTTTCCATGTCAGTCAACCTTTATTAAGCACTTGCCCTCTGTCAGGCAGAGTAACAAGTATTGAGGATAACAAGGAAGGCCAGAATCAGGTCTCTTCCCTCAAGGTTATTGATACTGGAGTTTTAATCACTGCTTAGATGGTATTGAAAAGATGTTAATCACACACTTCATAATGGGAGGAACATACTGAATGAGGGTTTCGAGAAACAGCGTTAGAAGAACCCCCAAGACTTCCAATGGTAACCCCTAGAACTCCGAGGGAATACAGAAGATTAGTCTTGCTTTGGCTGGCATTGGGAGAGAGCCCAGAGCTGACATGAGTGCTAAATTTGAGCTGTTGAGTCAGAAGGAAGGAGGAGATCACTGTGTTGAACTCAGGGATCCGGCCATAAATATGTTATGCCAAGACAGAGCAGTAAACTCACCACTAAATTTACCCCAACACTTAAATGCCATCTGAGCTCGACCTTGGAACTGGATCTGACTACAGTTCTGTTCAAGTCAGCATTGGATTGGGGGTGAGATGCTGCCAGATTCCTGAAGAGAGCCAAGCGCTCATGCAGGTGGAAATTATGATCCCAGGAACTTGGCTTAACCTAAAGATCAAGTCAAAACAGTGAACTTCAATTTTCCCAAACTGTAGGCTTCCAAATTCCATAATTGGAAAACAATAGGCTTTATGGTTTCTCCACACGGCAAGCAGCCTGGCCAAAGGCTGTGGTTCTCAATCACTCGCCTCCTAGGGGACTTGGCTAACCCTCCCTTCTCTACCCTACTGAGAACGCCTCCTTTCCAGGAAGGAAGCAGCGGCCCCCACCTCCACCTGTTTGGCTGCCTCTTCTAGTTTGCTCCCCTCCCCAAAGAAATCCCTGGTCCAGTGACAGCTCAGAGACCCACCAGTAGGGTCCATCAAAGGAAAATACGATCCCGAGATTCCACATGGATGGGAGGTCAGGTGAAGAAAGAGGCAGCTAGAAGCAATTAAATTCTTCTTCATAACCAATCAGTAAATGTGTTTGTTACCTACTATGTGCCAGACACTGTGCTAGACACCAGCAAGATAGCTACAAAGAATGACACAATCTCCATTCTCAAGGTGCCTACACTTTAGCGTAAGAGACAAGCCCCGATAAATTTTCTCTCTGTCTCTTTGTCTCTGTCTCTCTGTCCGCCTCTACATCTCTCTTTCTGCCTTTTTCTATCCATCCATCCATCCGCTACAGCATAAACAGAAAGTAAATATATATGACACAGTTAAATCCAAGATAGTTGGGGAGGGAGGCTGCTTAGCAATTAAGGGCAAAGATCAGGAAAGGTTTCTTGCAGAAGATAAAGGAAGAGTGGGGTTCTATAAAATAGAGGTAAGGAACGGGTACATTTCAGGCAAAGGGAAAACCAGCATAAAGGACAGAGAAGGGATGAAGGAAGATGGTGTGTGTGTGTGTGTGTGTGTGTGTGTGTGACATAGAGAAACTCAGTCATTTACATCACTGACCATGGGAGGGGGAGTTATACACAATGAGGCCGGAAAGACATTTTGGGCTCAGGTGATAAAGGGCATTAAAAGCTAAACTGTGCAGTGTATACTTTGTCCTAGAGGAACTAGGGAGTTACTGAACTTTATGGAATAGGTAACATCCTTAAGTGCTTAAGGAAAATCACTTTGGCAACAGCGTAGACTACAGCAGTAAGGTAATTTTTGCTGAGTCTCTAACATGTGTCAGATAAAAGGTTACAGTATACTACAAAGACAGTGTACTATACAGCACCAGACTTTGAGTCAGGAGGATCTGAGTTCCAATCCTTTCTCTGACCAACCCTGACCATGTGTTCCTGCATTAGTCACTTACACTATGCAACTCTCTTAGCAGTTCTCAAAATGGCTGGTCTCAGAACCCTGTTGCCCTCTAAAATTATTGAAGAACCTCCCCAAAGAGCTAGCTTTTGTGTATGTGGCTTGTATCAATTAATGTTTACTGCATCATAAATGAAAACATCTTGATATGATTATGAAAACAGTTTGGACCTTACTTGCCTCCAGAGAGGGTCCCAGGAACAGCTGGGAGTTGGTTCCCAGACCACAATTTGACATCCAATGCCCTAATTTTAGATGACAACAGTTTCCAATCTGTCTCAGTAGAGGGCAGGGGCACACCAGTCACTGAGTTCTGTACAGCCTGTCTTTCATGTGTGGCGTGTCCTCCCTCCTGACCTCCAACTGCCTCAGCTCCAGCTCAGGCTCCTGGAGGAAACTTTTCCTGATCCTTTCTCTATCCTCACACTATCACATAATCATCTTTCAAATACTCTGCCCAAATGTATACGTGCTCATGTCGTCTCTCCTGGTGGAATGTAAGCTTCCTGGGGGCCAGAGTCTTTGGATCCCTGGTGTCTTACACAGTGCCTGGCACTGAGTAGATGCGTGATGAATGACTGACTGATGGATGAAGATTCTACTCCAGGATCCATCAATCAAGGCCGCCCCTGGTGTTCATTTTAAGTAGGTCTCACCTTTAATGATGGTGGAGGGGCAGATGAGCCATGAACAGTGGACTAAGTCTTTATACCCACTGGGGATAGTCCTGTTGGGGAAAACCAAGAAAGGTGTCTTCACCTGGTCTGGAAGGATTAGGTCAAACAGAATCAACATGCATATGTTAAGAGCCTAATCAGGCCTAGGACTTGTGTTAAGTGTTGGGGACACAAAGAAAAGCCCCAAATGCTCCCAGACAGCTCCTGCCCTCAAGCGGTTTAATGGGGGAGACAACTTGCAATCAACAATGTACAAACAAGATATAGAACAAATTGGGGATAACCAATCAGGGAAGTCATCAGCATGAAGCAGGGCCAGAAAAGGCTTCTGGCAGAAAATGGGATGTTAGTTAGACTTGAAGGAATCCAAGAGATGGAGAGGAAACATGGAAGTGTTGGACTTGGAAGCTGGAAGACATGAGTTTAAATCCTGCCTTAAACCTTTAGCTCTATGACTTTGGACAGGTCACTTGATCTTCCCATGCCTCAGTTTACCCAACTGTAATATAGGGTTAATCACAGCACCTACTTCACAGGTTTGCTGGGGGCCCAGATGAGCTATTTACAGTGTGTGGCAAACCCTAAAGTAGTATATAAATGCTATTCGTGAATGCATGCTGACTTTCCTGTTTTCTTCCTCTGAGCAACCCAAGGCACTGTTTACATTTGGTAGGAAAAGGCAAACAAGCCTGGGATCTGCCCCATTGCCTGGCATGGGAGGTTGGAAGTCCAGTGCCTTCCTCTTCCTCATTCCCTTGTTTTTTCCTGACCTTTCCTAACCTTCTGGGGCTCACTCTGAAGGCTAAGATAACACGGACCTGGTGCTTCCCAGGCTTTGAGACGTCCACGATTCATAAGGGCTGAGATTATTTAACTGCTGATCATGATTATTTAAGTTGAAAGACTATTCTGCCCCAGCTCAGAAAATGTTTGTGTTTCCATTAAAAACCTCCAAACCACTGGCTTATTTGACTTCCATCTCCCACTATTCCCAAAACTGGGCCCACACTAGACTTTGTTTTTCCTTTGGAGAAGACATTTTCCTCATCATTTTATTTTTCTCCAGGTATGTTTGGGAAATGACCTCAGGGACTGAGTAAATATGGTCCAGAAATGTCCTCCTACCCACCATCACACAGCCCCTCCCTCTGCTCTACCAGGGCACTTCTGTGGAAGCCCGCTCAGGCCCCCTTGCATGGTTATAGGCCTTGATTGCTATCCTTCTCTCTCTACTTAGATACCTTTCGTCCTCTTTGAACAACCCTCCAAAGTCTGCCTCCTCTGCTTGATCCTGGAGCAGCTGGTGATCAATTTACTGAACTTAATTTCCAGTCTTGGGTCCTTTATAGCTACATCCCATATGCTCCATGTCATCTGGTCATTGGTTTATGTCATGTACATGTGATAGATATGTGGTACGTGTTCACCCTCTAAGTCTGTGCTGCTCTGTGCACATCCCTTAGCTCCTTACATGTGCCAGCAAAGGTGAATCACACCCCCCCAAGAATTATAGAGTTGAGGGATCTTAGAAGCCATCAGTCCAAATTCTGTCTGAACAGAAATCTCCTCTACATTTTTGCTTCCAAATGCTCACCTCACCCTTCTTTCCTTCGAAGTCCTCCAGTGAGGATGAATCCACTATGTCTCCAAGCACTGGTTGGCTATCTCTCTCTCTTTTACACGTGTGTGTGTGTGTGTGTGTGTGTATGCATATATCCATTTATCTTTATTTATTTATTTGCCTCTTTGAGGCTCCCAGACATTGTTCCCAGTTCTGCCCTTCATATATATATATATGCCAAGTCCATTGGAGATAGTTTTACATCATTTTAGAGGAAAATATCTCTCTTCTTAAGTGAGGAACAAAGAAACAAGAAGATTCTGCTGATGACTGATCACAATGGAGGGAAAGGTAAAATGAATCTGAAGGCAAAATGTTCCATCATTAGCAATTGTGCACCCTTGGGCAAGGGACTTAACATCTCTGAGCCTCAGTTCCCTCAACTGTAAAATGAAAGGAGTAGCCTTAATGACCCCTGATGTCCATCACGGCTCTAATTCTATGATGGCATTGCTCTTGATGGGCTCTTAGATCTCTTGTAGCTGTAAAGCTGTGATCCTAAGAAAACCTGAATTGGGCATCCACACACTAGCCCCTCAAACACTTGAAGGCAGTGACTGTGTCCATAAGTCTTCTCTTCCTGACATTAAATAACTACATTTCCTTCAACCTACACTTCCCTGAATTCAAGTCCTAAACTCCTCCATGTTGTCCCTAGGTTATCACTTCCTTTCTAAGATGTAGCATCCAGAGTATTATTTCAGAGTGGTTAAATGAATGGTGGAATATGCATGGAATAGAATGAAATTGCACTGTAAGAAAAGACAAATATGGAGAATTCAGAGAAACATAGAAAGGCATATATTAACTGATTCAGACTGAAGTCAGTAGAACCTGGAATACTACATGCACAATCAATATAACAGAGTAAATGATGAAAAAGTAAAATGAAACTGAACACTGTTATCATTATAATGACAAAGCTTGGACCCAAGGAAAGAGTTTAAAAAAAATGCACTTTCCCCCTTTATTGGAGAGATGCAGAGCATAAAGGATTGTACTGTGGTCAGATACAGTCAATGTGTTGGATAGTTTTTATTTAATTGTTTTTCCCATTTTCTTTCTTAAATCTTTGTTATGAGAAGCCTCACTTCTCACAAGGGTGGGAGGAGGGATCCATTCACAAACTGTTGCTGTTCAGTCATGTCTGACTTTTCATGACCCCATTTGGGGTTTTCTTGACAAAGATGCAGAAGGGATTTGCTATTTCCTTCTCCAACTCATTTTACAGATGAGGAAACTCAGCAAACAGAGTGAAGGGACTTGCCCAGGGTCACATAGTTACTAAGTGTCTGTAACCACATGGGAACTCAGCTCTTTCTGACTCCAGGCCCAGCTCTCTATCCACTGCACCACCTTAGCTGTCCTCCTAGGAAAAATAGTAGCATGTGAACCATCAAGTAAGTATATGTGACTCTACTGTCTAGTACATGTGGCCCTATGAGGACAAAGAAAGTGCAAAGACCTGGTGGTAGGAAAAAGCTGCCTGTAGGCAGGGAACAGGAGCAGGGCCTGGAAAGAAACCAGGGATTCTAAAAAGGTAGAGCCCAGGAGACATTGAATGAAAAACAGGGAGATAATCTATGCAAACATATGGAGTTTGTTGATATCTTTAAGGATAAATCCCTTAACCTTTCTCAACCTCAGTTTCCTAATCTGTAAAATGGGAATAATAACATTTAATCCACAGGGTTGTTTGGAGGATTCACATATAAACAGTGCTTTGCAAAACTTAAATTATTTTTAAATTGTTGTCATTGCCATTAACCAGCAATTCATTACTCACTACAAAGAATACACTGCACATTTTGTGAAGAGGAAACCTGGAAAGGTCGCCTCGAGAGAGATGGTGAAGGGTTCAAGTTCTAAACCCGAGGACTTGCACTCACATCATCTGCTGACCATCCTTGGTTGATCCATGACCTGATAGGCCCTGTGGCACCATGGTGAACTCCCTGGGAGGGCGAGCAGCTGCTTCCTCCCTCAGGTTTGCAGAACCCTCCTCTCTGGTACAACTCTGCAGTCCATTTCTTAGCTCCAAGTCTCCAGTGAGCCTTCTTCCCTCTCTTCTCCAGAAGTCCCTCCTGCCCAAGGCATGGCAAGGCCCTTCTGGCCCATTACCTGGAGGTTGGCTCCAATCACTCTTTCCTTTACTGCCCAGCCATCTTCTCTGTTGCTGGTGACGCTCTCTCCTTCACCACCCATGTCTCTACTGTCTAGCTGTGGAACCATTATTACAGCTCAAGCGGAAGGAGGTATAGCATGCAGAGCCCCAGGGAAGGACTCCCCCAGAAGGACCCAAGTAGAAGGAGGAGGAAGAAGAAAATGAAGAGAAATCTGAGGAAGGAAAGGGGGCAGGTAGCTAAGAAGACAAAGTACATGAAAGCAGTTGGTAAGAAGAGGTGAGATTCGTGACTCAGGTGCCAGCCTCTCACACATGTGGCCAAGAGGATTCTTGATGAGGCAGGTGCTGTTCTAACGGTTTCAAAGACAACTTTCCATTCTGAGATTTTTGTTTGGATTCAGGCAGCTGGTTAAGAGTCAGGAAGCCCTGAGATGCCTTAGACACTAACCGCATGGCCCTGGACAAGTCACAACTTTGTGGAGTCTCAGTTTCCTCGCCTATTAAAAGGGAATGATAATCCCACCCACCCCCAAAATGGTTGTGAGGAATAAATGGCAGTACATAAAGTGCTTCGCAAACCTTCAAAGTCTCCACAAGAATCTAGCAATTATTATTTTGTGTTACTATTTTTAGCTAGAAGGAACCTTAGTAAATGACAAAGCCCACACAAGGAAAAGTCAACAACAGGCCCTGCTCCCAACGAGCCCTGAGTCCAATGGGAAGACATCATGTGCAAATGGCTGTGTACATTCAGGCTCTCTACAGGATAATTTGATGAGAATCAACAGAGGGAAAGCACTAGCATTGAGGAAGATGAGGAAAGGCTGCCTGTAGAAGATGAGACTTTGGACAGGAAGCCAGGAGGCAGAGAAGAGGAGGGAGAGTATTCCAGATCTCTAGGGCACGCTTGCCTGGATCTGTCCAAACAGCAGAAAAGGTCATCACTGAAGAAGCCGGAGCCTTCCTCTACCCTGCACTCAGTGGTAGCTTCCACATAAAGTGAAGAGAAACTCAAGGAGAAAAATACACGGATGCCAAAATGAAGGACTGCCTCATTCATCTCCCTTGGGATCTATTTGTGGACCCATGGCACACAGGCACCCTTGTTTATGGGCTGAAATATTCTTTCCCTACAAATCCCTCAAATTAAAGGGCTCTCTAACCCCTCTCCCAGTACAGAATTTATTTTGTGCAAAATTCCTGAAGGAAGATGACAGGAGGTCTCTACTATGGTTGTATAGTTCTCATTGCTAGAATATTCCTGTTGAGCTGAAATGGGTATCCTTTTAATTTTTCACCCAGTGGTCTTTGTTTAGCTTTCTGGAGCAAGATGGATCTAGAGGACACAGAGCAAATCTATCTCCTCTAGTACCAATCAAACCACCCACATATTTGAATTGTGCCAACACACCTCTCTCCTCCTATTGCCTTGTTCACAAAATAACATGATTCAGAGATACTATGTTATCTGGGTTCCATCCTCTGGACACATCTCTCTATTCAAATATGGCACCCAAAATTTAACCCTGGACTGAGAATGATATAGCTGATAGATGTCCAATGAGGAAAACTTTTTTTAAAAACCTCATTTTGAACATGTAAGTTCCTGTAGACTTCTTTCTCCTTTTATGCCTCTAATTTAAAAAAAGGGATTGCTCTCTATACAATTTCTTGTTTTATTCCATCTATAACTGAGACTCTAACTTTTTCTCATGGCAGCTATTTGGCTCAGAGGATAGAGCACCAGACCTGGAGTTCAAATCTGATCTCAGACACTTTACTAGCTGTATGACCCTGGGCAAGTCATTTAACCCTATTTGCCTCAGTTCCTCATCTGTAAAGTGAGTTGGAGAAGGAAATGGCAAGCCATCCGAGTATTTCTACCAAGAAAATCTCAAGTGGGGTCACAAAGAGTTGGACATGACAGAAACAGCGAAACAACAAAACTTTAAAGCTAGAGATTGGAAGGTTTGTGTATAAGACAAGACACACACAGAGAAATATTGCAAGGCAGTGTCTATGTTATCAAATAAGTAATTTTGTATTATTTGTTGTTTACAAACCTTCCATCCATCTAGTGAGGATTTAAATATTATAATGGCTTATTGAGAAATTTTGAAACAAGCAGTCTATACAGTAAGCATGTCAATATTTCCCTATACACCCAGACTCTGGAAAAAGCAAAAACATGGTTGAAAGCAAATGGGTGTTTCGCCTTTAAAAAGAAACTGACATTCAGTTTGCAGTATATTTTTACAATGATGCAAGCAAGGCCTCATGGCTTTTTATGCACACAATAGTTCATAATCTTTCCCCTCTTCTCCCCTAAATATAAATTGTCCTGCTCCACTCCTTCAGAGATGGCTCAGTATTATTAAATAAACGCTGCCCTTAAACTGTTCTGGGCTCTGATTTACTCAATCCAAATTACAATGCACTTGGAGGCCTCTTTGAAAGAATATTTGTCTTGTCTTTCATTGACTTAAAGTGAAGAAAACACTGATGTTTATCTCTCTTTTCCAATGTACTTGCCTCCCCTCTCACCCTCCCTACCACCTCTCCTTGGAAGGTCACTTAGCTAATGAGTGGTCCTTCTGGAAAGGTTTCCAGATCCCAAAGGCCAAGGAAATAAGGCCCTAGATAAAGCTGCTGCCCTACCTTACTGTAAACTTCTTAAAAGAACTCCACATACACAGAGACTCAAAATAAGAGCTGAAAAGTTGTCTACAGACCAACAATGGATTTAAATGAAGATAATCAAGGGGAATCTTCCAATGTCAACCACATGGGCCAAGAATCCAGATCTGTGTTGGAAAGTTGTCCACAAAGGAAGCTTAGGAAATCACAGAAAAAACTTGCAAATGCACACTCTGAGCTCATTTGATTATAAACAAACTTTAAAACAAAGTTATATTAATTCAGCATTAAATAACCTAATGGTAAATACCTGTTATTCAGTGTGCCTTTGGAAGTCATAAATTAGTTGAAATTGATTTATTCACGAGAGCAAAAGCCCACAGATACATTCTAAGTACAGTATCTCACTACATGCTGGTCTCTTTAGCCACAGATATCAAATTCATCTCCCACAAATTAAATAACTGGGGTCTGGTTACTGGAATGCAAGTTTATTAATGGGCATTAATAAAACCAAACATACAAAATGAAGCTCATAATGGTCTCTCGGTCAAATCTTCTGCATCAAAGTATACATAACAAAGCTAAGTCATTATGAAATGTTTTAGCAGAGGGCTTTAGATATTTAAAAATTAAATGTATAACCTTAGACTCTGGGGCCTGATGCAATCAGTGGAACTGAAACATATGGAGGCCCTCACCATCTACTGGGAAATCCCTCTTCTGATGGGACATAAACTCCTTGAAGGCAATGAAAGTTTGGTTTTGGTCTGCGTTCCCAGAAATAAGCACTGTGCCTAGCACACAGTAGGTCTTCAGAAAATGTTTGCTGATTAAATCTCACAGTGTGTGCATCTTGAAAGCAGGAACTGTTTCACTGTTTGTCTTTGAAATTCCCAGACTGCAGCACATTGCCTAACACAGAGTAGGAGCTATGTAAATGGGTGTGAAATGGAACAGAATGGAACTGACCATTCCCTGGATATCAACTTTGAGAGTGGTCAACCCCTTTGTATGTGTGTGTGTGTGTGCACGTGTGCGTGTGTGTGTATGGAGGGATAGATGGATATATATGCATCTCTCTGTTTTATGTGTCATTTGATGTTGATAATCAAGGGACCTTTAAACCAAGGTATCTCTGTGGATGCATCTCTCAAGGGATCTTGTCAGACCTTAGAATGTGTATGGGAGCCAGTTTCTTGATAAGGGTTGTATCTTGGTTCCACTGATTCAAAGTATTCTTAATCAAGAAAGGAAAAAAAATGAATGCATTGGGATTTTGTATCACCTGTAGTTGCTCATCAATTCTGTGACTATGAAGATGAATATATATATATATATGTAGGCATAGATACTGACTTATACATATAGGGGTATATTTATGTATACATATGTAGGTATACATGTAAAAACATGTGTGTTCTACTTTAAATAAAATTTAATAAATATTTTAAGTGCCTTACTATGGCACTTTCATCAAAGATGTCCTCATGACATGTGTGTGAAGACAGTTCTCACAAATTTGACAATGATGTAAAAATAGTGCAGTCAGTATGAATGAAAGAAAGATTAATGAATGAAAAATATGTATTTAAATTGTGTTGATTACATATCCAGCACTGGAATAGGTGCTGAAGATACGAAAATAAAAATGAGGCATTCCCCACCCTGTAGGAGTGTAGAGTCAAACAGGGCAGACAACATCTCTAGGGGGACTATGCTAGACGGTACGGAGAGGGCACTGTGGATAACCCATTCATTGGTAGACTTTGTGCTTACCCATGATTACTCTTATCTTTATTCATTTGCTAATGACAATGCCACCAATGATTTTTGTCATTTTTTGCCAACTTGCTCTTTATCAAAAAGCTTACAAGTCAATACCTGAACATATCTTGGTGGGTTCTTGTATTTTCTTTGACTTTTATCCAAATGTGTCATTAGGAAGATAAGACATGCACTAGAAATTGTTGGAAAAACCATTCCCACAGGAAAAAAGGAAAAAAAAAACATGTAAAGAAATCTCACTGGTCCAGATGATGCAACATAGTTAAGCAGACAAGGTTGAGTTCTTCCATTGATACCTATATCTTGGTTGGACATGATAGCTGGACAATGGGCTAGGCCTACAATTAGATAGAAGGAAGACACTGAACAGTACTCAGCACTTTCAGTGATTCCCAAATTACCCCTTCACATAAATCCCCACCTGTTAAATTCCAGTATTCCCTCATGGAGGCTGGTTCATCAGCCACATTCTCCAAAGAATCAATATTTTCAGGGATCCAAAGGGCAATGGGGAGGTGCTTGGTGGCAACAAGATCCCTGTAGCACATTACTCCAAATGATCTGTTTGCAAGCAGCAGCATGGAGGGCATTGTCATGGATATGTGTGATCAGAAGAAATCAGGCTGCTATTGAATGAGGCTACGGGCTGGAAGATTGACAGCTATGAGCGTGGGTACCCATGAAATAACTGGAGTCTATGGAATATGAATGCAAAGATGGACACAAAAATCGAAAGGGAGGAGGAGGCAAGAATAAGCTATGATTAGAACCACCGGATGAGAGATCCACATGGATAAAATCATAAACCCATTGAAGTAGGAACTGATACAGAAAGGAAATTAAGTACTTTAAATTTCAGAAAAAATACAATGAGGTACAGGGGGGGATGGGAACAGGCCTTTCTGTGAGGGAACAATCACTAGAATTTTGAATAAAAAACACTGATCAGCCTAGGGAAGGAGATGGAAAAAATGAATAGTCTCTTCTGGTATCGAGTCGATTTGTGGCCTTAAAAGATGTGCAGATTGTAAAATATATGTTGTGTTGATTTAAAAATAGGTATAAGGCACCACCACCACCACCACCATTAAGGTCCCCATTTCCACCTCTACCCCCAACTGCTGCTGCTGCTGCAGTTATCATCTCATCTCTTTCATTTCCTCTTTTTCAGCGGGGTTTAGATAGAAACATCATGTCATCACAATCATGTCATCCTTTTGTATTGAATCTCCTGCAGACTATTTCACAATTAGATTTTTTAAAAAACTGCTCTCTGTAGCTAAATAAAAGTATTAACATACAGGCTCATCTTGAGTAAGCTTACTACCAAGCACCCTCAGTACAGTTCTTATAGGTGATAGAACTATGGGAAAGATATATGCCTCATCTTACACCTACATGCTTTCCCCCATTTCATGGTCTCTATTTGGAGAGCTTTACTTTCAATGTAAACTTATTAATTGGTTTTAAGGTGTTATATGAATCAACTGTTCTGCAGTTGTTATTCTGTTATAATGATCGAGTCCCCATTTATTTGAGTTCTTGGGAATATTTTTATAAAAATGTTCTATTTTGGTTTTTCCTCATCTTTTTTTGCTAAAGATAGAAGCTGTTCCAGGGAAAGGCACTGTCCTTTGCAAGCCTCTTCTTATTCCCTTGTAATCAACGTTCATGATTCTTGATGGGTCTTCCTGGAACAGGGCAAAGTATTTGTGGGTTTCATTCTCATCCATTGACTCAATGTGCTCTCTTGACTCTGGAAAGGTCTTTGGTGTTTCTCTTTCCTTGGCTCACATTAAGAATTTGACCTTCTCAAGTTCAAATGGCATTTTGATCTCACTAGAGAATTATTCTGTGAGATGAAAAAGCTATTTAATATATTTTTGGTGAAATTATCTAATTTAATGTTATCCATATACATCAGAGTGTTAATCAGATATTTTCCTTTGACTCTCTAATTTTGAAGTTGTACTCAACTCACTGTAAGAGAAAGATCATTATAGATTTAAAAAACTTGAAAAAAAAATGCCATGATTGATGCTATTTTTGATGCTATTATACTGGGGACAGATTTTAAATAGAGAACAATTTTTTATGTGTTGATCATATACCATGACACTTTCATTACTCTTGAGTCTACTATCTTTTCATTATCAATATTTTTATCATTATCATTATCATTGCTATATCTTCCACCATCATCACCACCCTCATAATAATCTTGAGGAGTCTACTAGTCTACCTCCAAATTTAAGAGGAAACCATGAGACAAAAAGTATCAGCAATTTTCTTTCTAAAGCTAAATTCTAGATTTGGGGATCACATTTGAACATTAACCCTAAAAACAGGTTCTCTGTGTATGTGAGTGTCATTGACCTTGTGACCATGTTGTCAACAAAGTCATAACTAAGGCAGAGTCCTAGAGGCTTGGCAACGTAACATCAAAACATAAAGGTCACAAATATTAACCAGTTGGCTCCTTCAACCAACAAAGAAATTTCAAGGATGACTCATTTTCACAAGAAATAGATTTGTTTGATTATTGACTTGATTATTTTCACGCCATGAATTACAAATTTGATTTGAGGACTCACTTCATTCTGATTACCTGAAGTGTTTTCTGATTCTTGCACCCAAAGCCAAATGTTAAATATAGCCCTGATAGAGCATTCCATTTTTTTCATTAAAACCAATTGAAAAAGTTTGTTCAAGGATCTAACTACCTAGTTGCCTGACATAACAGGTCATTTCAAACAATATATTTGTCCTTTCAGATCTGTAGTGTAGGCACAGTGCAGACCCAGTTAGAGATGAAGTCAAGTATAGCCAAGAGGAGGAACTTAGGGGGAACTTACATACTGGAGGCATTTTTCATTGTGCCTAATAAAGTCATGCCTTGTTGCCTTTTGCCTAAGGAAGCAGAGTGAACATTTTTATTTATTCTGTGGCAGTAAGAAATGAAAAATACTTCAGCAATATTATGGCAAGCCACCAAAAGAGGTCTTACCTTAGGTGTTCTTTGAAATTCTGAAGGCAGGTAGGGAAACATACAAGCAAAAGGAGTTTGTAGGCTTTAGAAAAATAAATCCAATTTAAAAAAATATATATATAAATGCTACCCCTCACCAAATGTTCTATTAAAATGGATGGTATATTTTCATTGGATAATTGGTCACATTTCCCAAAATGGTTGAAAGGATATGTTTTAGTTAAGAATAGAATGTAAAACAAAGTCATCTCACTCTAATTCCTAATTAAATGTTGGTATTATTTTTTTCTTTTTTTACCAGATCAGATGAAAGAGGTCATGACTGAGAAAAATGGGGACAAAAAACTGACCCATGAAATCACAAGAAATGACTAAGGAGAGAATCTATCAATTCAAACAAGTAAAATTCATCAAAATCAATGCATCCTCATTAATTAAGGGATTATAGATTAAAAGCCATGAGTCCACCTAATCTAACCCTCTCATTTTATAGATAAAAGTAGTTATGGGGCTTACCCAGGACAACACAATGAATGGCAAAGCCGAGACTGGAGCCAATATGCCCTATCTTAACTCCAAAATTCTTTTTACTATGCCACATTATGAACATGTTGAAATATATCACAATTGCAGGGCAAGGTGTTTTTTTTTTTAATTTTATGCCTAAAATAAAATTTTTATTAGCTCCTACATATTCTCTTATTAAGCATATATGCCTATATGGCAAAAATGTGTATACATTCTTGGAGAAACTGAGGCACTCAATGGAGAATAAAGGTTTAGTATGTTCTTGATAGCGTATCTTTCGAAAGATTCCATTCCAAATAGTTTATTGATAAAAATGTTCTCTGTTTCACCTTAAGCACACCTCAAGCACATCAGGCAGACTGGGACATTTGAAGGTTAGTCTTCTGTAGCCAATCATTTATGCATTTGACTAAACCACAAAACCATTTTCAAATGAACTTATAGCTAGTCATGCTGACTTTATCACGTCAGATTCACAATTTATTTATTTCTTCTTCATTCTTAAACTTTAAAGAAAGGAAGAAAAAATAGAAAGAAAACAAAAATGAAGGATAAAGGAGAGAAGAGAAAGAGGAAAGAAATGGGGAAGACTGGGAGGAGATGAGAGAATACTTCTCTTACATGCCTTTGGCAACATTTTAGTTTAATAGTAATAGCTGCCTATGTTTAAAATTGAGCTTCCTTTCTTTGTTGACTTCAAAAATGATAAAATGGAACCCCTCCTGGAATTTCTTTTTTAAAAAAACAGAAACAGGAAATCAATCAACTTAGCTAGGTCATTATCCTCAGTAAAAGATGAACCATCTTCATACCGAAGAACATATGGAAATAAAGCTTTTATTGAAGAAGTAAAAGATATTGGCTCCTGCCTTGCCCCTCACCTGCCTCTACCCCAAGGGTGTATTTCCCAACCTTTCCTTGCCAATACTTCTACGGAGAGCTTATCTCAGAGAGATCCGTTCCACAAAATGATCCAGGGACTATGTTCTGGTTATGGACAGGATGTAATGAAACAGATTCTCCTGTTTCTCTATACCTTAGGTGCTAGCTGAAATTACCAGAGTAAGTAGGAAAACACACCAATGAAAAGAGTTTAGAGGTTTCAGAAAATTAAATCCAATTTTATATTCATACTACCCTTCACCAAGTGTTCTGTTAAAGTAGAGGACACGTTTTTAATGGCTTACATAGCCATATCGCCTAAGGCTCTCTTCTTTCTAGCCTTCTTCAAATAAAAAATGTTGTTGCATAAAATATTCTGTATGTAAGTATATATATTTCACACTGCAGAGCTAGCTTACCTGCGATAGACTTAGACTGTGGCACAACCCAATTATATATGTGCATACAATCATAATCACACATATGCATGTATATATGTATGTATATGTATACGTATGGGTGGGAAGAAGGAGAGAGACCGTGTAATACACTTATTTAACCTACCAACAAGGGAGAGGCGTAGCTAGCTCAACTACACAGGTGTCAGACTCCAACAGGAATCGATCCCAGCCTGCCACATTTAGAAAACCAGAAATAAACATTGTCTATTTTTGTATTTTTTTTAGTTGATTTTGTTCAGCCTCTCCAAACTATATTTTAATCTGGTTCCTGATGCATTCAGGATGCTCCTAAATGAAACCACAGTTTCAGCCACCACCATCCCCAAGAAAAAAATCCAGCAAATCAAAGGAAAGAGGGTCAGTTATTAGGTCTGGCAGATCAAGTCCTGTCTCTGAAATACACTAGTTGTGTGACTGTCTACAATGTGACTGTCCTTAATGCCCTCAACAATTCTGTAAGTCTGAAGTTTATACATGAGCTGCCAGTAAGCACTGATTACCACCCCAGGATTTCCTTAAACACAGGCAATCAATGGTTTTGCATCACACTTCCATTTTAAAACAAAACCAAAATCCTCCAAATATATCACAAGAGAGTTGAGGGACTGCCCATATGGACAGTCAGAGATCTCTGATAGGTTGAAGTTAGCCCACTAAATATTCCATGGAAGAGAGGCCTAACCAGATATTAAGAGAGATCCTGCATTATCCTAGTTCTCTCTAGAGTTATAATAAGGAAATGACTCTCCTCCAAATTCCATCATGACCCAAGCTACATGATTCAATGAGCATTATTCTTGGAGAGTCTGACCATCCATGGCCTAAAACATATCAACAAACATCATCTACAAGGCAATGACAAGGGGCTATACAAAAGATTTCTTTTATTATGCTCTAATTTTGGTTCACAAGCTATCACTTTTTTTCTATTCTGTTACATCTACTTATATATGTGTCTATATGTATATGTATAAATATATACACATATATGTACAATACATATAAGTATATATCTATGCATATCCATATATTTACACTTCTACATATAGATATACACGTGCATATGTCAAATTAGAAAAAAGTGATATACTGTGAACTAAAATTGGAATTTAATACAACAGAAATGGACTTCAAGAAATTACGATTACAGTACTAACTTTATCCAATCATTCCAAATCCTTTGTTCCTCCATATTACTTTTCTATTTTCCTACTATTTCTTTTTTTTTTTGAAGTGTGAGTGTCTGCCCCCGCAAGTCCCCATCTCCCCTCATTAGCTGACCCAACCAATCTCCAGAACAGTGTAGAAGATGTAATAAGACATTGGACTTTCCCCTAAATTAAACAAAATCAAGCCATTGGCACTTACTTCATCTCCAGGATTTCCTCAAGCTGTTTTCTCCTCTCTATCCGTAGGTTGGCCAAATGGGCTTCTTTTTCACCCAGGGACTGCTGTGTTGAGGCAAGGCGAGCTTTGGTAGCATCCAACTCTTGTCTGGTCTTTTCAAGGGCATTCATCAGCTCTTCTAACTGAAATGCAGACATTGCCATGATTGGGATTTCATTCAATTACAAACATTTGCTTGTCTGCTTGTGTTCTGACAGTAAACCGATGGAAAATCATGTAAACCTTCTAAATCGGAGCTAGACCTCATTGAAGACCATTCTTGTTTCCCACTGATTAAAAAATGTGTTTCCAATGCTCAGAAATGACCAGGTTTCCAATGGCCCCATTCAGTTGTTTTGCCCAATAACTTTTATAGAAACTATTTAACTTCTTTATTATAAGTGGGGGTGACTGGGCAGACCCAATTCGGTCCTGGACTTGGCAAATGTCTCTGATATTTGCTCATGGTTGGGGTAAAGCAACGTTCAAAATGCATTTTGTCAAGCACGATTTCCTTTCATTTTCAGGCCCCTGAGTATTTTAAGAGGAAGCTAATCTATGTGTTTCAGATTCATTCACATTTAGCCCATCAAAATGTTGGTTTCTAAAAGCCATTGGATTTCTAAGGACCCTCTAGAGGCCTTTTCCTTTGAACCAGGAAGCAATGTTTGGCCAAGAGTAAACAGAATTCCAACCACAAAAGGTTCAAGTTTGGTTTACCCGTGCTGTTTGAGAGGGCCTTAAACTTGAAATAAATGAAATGTAACTTTTATAGGGTGCTAATACACTATAGGGATAAGCCAGACTATCAAATATCCAGGGTTTTTAGCCAGGTCCCAAGAAATTGGACCAGGGGGCCCTGAGGCAAACCCTTACTCCTCTACAAACCATCATGGGCTTTTTAAAGGCGACCTAGAACAAAGACAGCCTGGCTTTTATGATTTCATTCCAACTGCAAAGGAATAAGTTGGTGATATGCAATCCTTCACCCGGATGAAGGGCTGGATTGACCTTGTTGATTAGAACCTGTGGTTCCAGGGAGTCTCCGTCTTCCATAACTGATGTTTAGGCCTCTAAGCCATCCTTTCCAGCTAGGCTTGGCAGAAGGAGCTCACCCATCACTAAGATCAACAAAGCTCCCTTCAAAATGTGTCAGTGACATGTTAAGTCCCAATTCATAAATACTTTCTGCACCATTTATGCCGTTTTACGTGGAATTTATTCAGGATAAGCAGAAAACACACGTCCAAGATAAATTTCAGGCTTTTAAGATTCAGAAAGCCTTTTATTTTGCTACAAGAAAAGGGAAAACTTTGAATCATGAGCATGCAAGGCAAATAGAGGTTAATGCCAAAAAAAAAGGAAAAGGGGGGAAGCAGGTTTCAAAATGTAAAATTCAAAAAAGACAAAGGGAAATCGGTGAATTTCACCTAATTACACCTGTCTGATGGGTGGTGGAACCAAGAATCATCGTCAGCCAATACACTGTCAAGTGGTGCAGGGAAAAACCATTGAGTCAGCTGAACTTCCATGCAATGCCTAAATTCCGATTCCCATCTATCCATTTTATGACATTGCTTGTTAATAGCTGAGGTAGTCCCTGAGACACATGGCTCATCACCAATACTCCTCTGGTTCTGTGACTTCTTCAGCATAGGCATTTGACCAAAAGTACAGCTCACAGCCCAACCTTGGCTACCCATCCTATGGGACTCTTTGTAGACGCTCTATAACTTCAGCTCAAGGGACCTAACACATTGAGGGCTTTCCTCAGTTGCTTCTTGCATCACAAGAATTCCATAGAGCATGAGGGCAGTCCATGAGTCATGTCTAGCTCTTACTAAGCAACCAGTCTCTCTTCCTTTTGAATAAAATGCTTCTTTGATTATCTTTTACACTGCTGCTCCTGTGTGTGTGTGTGTATGTGTGTGCAAGTGAGTACAGTGACTGGCATTGGCACATAGTAGGCAATAAATAAATGCCAATTGACTGGTGAATTATAATATGTTTCAGTCTGGCCATGGCTCTCAAGTTCCCCCTCCATTGCCCTGTAGGTCAGTGATAAACTCAGATAGAAACAGGAGCAACCCAACCATACCTAAGGATCCCTGTAAGCTGCATATTGACTGAGAAAACCACAAGTTAACATTATCCATGTTTTATTGTCTGTTGTATACCTCTGCTGTAGCAGACTATCCGTTTCAATGCTTCAGAGGCTCTGGTAGTCCATGACTTGGAGTGTTCACTGGAAGAATAGCCCTCCCTCACTCAAAACAAAGTCAAGTGCAAGTCACATCATCAATTCTCTGATGGCTTGGTCTTCCTCAGGAATGAAGGATGAACGCACACACACTAGGACTAAAATGGGCTTTTCTTTCAGAAAGAAATTTGAAAGCATGAAAACCCTTTCTACAAATAACACGGGCCTTTCTTCTCATCTTTCTCTTCCTCCTTCTCCTCTTCCTCTTCTTCTGTTGGGTTCCTAGATCCCAGTTCATCTTCAGTGTGTATTCAAGACATATATTGACAATATCTCCTCCCCCTATGTTGGAGAAACCTGTGCTATATTTTCTGGTTAAACTTCCTGGATTTCTCATTTCCTTTTTGCAATTTTACCCAGTGGTGAAAGAAAAAAAAATCCAAGAATATCCATAATCCCATTAGCCTGCTGGAGTGTTGTGCTTCCAAGTATCTGGCTATGTTGGTGAGTTACCGGTGCTGTTTGCAATCAACTGAGGTGTAAGACAACATGACTACAGGCCTTTCTAGAGCAGAGATAAAGCCCATCTCTGACACCCTTGTTTGTTGATTCCTCCCTTCTGCTATTATCTAAAACTAACCTGCCCACGCTCATCTAACAGAGTTCATTCACAAGGAATTCTATATTGTTTCCTAACTCAGCCTACTCTCACATCCCAATGAAAAACTTCCCTGCCTCAGACCTCCAGTACGTCATATATCTAGCTGGATTTGAATTCAATTTTAACAATTAGATTGAAAAGGAGTGGGCTAAGGGATATCATTATAATTTCTTGGAGTAAGGATGAAAGCACTATACCTGAAAGGGCTCTCTGATGCCAATTTATCCAATGTTCTCATTTGATAGATGAGGAAAGCTGAGGATCAGAGACTTGGCCAGGGTAATGAATCATGCAAGATGTGAACCTGGGTCCTTTCCCTTTCCATTGTCCTATGAATCACATCTGTATTTTGCCTTCACTTTATGTCCCTTTCAGCAATTACCACCATGTTTTACATGGAGTATGCATTCTATAAAGATTCAAAATACCTCGAATCTGATCCTGCCTCTGACACTTAGTACCTGGGTGATCTTGACCAACTTTTCTGGGCCTCAGTTTCCTCATCTGAAAAATGAAAGGGTTGGATTCAGTGGCCTCTAAGGTCCCATTTGAATTTAGATGGAGGATTCAGTGATTCAAAGTAAGAAGGCCAATGTCTTACATCCAAAAGAGGAATTCATACAGAAACCATAGGGATCCACTAGAGTTTACAGTACAGAGCACTGGAAAGGGTTAGATCTATGAGTTGGTGAAATCAATCTAGTTGTTGTGTGATGGAAGAATTGGACTGGGGACAGACAGAAGCAAGATGATTGATTAGGAGGTTATCACAATAGTTCAGGCTGGAGGTGATGAAGCCTGACCCCAGAAGTGGCTGGGAGTGGACAGATGTCAGGGAAGCAGTAAGAATAAGCCTTGGCCACTAGCTAGACTTCAGGGGTGAGAGAGTGAAGATGTGAGCATGATGCCAGGTGGATGGAAATAGAGTGAGGGTCAACAAGAAAAGGGGCTGAACAGTGTCTCTTTGATGGAAGAAGCCAATTTCTTAGACATCTGTTGGACCCATCTCTCTGACAAAGGCAGAGCTGGTAATCTAGGCTCAATCATGTCAACCCTCCAAAGACAGTGGAATCAAGATGGGGAGATTGTACATGGGATCCAATTTTCATTAAGAAGGATGAATTGGTTAGCGGAATGGAAATGATTGGAACTTTGAGGGGATATGACAGCTTCCTCCTGAAGTTTGTGACAGAGGAAAGAAAGTGTGCACCTAGCCTAAGCCGGACTGGAGATTTAGGGAAAATGTAAAGAGTTCAGAGGAGGAAAACCTTGGATTCCATCAATTCACGAGTATTTATTAAGCACCTACTGTATGTGGGACACTGCGCTTGGCTCTGGTGATACACAGATGACCAAAATGAAATAGACCCTACCTTCCAGTCAAGGGACATAACAGACATAGAAATGAGGGTGCATCATACAAACGCAGAGGAATCTGAGTGTTCTATAGTATTAATCACAAAAGTAACAACAGCTCACACGAACAGTGCTGTAGGATTCACAAAGTACATACGGCGTCTCACTCATCCTCACATCAGTCTCGTGGGGGAGATACCACCACTATCTCCATGTTAAAGGTGAAGAGACCGAGAGGTTAAGTAACTTGCCGAGGGCCACACAGCTATTCGGTGTCTGAAGCTGGATTTGAATTCAGGCCTTCTTGACTCTCCTGTCCATGGTCTCTTGCACAGCCATTGGGCTACCCAGTTTATGGGGATCTCAAACGTTTTCATGCAGAAGGTATCGTCTGAGAAGAATCATGAGTGAAATGAGGCACCCTAAGAGGTAGTCCTGGAACCTTGGACTGCCCCCTTTATGCTGAACCTGCCTTCTCCCCTTTTATCAGTAGTGTTGGACTCAAAGAGGAATGGGGGCATTTCGTTGTATGTATGGATCGTGAGGGCAACACAGTGATTGAAAAACACAAATTAATGCTATTTGTATTTTATTGTATTTTCACTTATTTTGTAAAATATTTCCCAATTATATTTTAATCTGGTTGGGGTCAGAGGCAAGCAAGGGGGTGTGGTCATGTTTTATACTGCGGCATTATATAATACTTATATATTTGCATGTACATAATTTTTTATATAATACATTGTGCTTCTATAGAAACAAATGCAATGAGCACATGCATATATATGTATATATACATATATATACAAATATATATACGGTGCATATACATTAACCTAATACATTATGCCAACACAGAGACAATATACCTATTGTTCATATCTGTGTGTGCATACATACATGCACACATGTTTACATGCACGTGCATACCTGTAGTACACATTTATATTGTGCAAACACAGTACATGGACACACGTGTCTACTTTTATATTTATGGATACACACAGTATGTAGGTATCAGTCTATACATGTATTCACATGTGTATCTGTTCACAATTTCACTGTTGTATGATTTCCAGTATTAGAAAGTTGCCCTAGGCCACCCAACAGATTGAGTGACTTTTCCCAGGTCACAGAGACAATTTGTGGCAAAAATGAGACCTGAACCCAAACCTTTCTGAAACTGAAGCTTGTGCTGCCTCTCCTGATTTTATATGTATGTATATGTATGTGTGTATATGTATATAATATATATATATATGTTGCGGGTGTATATATGTATGTTATGTGCATACATGTGTATGTGTATATATGTATTGCATATAAGTATATGTATATTTGTATATATGCACATACATACACATGTATGTGTGACTGCATATGTATAAATGACTGTATATGTATGCATATCTACATAAATATGCATGTATAGATATCTAGAAATATACATATGCACACAAAGTACATGCATGCATATATCTATGTACAGATATATATGCACACACATATATTTTATATATATCAAATACTTGATCTGCTTCATATATATGAATTAAGTATTCGATTGAAAATGGATAATTAAGGTTAAATATGGATAATAATAAACACAAGAATCTGTACCAATATTTCATTTATGTCTCACAACAACCATGGGAGGTTCGTGTTATTTTTATCCCCATTCCATAGATGAGAAAGGCTAAGGGACTGGCCCAGGGTCACCCACGTGTTAAGTGTCTGAGACAGAACGGCGTTCAGTCCTTGACTCCAGGTCCAGCACTCTGTGCACTATGGTGCCACCTAGCTGCTTCCACTGGAGACCACACAATCTTTTAGAAGTCCAGCTAGATTCCTAACTCTTAACTCTAAAGTCAATCATACCGCCATTTTTAATTGAATTGGGAACTTTCCATAGGTGTGTATGTTTCTGCATGTATATACAGATATCCATATATACACTCATATACATTTATATGAATATGCATATTTATTCATTTATTTTGTTTTAAGCCTATTAAAGATAAGCAAACTCCAAAAAAGAGAATTCTTCACTGATTTCTAGCAGTAACATTTTTATAATTTATAATCTTTGACTGTTGCTTAAGATCTCAAGAAAGTGAAGTTCCCTGGCCTTGTTCTCTCAGGAAGTGTGTGTGTGTGTGTGTGTGCGCGCGCACGCACATATGTGCATGTGTGCATATATGTGTGAGCACGCACACATGTGGTAAAAGTCTGATCCATAATGGGAACCATATTTGGTTGGCATCATAAGTTTAAAAAAGAAAAAAAAAAGAAATATCCTCAAATGACATGTATTAGGATCATCTAAAATCTATTTTTTCCAATATTCTTCTTACAGCAGCCTGAATTGCTTTTCTCCTGCTGATTATCAGACACACCAAGAGCCAGTCCAGCTATCGATACTTGAGAAGCCTACTGGAGCTATGCCTCTCTCTGGGCCCTTTGTAGGATGGCATGGCCTTCAAACATATTTTGCTAGCATCGAGAGCTTCCATCCCACTCGAGCTCCATGGTCAGATCTTTTAAAACCTGTTTAAGACCTTAAATCATTAACATATGGAGACTTCAACTTACACATACATTTACTTTCTTTAACTAAATATTTGAAAACCAGCTTCTTTCTCAGTTATCTGCCAAGATCTGTGCTCAGGGCTCTGGACTTCCCCACTTGCCATATTACAAATACCCCACACTGTTCCTGAGCCTGGTTTGGCAAGGGCTGATTTTCAAATATTTTGCTAAAATAAAAAAATAGGAGTGCAATGCCAGTTTTAAGTTGACATATATATTCTGTGTTAATGATTTGGAATTTTAACGGGTTTTCAGCTGTGTTTTGAAAAGCATGTAGCCCTTCTACTTTAAAATTACTATCTTGACCGTGGATGCCGTAGAGTTTCCTCTTTCACTGTCTCTGACTCAATTTCCAAGGCGAGAAATCCAGGGGTTGGTTTGTATTGGTACATGCCATGAAGTTACAGAGTCATAGATTGAGCAGAAAGGGACCTCAGAGAGGATCAAATCCTTTGTTTTATAGATGGGGAAACTGAGTCATACAGCAGCTGAGTGGTTCAGAATCTCACAAGTACCAAGTAAGAAGTGGGATTCTAACCAAGGATCTTTAATTCCAAATTCATCCATTTTTCCATTGCACTATTCATCGGTCTGTATTCCTCATGACTCCACAAAGTCTCCAGGAACTACTGTGACAAAAATCACCTGAATTATGGAAGCTGAGATGGATTTGATATTTGGTCCTCAGGTGAAAACATACTCTGTTGTATTGCATCTTGGCAGGACTGCATAAAGATGGACTTGACCTTGGAGAATCCAGGGTGCCTCCACACTACTCTGAGATACAAGAGAAGGACCCTAGTGGAGCCAGCCTAGGTCATAAAGTCAATCAAATCCTCTAGAATATAGGATCCATGAAGTATCCATGTGACCAAAAAAATGCTCCAACAGACCAGAGAAGTCTCATGAGAATAACAAGGTTATGCTGTTATGACTGCTGTTTTCCTCTTTCCGTGTCTCTGAAAACCATCCCAGGAGGGCCTCCGTATGATTAAAACATGATAAATACATTCTTAAACCCTTCCTCATCATCAGGAGCCAGATGCAACTTCTCAGAGAGTGTTTTATGGACCTTAATGATCTGCTACAGACAAGGAATCATAATCTTATTTTCAGTGACTCTTATCTGTCGCTCCTGTCTCGCTCACCAGCCTCCATCAACAGCCAACACTGCCTTAGAGTGACACCTTTTGGAAAAGGCTGAAACTGTCAGATCCGGAAGTTGCTGCCTCTTGACCAGAGGCTCCATGCTCTTGTCGCACAGTGGGGGGGATGCCTTTCCACAGCTTCTTCTAGTGTCCTGGTGCTGTGTTACTTATGTAACATCACTGCTGTGATGGCTGCAGACTAAGGTTGACCCCCAGAATGTATGTGTGTGTGTGAGTGAGTGTGTGTGCGTGTGCCCATATAAGCAAGGTGTTTTCTTGTTTTCTACTTCCAGGCTTGTTAACATCTTTTCACTCAAGAAGAAGAAAAAGGAAAGAAAAGAAAAAGAAAACCAAACAAGCGACACACATATGACTTATTAGACACACATCTGACTTACTGGGCTCTGAGGAATTAGGTCAAGGGGGAGTGCAAATGAATGACAGTTTGTTATAAAAAAGCCCTGGAGCATTCCTAATTCCAGATTGGATTCGGCTCCACACACCTCATGCTAATATAGTACAGTTCCAGTTTGTGGGGAAAGGATGGATGTGTGTGTGCACGCACGTGCATGCATATATATGTGCTTATGTACTGTATGTACATGTGTGCGTGCATGTAAGTGTTATGTGATTATTGGAGTTTCTTCCATGCCCACTTGACAGAAGATCATGAGATATGGCATTTTCCAAATGTGAAAAACACGGCTATCTTTTGTTTAAGTTCCATTACTTAATTTTAATACAACACACAACAAACAGAAGCATCAGCTTGATGAAATGGAGAAAGGGCAGAACTTGGGGTAAGGGAGACCTAGCTTCCAATTCCACTTCTAAAAATACTACTTTGTATTTATCATTTAACATCAGCACAATTGTTCCAAAATGACAAAAATTCCCAAGGAGATACTCATCTGTCCTGAGGTCATAGGTCTCCAAGAGACCCCAAAACTCTCCCCAAAATACAAGAATTTTTTTTCACATTGTCTGCTTTTCTCTCCAATAATCCACATAGTACATGTTTTCCCAAACTGAGCATCAATCATAAAAACAAAACTCATCTATTTATATCTTTTGTTTTTACATCTCCATCATTTCTGTATATGCCCCTCCCCCACAGATATATATAGATATATATATATCTATATATATCTATATCTATATCTATATCTATATCTATCTATCTATATATATATATATATACTTTTCTTGAAACCAGGAAAGATAGTCATGTAAAATTAATCTATGTTGCATATCTGACACACTCACAGCCAAGGTGAAGGGGAAAGGCTCATTTTCTGATCTCTTCTCTAAGGCCAAGAAGAGCCAGAATAACAATGTGGCGTTCATGTTCATTCAGGTGGTTTTTTTCTGTATTTTTGTAATCACTGTGAATATTGCTTTCTCGGTTCTGCTAACTCCACTCTGCATCAGATCATAAAAGTCATCTCTTATTTTTCCAGTATATGTGTGTGTGTTTTTGTATACACACTCACATCTATGCTAAATACATAAATGTATATACACATACGTATGCAGACATACATGTACGTGCGTACATATACATCTACGTATGTACACACATGTGTGTCTGTCTATCTTTCAGAATACACATGGACAACCTTCAAAGTCACCTACCAGATGATGTCTAGCTGGAAATCCTGCAAGCCCTTTGAACTTAATACAACCAAGGGAGAACAATCATCCTGGAGGGGGACGTATCAGATTAGATTACCTTCAGGATGCTCTTACGATTTCTATCCAAGTTGTTCAGTCATTTTCAATGGTATCTGACTGTTCGTGACCCCATTTGGGGTTTTCTTTGCAGGGACAACTGAGTGGTTTGCTATTTCCTTCTCCAGTCTATATTCATGATTCCATGATAATTCTTCCCTAGTCAATAAGTTGCCCATTTCCCCTTACTCTCATTTCTTGCTGCCTGTCCCAGTTCCTAGACTATCCTAGAACCCATCCAGGATAACCAGATGGCAGGAGGACCACCACCACCTGAAATGATCCCCCCAAATCCCTGATGTTTGATTGCTTACCCAACTTGTATGTACTGAAAATCAATGACACTGTTGCTTCTAGTGATATGGAAAAGCATCAGGTCTTACCTTCTACCCTACTTGGATACACTGACAGCCAATAACTCCACCAGTTTCAGTAGGATGGAAGACCTCTGGGTCTTACCATCTATCTTATGAGTAGCCTTAAAGTCCCCAGCCTTGTCATCTAACCTGCTTATATAGCCTGAGGGCTCTCAGGTCTTGCCTTAGTCCTGCCACTAAATACTCAGGATTTCCAGACTATTGTATCTGCTTTGCAACTGAATTTTCTTTTATATGTGATATCTCTGTCAGAGTGTGATCTCCTTGAAGGCAGGCACACTGGCCACATAGGGAGACATCATAGTACAATACAGAGTGATCTCGATTCAGATTCAAGAATGGTTTGGGTTCAAATACTGACTCCGTTCCTTATTTCTAGTATGATTTTGGATGAGTGACTTAACTTCTCTGAAATTCAGTTTGCTCTTCTACAAAATGAGGAATCTGGGGGAGAAAACCTCAAAGATCTCTTCCATCTCTTAATGCTATGAAAAGTGTTGAGTTTGTTCAACAGAAAAAGTTTTGTTTTGCAAAAGCAAAAACAAAAGGAAAAGAGGATATCGCTGCTCATTTTGGATGGAAATGGAGATTAGTTTGAAGATACAGAGGAGATAAAGGATCCCTCTCTTTGTATCCACGTAATGATTACATTTAAAAGTCCTATTTAATAAGCCCTAACTCATGCCTTGTGCCAAGAATACCCATCTCAACCAATCTTGTACCCCTTGTGCTTCAAGTTCCAACTCTGGGGTAGGGGTGAGGATGACAGGGGAGAGTCTGGCAGTGACTCAGCCTGAGTTCTCTAGCCCTACAAGAAATTCAGCTGGGATCAATCCTCTTCCTCTGAAGTCTATTCTGGACAGGGAACCCCAAAAGCCCCATCACCATATTCTGTAACATGAGGAAGTCAGGATCACCTCTCCTTGGAGTGGGGTGGTAGATCCCTGTAATACTGAAAGGCGAAGAAGCAGAAGAGTCAGGAGAAAAACCAGAAACAGGCTACTAGGAATATAAGAAAGAGATTGAAAAGCTAAAGGTCCCTGGGAACAAGGCAAAACAAAACCCTATTTCTCTACAGAGAGAGACTAAGAGAGAAAAACAAGTGATTTATATTCACAAATTCAGAGAGAGGCTAAGTCAAGTTTTATACTGTAAAGGAAAAGGAAGCAAAAAGCTTTAATAAAAAAAGAAAATTCTGGGGTTTCCCCAGAGATCATGAAACATATCAGTTAGAATTAGGGTTAGAATGTGTTATATCCTCTAATCCTAATTCTAACAAACTTCAGAATGCTTCAAAAGAAAATATAAGGAATACAATTATGTTGGAAATCAGAACTTTCAATGCATAATTTTCAAAAAGGAAAAAAAGAATAGAAAAAAATAGAAAATACAATGTATAAATGACCCAGAGTAAGAGAGGCTATGAAAAAGAAAATAATGAATTTAGAACACAAACATGCAGAAGTAGAAGAAAATTTGTCAGAAGCAAAAAGCAAATTTTTTTAAATATTCTAATGTTTATTTTGTTAAATATTTCTCAATTACATTTGAATTTTTTTAACATTTTCATTTAAAAAAAGTTTGAGTTCCAAATTTTCTCCTTTCCTCCCACTCCTCCCTCTTCCTGAGAAGCAAAAACAAATTCTTCAAGAGAACATCTGTATTCTCTAACAATCCAAAGCAAACCTGAAGACAGGATGTCCAAAGATAGTCAAAGATTGGATGTCTCTCAGAAGATGTTAAATTTAAACACCACCACCACCAACAAAAACTTGAATACTGTGGACTGGAAAGTCATACAAGAAAACTGCCTGGAATTTTAAATACAAACAATAAAATGTTAATCAATTGATTCCAGATATCCAATACAGGGGAGGGGGAGGAACAGAAAAGAGAGATAGACTATGCCTCAAACTCCAAAGAATGCAGTCATTGAATTTTATAATTTCAACACAAAATAATTCAAGCAGCCAGAAGGGCTACCGTCTGTGAAGGAGTATTCATTTGGATTCCCTATTGTTACTTTTCAGGCAAAAGAAATATATAAGAAGAATAGAATATTCCAAAAAAAGAAAGGAGCTTACATAGTACAATCCAATACCATCTATCCTACACAACTGAGCTTCATTCTAATGTGACAAGTTGGAGTCTCAAGAGACATCCAAAAGGCACCAAAACCAAAGAATGGGTCCCATTCAACTAGCCACCCTGTCCATTTTCTAATCCACCTAGACCTAACTGCCTTTTTCCCACGTGGATCAGCAACCTTGAACCAAACCCTGGGAGAGAAAATAACCTTCAGGCCCAAAAGAAGTCAACTCATTTAACTTTCAATCCCCAGACAGAGCTGTCTTCATTGGCGAATGAGTAAATATATACTCAACTAGCTCCTAATATACTTCAGAGACTTCTCACACTTACTGCCCTCCACACACTTCATGACCCATTGACAGTGGCTTCTTGCTGCTTCTGACACATGACTGTCCATGTCCAGGTTCAGTGCATTTTCAGTGGCAATCTATTTCCCATAGCTGGAACCCAGTCCATCCTCATCATCACCTGCTGCCTTCCCCGATTTTAAGCTTCAGCTCAAATCCTACCATAAGCATGCTTTTCCTTGCAAGTTCCCTTTTTTCCCCTTAATGCTAGTGACTTGGTCTGAATCTATCTTGTTTGTACATCATTTGCTTGCATATTGTCTCTCCCATTGGGATGTGAGCTCTTTGAAGGTGGGACTCTGCTTTTCTTTGTCTCCCTAGCACTTAGCACAGTACTTGGCACATGGTATTTAATACATGCTTGTGGACTCCCCAGGCCACCAGAGCAGGATGTATTCCACATGCCATCCAGCTTCTACCTTAGCCATCTTACCATCTCAATCAATGCTCCCATTCCCACCCCCCATATACTTCCCATCCTTTACTCCAGAAGCCCATAATCAAATCAATCCTCCAATATGACATTGATCGCTGGAATGGGTGTATCCATTGGCCATTCCAGTGACTCCACAGGCCAACACTCCCATATACATGATGCTCACTCACTTCCATTAGCATATCACCTCATTGTCACCAATTATTTCATTCCTAAGTTAACATATCTAACAGAGAGTTACAGTATTTAAAAAGGGATAGAGGAGGGAATTCAAATTTAATTTGGGCGGATGAGAGCATAAAAAAGGAACAAGCATAAGCATAGCCACAGATTAGAGACAAATTCAGAGAGAGAAAGAAGATGGTCGAAGAAAGCTAAAATTTATTGGAAAGGCACACAACAAAACAATGACTTAAACGAACAGGTTGGCAGGGAAAGGGGGACAGAGGAGGAAGTGCTACAGAAATGAGGGTTAGATGTGAGGCTAGATACGGAGACAGAGAGAGAGGACATGTTCCCATTTCCTCTCCTCGCCCTCCCTTCTAAACTCTAGAGTGCGGCTCCTGGCCTCATCTTTAAACTGAACCTGCTCCATCCTTAATGATCACTTACTTGCCAGATCTAATGGCCCTTAATCAGTCTTCACCCTTCTTGACTTCTCTTTCAGATTGTAGCATCATTCTCTCTCATCCTAAAATACGGGTCTGACCATGTCACTCTCCTACTCAGTGAACTCCAATGGCTCCCTCTTACCTCCAACATAAAATATAAAATCTTCTGTTTGACTTTCGAAGCTCCTCACCTTTGCCAATCTTTCTGCTCCTCATCTGCCGCCACATACTGTGATCATATGATACTCCTTGCTCAATCTCCCAACTCAATGTCTTTTCAGAGGTCATCTCCATTCCTGGAATGCTCCCCTGACTTGGAGACCCAGATCAAATCCCACCTTCTGCAGGGGCCCTTTCTCAGCTCCCTGAGGTTCTAATATCTCTTGCTAAGGGCACCTTCTATCTACTCTTGATTTTTTGTGTACATAGTATTTGCACATTGTCTCTCTCATTAGAATAGGAGTTCCTTGAGGGAAAAGACTGTAAGTGTTTGTATGTTTTCCTTTCTCATATCCCTGGAGTACCTGGCATACAGTAAGTATTCACCAAATACTGACCAACTGACTGATATAGTGCAAAATATCAACAAGATTTGACAACTGATTCAATATGAGTTTGAGAGAAGGATTTAAAGAACAAGTAATTCCTATCCTACAGTATGTTTTATTCTCAAAAACTGATAAAAACACTCTATTAAATTCCTTCACGTAGAGAAATATTATTCAAATATCAACCAGGAAAAGATAAAGAAAAAAAGAACTATGGAGATTATTATTAATGAATATCACTGTAAAAATGTGAAATAAAATCCTAGCAAAAAGACAATAGCATCATATCATCCCTCAAAGAATTAAGTGTAATCTAGTTCTATTTATACCAGAGATGCAAAGATGGTTCCGCATTAGAGAAACAATTGATGCTAGTTAACACATTAGAAACCAAAGCAAACGGAGCCACAGAATTGTATCAATAGATGGGAAACAGACAAACAAAAATCGCACTCTTTATGCTAAACAAAGGGAAAATGCTAGCAGCATTTTCATTTGGGAGGAGACAAAAATTTCCCATAGATATATTGCTTAAAAAAATACATTGTCACTTAAAACAACAATTATTTGATACAGTTCAAGAATGACAGTACATAAAAATGATAATAAGAACAAGAACTCAAAGGCATAAATCTTGGCAAAGAGAAGACAAAGCTATCCTTATTTGGAAATGATACAATACTCTATGTAGAAAACTCTAGAGAATAAGTAAAGAAACTATTTGACGTAGCTGCAACTTTAGTAAAGTAACAAAATGAATACCTAAAAATTGTCGGCAGTTAGGAAAAAGTCTGGAATTTCAAGGGAATAGTGAAAAGGTAGGAAATAAAGAATAACACTACTAAACCTCAAATTATGTTATAAAACAACAATCACCAAACATTATTATGTACTGGCCAAGAAAAGCAGATCAGTGAATAAGTCTAGATAAATCAGAAAAATCAAACCTAATAATAAGCCAGTGTTAAATAAACCCAAGAAGATGATATTTGGTAAGTCTCTTTTTGTTGCTGCTTAATCGTTTTCATTCACTTCCAACTCTTTATGACCATAGTTGGGGTTTTCTTGGCAAAGATACAGGAAAATGCTTGCCATTTCCTTTTCCAGTTTATTTCACAGATGAGGAAATTGAGGCAAACAAGGTTAAGTGACTTGTCCAGCTTATAAATGTCTAAGGCCACATTTGAACTCAGGAAAATGAGTCTTCTGGACTCTGGGGCCTGCATCCTACCCATTGTGGCCTAGCTCTCTGTTTGACAACAAATACATACACACACACACACACACACACACACATACACACACAGTTTAATCTTTTAATATGCCATCTACCAAAATAAATTCCACATGGATACTAGACATAGTAATGATGATGATGGTCATGGTTATCAAGAGTTTTAAATAGAAAATGTTTAGATGGAGATGAAGATACTTTGAGATTTTTTACAACTCTAAGAATAAGGTCCCTAACCAAATAACAGAGAAGAGATCACTAAAGATAAAATAATGTTGTTCATGTAATAGTGATAAGATTTCTGAACATACACAAAACTAATTTAGAGAGGATACAAAAGAAAAGTGTAGATGGGGTGGGGGTGAGGTCTTTCCATCAAGTCTTTCTGATGTGTTTGCTATATAAGATACATCAGGAATGAACACAGACATATGCTATCGGGGCAGGGGGACACAGCTAGGTGGCACAGTGGAGAGACAGTGCCAGGCCTAGAGTAAAGAAAACTCAGTCTTCTTCAGCTCAAATCTGGCCTCAGATACTTACTAGCTATGTGGCCCTGGGTAAGTCATTTAACTTTGTTTACATCAGTTTTCTCAACTGTAAAATGAGCTGGAGAAGGAAATGGCAAACCACTCTAGTATCTTTGCCAAGAAAACCCCAAATGGGATCCTGAAGAATTGGACATGCCTGAAATGACTATACAAGAACAATCACATACTACCAGGCACAATCTCCTCTTGATAAGCTGTCAACGGATCTGAATGGTCAAGTCTCAAAGGAGAATCACAGCTTATTAATACCATATAAAAGAATGCTCCACATCACTGATGTAAAATAAAGGATTCCTCTCACTCCCATCAAACTGGCAAAGCTGACAAAAGATGGCAACAGTTCCACTTCTGTTGCTGGCCAGTTGTGAATTTCCTCCTTCTTAAATAAGACTGAGTTTCTGGAATATCAGCAGCCTGCCGAGATGTCTCCACATAAGGACAACGGGCAGGGGGAACAAGTCTCCCGAGGATATTCCAAGGATCAAAAGGCTTTAGAGTCTTTCTAGGCTGATGCCCCCATTCTACAGATGAGGAAAGAGGTCAAGGGGAATGGAGTCACTCACTAAAGGTCTTCCATTGGGAAGAAAATAGCAGAGCAGAACACTGAAGCAAGGCCCTCTCCTCTAAACCCAGAACACCATCCTCCCCTTACTTCTTACATTTGCACAGAATTTTATGGATCCCAAAGTGTTTTTCCTGTATTATTTCATTGGACCTTCTCAATAACCCTCTGGAATAGAAGCTATTAATCCCTATTTTACAGATGAGAAAACTGAGGCAGAAAAGGTAAAGTAATTTTCCCAGGGCTATACATCTAGAAAAGCAGATTCTGAATTCAGATCTCACTAGCTCTAAGTTCAACATTCTATACACTATGACAGAGCTGTCTGAGTAACTCACTTCACCGAATGTGGCCTCAGTTTCCTCATGTATAAGCTGAGGGAGTATTCTCTGACTAACTCCTGAGGTTATATCACCAATGCCCTAACTATATAAGCTTATGGTTCTGCATTATATTTAGTGTTTTATATAATGATGTATGTGTGTATTGTGTGTGTGTGTGTGTGTGTGTGTGTATAACATACATTTCTTTATCAGATTATATTTTTTGTGGGCATGGAGAATGCTTTCATCTGCTCAGTCTCTATCATGGATGTGCCACATGTTATTTTCCAGATTAGAATTCAAACTCCCTGAAGGCAGGTCCATTTGAGTTCTTCCTTTGGAGTCTCAGCTCTACAGAATGAATCCATCCTGTTTGGGTTTGAATCTTGGTTTAAGATTCTTTTCAGCTTCCCCAAAGACCAGCACACTGTGCCTTACATGATTAGAAAAGTAGGCAGAAAGTGTCTGCTGAATGAATAAAGGACTGAATGATTCAAGAGCTACTTTACAAGGCACCATGTTTCCATGTTTCCTGACCAAGGCAGCTGGTTCACAGCATGCCTTGCTCTAGCACTTCTCAAAAACATTTTTGTTGGCTTTATAAAAATCAGTCATCAACACTAAATGGATATAGTAATGAAATATTTCACTTTCATTGGATTCCTTTCTCTTAAAAGATGTCAAATTTCCTTAGAAAATATTCATGGCACACCATAGCCAAGAAGCAGTTAGAACTAAGGGCCCTAAGGAGAAACTACCACTCATGGGGAACGAAGATGCTTTCTCATGAAAAGAATGTGCTTTGCATTTTTTGATTCATAATCTCAGCAGTGTAGTTGAACGCTCCAAGGAACTAGAAAGAAGATTTTGTCCCTCTGAGGTGCAGCTTGGAAGTCTCCCAATGTCAGGGATTACTCATGTAAAATCCTGACTTCGAATCCTGCCTTAAACAGTTCCTAGTTGTGTGACCCTGGCTAAGTCACTTAACTTCTGTCTTCCTCAGTTTCCTCAACTAGAAAATGGGCATAATAATGGTACTTACTTCCCAGGGTTGTTTGGAGGATTAGATGATATAATATTTGTAAAGTTATTAGCATAGTGTCTGGCACATAGTAGGTACTTAAAATCCTTTCTTTTTTTTCTTCCTTCCTTTTTTCTTCCTTCCTCCCTGCTTTTCCTCATTCCTTTTTTCCTTCCTTCCCTCTTTCCTTCCCTCCTTCCTTCTTTCCCTTCTTCCTTCTTTCCATTCTTTCTTTCCATATTTCCCTTCATTTCTTCCTTTCTCCCTCCCTCCTTCTTTCCTTTTTCTTTCCTCTCTCCTTTCTTTTCTTTCTTCTTCTTTCCCTTCTTCATTCTTTCTCCCCTTCCTCCCTCCTTCCTCATTCTTTTCTCCCTTTCTTCCTTCCCTCTTTCTTGAGATACAGCAGGGGACAGTAGAAAGATCCTTGAATTCAGAATCAGAAAACCTGGATCCAAACTTAGGTTCTACCTTACGATTTCCAAAGCATCCCTTGGGAGAAGTCATTCACTCTTTCTAAATTTCAGATTATTCCTTTGCAAAAAAGAGGGAATTGAACACTAAGGCTCCATCTAGCTTTAAATCTGTGATCCTAAACATTTCAGCAGGGAATTAAAATGAATGATGCATTTACCTACATGATAGATTGTCTCCCTCAAGTGAGAGTTTGAACTCCTTGTGAGTGGAGGCTGCCTCATTTTTCCGTCTGTATCTCGGCAGTTACTGGCACATACTCAGCACTTACCACTTTTTCAGCCATGGTTCTTCTTTCCCCAAAGAACATGCAAGGTATAATATAGGAAAGGCAACATAAAATTTGAGTTGCAAAGTCATCTTGATTCAAGTCTGCCTCGAGACACTTGGTGTATTAACCATTAAATCATTTCCCTGTCATTGATTAAAATTCATATTAGAGCTGGAGTCAAGATGGAGAAAGATGATGATGGAACTGGGATAGTGATGACAACGGTGTTGGATGCCCTCAAACGCATCAAAGCAACTCCAATCACACCCACTTCCAGCAGCCAAACAGCACTGCTGTTTTCATGCCTAATAGATAATAGTCTTTCCATAGGTTTGAATGGGCTGTTTCTCCCCAGTCAACCAAATATATTTATGACAATGACAAAATGAAAATATCTAACTAGAAGCCTATTGCCCTGTCCTTCTCTCTAGTCCTTTGTCTTATTCTATCTACCATCTCCTTCCTTTCTGACCACAAAAATCTCCAAGTCTCTTTCATCGTTAAAACAAAAAGGACCCTCACTAAATTCTGCCATCCCCTCAACCTAGCATCCCATATCTCTTTTAACATCCTCAAAAAAATTCTTGATTCAGGTAGTGGAAGAGGAGTTACTGTCTACATTCATTGCTTCTCCATCCTCTTCTCTTACTCCCTTAAATCTGGCTTCTGACTGCCTCAATCAACAGATTCTACTCCATCTAAAGATACTGATAAACTCTTCAACGCACCAATCTAATGGCCTCTTCTCTTCCTTCTTGATTGCTCTGTGGCCTTTGCCATAATTGACCACCCTCTTTTCTTACATACTTTCTTCTCTCTGAATTTCCATGGTACTGATTTCCATCAATTTTATTTACTTCTCTGACCTTTCCTCATTCTTTGCTGGCTCTTCATCCACATCATAATGGCTAAGAATGGGTATTCCTCAAAGCTCTGGTCTTAGCTCTCTTCTCTTTTTTACCCTCAGTCTCTGTTTCTCTCTCCGTCTCTGTCTCTATGTCTCTCTCACCTGCCTGTCTATATATCTTTAATCACAGATCTATATATCACACCTTTTTCTCCTAGGCTTCAGTCCCTCCCCACATCACATACTGTCTCTTGGATGTTTTCAGATAGACATCTCACAGGCATCTCCAACTTAGAAAGTCTCCAAGTAGAACTCATTATCTCCTCCATCCAGCTAATGGGGGCATCCTTCCAGAAATCCAGGTTCACAGTCTCATCTTCCCTCTTGTATCTTCATCCCATTTATCCAATCCTTAGCCAAAGTCTTGTTTCTATTACCCAAGCATCTCTTGTGACTTCCTCCTTGGGTCCAGTAGCATGGACACCATATTGAGTGTTTGATGATCACCTTTCATCAGGATTATTGCAATATCTGAACTGGTCTCCCTGACTGCAGTCTCTCCCCATGCCAATTCTCCCTTCACACAGTTTCTGAAGTAATTTTCTAAATGTGCAAGTGTGTAGACCACTTCCCTGCTCAATAAACTCTAATGGCTATTGGTTTAACGATAAAAAAAATAACTCATCTCTTTGGCATTTAAAGTCTTTCAAAACCTCTTCTCTTCAGAATAACTGTACCAGGTTGACTTTTTTTCCCTTTGCTGAAAGGGTTACTAAATTGGCACCTAAGGGCAAAGAAGACTTATTGGATCGAGGTAAAATGTCTCATTCTGTTCTTGTTGAACAAGATGGAGTTATGTGGGCTATTCAATAAAACAACTTGAGGGAATCAGGATCAACTGAATGGCCTGTACACCCTTTAATGGACTCATGTCATTTTGGTAGGAGATTTTACAGAGGGGTGCCTCAGGGATTTCACTTTGTGCAATTTAACACTGTTATCAATGACTTAGATAATGACTATCAAATGAAGCAAAGCTAAGAGAGGAAACTAACTTACTGAATGAAAAAGTCATGACCCAAAATGACAATGAGAGAGTAAATTTTGGGGTTGAATCTAAGATGAAACTTAATAGACATTAATGTAAAGTCACATACCTGGGCCCCCCAAAAAGCAATTTTTTTCTCTCTCTTAGATTGTTAGCTCATAGAGCAGATCGATGGACACACCAGACATTCCATCATTAGACATAGTGTCAAGACAATGTGAAAGAAGTCACCAGTGCCTGGAGATGGGGGTATATCTGTGGCTGAATCTGTGGGAGGGCACAGACAGAACTGCATAGGATGGCAGATGTGGGTAAGTCATGATCCACTCTCATCAAAGTGATTACAAATCTGCTGGAGGACAGGAAATTAGAAAACATTGACATAGGAAATCAGAAAAATCCTCCAAAATTCTCTTTGTGCTTTAGACCCAGATAAATTATTAATCCACTTCAGAAAAATAATTCCTATGTCATGCCTTTGGAAAAGTTTCCCTGTGATCTGGTGGAAAGAGCTTTGGACAAGGAAGCGGACAACCTATGTTCAAATCATGCCCAGTTCACTTACTGCTCATGTGACCTTGGGCATACTCCTCTCTCCGGGCCCCAAGGAGTTGAGGTAGATGGCTTCTGAAGCCCCTCCCAGGTCTAAATCTATAATCCTAAATGATTTTCTAAAATGCTCTCTTCAGAAGGAACCAATCCTAGACTGAGCCAACTACCTGGCAAATAACTCACTTTTGCATATTGACAAATGGGCTGATTATTAGCCATTGAGGATAGTGGAGGCTTATTGGTTTCCAAAGAGAAACTTGATATTAAATGCTCTCATCATCTGATTTGTAACTTGTATGATAAAGTACAGCTCCCTGCTATTTGCCAGACTGGCAACATGTCCGTTTAACTTGTCTAAAGATATGCGCCTGTCCTTTTATCCAAGAATATACAACCATTTCTCCAAATTGCAAAGTTCTTTCTTAACATTTTTTTCATGCTCCTTTCCCTTGGCAACCTATACTCCTGAATGTCCATATGTAATAAATTCATGGCAGCCACACTTTGCAAGTAGAAACTAGCAGACTCAATATTTACAGTTAGCCAAGGGCCTAAAATAGCTTCTCTGCCCCCCCCCCACTAAAAAAATGTACATTTAAATAGGTCACACCCCATAAGCCTAAAGGCTACTCTATCTGGAAGATAGTTCCTTTGGACTAAAAACAATTAGGCTGTGTGATTCAAGGCCTAGTCCCTGTAGATAAAACCACTGGGCAGAGCTGAGCCAGGCCCTGCCCAGGCACTCTGAAGCTGGTGTTAAAGCAGGGCCCTGTCAGTCCAGCCTTTCTGGTTAATGTCACTAGCACCGTGTATAAAAGGTGACTAGAGTGTGTACAAATGTTGATCTTTGGAGAAAGTCATGCCTAGAATCAGAGACACATCTACTCTTTCATCCGCTAGGTCAACTGTTGGGAGAGGGGGCAAATGGGGAGGTTTCCACGCCAAAGGCTGAGCCTTCACCCTCACCCGGGAGGTTACCCTGCTGAAAGTGACTTCCTGGCCTCCCATTAATCCAGGATCCTGAGTGTTCAAATTTGGGTTCTCAAAGTCTTCCCTATGAAATCCTTCCAGAAGGTGTCAGGGAAATGTTCTAATGTATGGATAACAAATTAAGTGCCAATTGCAAATAGACCGTGTACAGGAATTATGAGCAGATGGTGCAATGTTCCTGCCCTTAGACCAAACTGTTTCTTTGAGGCCAAAGAGCTGATGATAAAGGCCCATTATTGTGTTCTGAGTATACGTACCTGGGGGAAAAAACAACTAAAGAGTTCTCCTTGTCATTTTTTGCCCCTAAAACATATAGTTCAGGACATAAGCAAAATAAAGTTAACAAAAATAATGGCAGTCATAGAATAGTAGAGATAGTTTGCGGATCATTAAATATAAAACAAGTGACAAAAGGGTGGCAACTTAGGACTGATCCTCTCTGGAAGATAAGAATGGTTTGTCCATAGTAATAATTTACTTTTCTTTAGCACTTTAAAGTCTGCAAAGATTTACTCAAAAGTGCCTTTCAACAATGTTATGAGGTAGGTGTATTACTATCCCCATGTTATAGGTGAAAACACTAAGGCTCACAGAGATTTAGTGAGTGCCACAGTGCCAGTAAGTATGGAAAGCAGGATCTGAACCCAGATTCCTAAGTCTTCTGATCTAAATGGTGACCCTCTGTTCTAAAATCTGAGGTCAACTGACAAAATTGACCCCAAAAGAGTCTCTACATTAAACATATTCTTAACTCCAGTCAAAATATGGCTTTCTTCAGCCAGCATTATTTGACATCCAGTAAGCTCCATTCCTGGAGAGGGTTCCTGAAAGGTTCAACAGGTCTGGTATCAGGCCCTGTGCCTGTACTAGTAATACAGGTATAAAGGGAAGAACAATCCCTACTCACCACATACTTGTATTATAATGGGGAGACAACTACCCCCAAAATACAGCCACTTCCAAAAGTCTTAGTTCACTTTGAAGGGACTTTTGGAATGTAACAAAGACATAAAGAAAGAAAACAAAATACCCAAAGAGTATTTGGAAGAGAGGTATGCATATTTGGGGGATCAGGAAAGACCACGCAGGAGATGATGCTTGAGCTGGGTCTTGTGGATAGAGGGAAGGAATGTGGCGAACAGAAAGACAAAGGAGAATCGGGGAACGTGGCATGCCCAGGGCAGTGGCATGGGGGGGAAGATGGCTTGTCATGAGCAAAGAACAGAAAGAAGGTCAATTTGTCTGGATCACAAAATACGAGAGGTATAACAATCTCCAGAGAGTCTAGGAAGATAGTTTTGGGCCAGATGGTAAAGGGATTTGAAAGCTCAAGAGAGGAGTTTAAATTTTATCTCTGAGGTCTAAATACAAATTCCATACATAGATTTAGTCCATAGCAGCTCTGAGAATCCTCATGCCAACGCCCACTCTCGCTGCCTCATGCCACACTCCATCTCCCCCTCAGGATTCTAGGGGATCTGGGAAGTGGAAGGGCATCAGCTCAAGCCCCCACCAGCATACTTTCCTCTAAGATTATCTGCTGGGAATCAGTCAGTAAGCCTTAAGTAGCTTATAGAAAGAAGTATTTACTAAGGTGATATAGTAAGAACTGTTGGCAGAAAATAGCAGTGCCAAAGTAGGACACACCCTTCCACAAGTACAGACAGGGTCCACGGGAAAGAAGACACCAGTTAGAGACCAAATGAGGCAAAGGGGGAACTCATAGATATTCACAGCTCCTGACTTAGGGAAGTAATTTCCCCCTATTTGTGGGGTGCTCCAGAAATTCTTCTGAGGTATGGCATGATGTCTTTGCTGGGAGTCTTGTGATTCCATGAATCTGTTTTAGTCTGTGCTTGGCACCCAATGTAGATACTTCAATCAACTGATCTAGGGATGCCCCTATGACATCAGAGGAAGCATAGGAATTCCAACATCCTCCAGACAAAGCCCTTGACTGGTCCAAGGAGAGAAGGCCTAGACTGAGGCCAAGACTTTTCCTCTCTCCTCACCCAGGTGGCTCTTCTTTAGAGATTTTACCGGAATTCTCTTGCTTCTGCCTCATCACTCAATGGAACTCTCCATTCCAGTTATCTGGTTGCTTTTATCTGGGATCCAGAGCATGACAAAATCTCTGGAACAGACTTCCCGTCTGGAGTCACTTCATTTCATCCAAAGACATAAAGACTTTTCAGACTTAGTTCAAATTCAGATTGATTGATTAAGCATCTTATAACTTACTCTAAGTGAAGTGAGGTAGCTTAATTGGTGTACTAATCATTCTATATTAATGAGGTACTATATGCAAGGTGTATAAAGGAGTATATATCATATACAAGGTGTTTGTATAGGATCCATCGGGAGGCAGGAAATAACTATGGAAAGAGTTCTAGATTTGGAGTTGGAGGACTTGAGTACAAATCTTGAGCTGGTAATATATGACCTAAGTGGATGTTAAGCTAGTTTTCATAGAGCCAGGAAGACTTGGGAAGGAATCTTTCCTCTGACACTTGCTAGCCGAGAGTCCATGAGCAAATCAATTAAGTGCTAATAACAGCCGTTGTGAGCTTTCTTGAGGGCAGAAACCAGCTTTGCATCCTCAGTGCTTGGCATATAGTTGTACTCAATAAATATTTACTCACTGATTGGCTGACAACCCTAGAGTGTTGCTTTGAGGATGAAATAAAGTATTTTATCTGCAACTCTTAAAGACATAAAATTTGAGCTACTTTTACTATAAAATTACAATATCCTCAGTTGCTTCATCTATAAAAGTATAAAAAACATGCCTGGAGCTCTGGTATCTGAGTGAACATGGCAGAACAAATAAAAAAAACTTCTGTTTAGAGGCAGTAGGTCCCAGGTTCAAGTCTTACCTTTGATGTATTTTGGTTGTGTGACCCACACAGGTCCTTTAACCTTTAAGAGCCCCAGGCAATTAAGAGTATGATAGATACATAGATATGTATGTATGTTTGTATGTATATGTATGTGTGTATACACATGCATACATATACACCTATAGAATATGCATACACACGTATAATATATATGCACACATATTATATATTGTATATACCTACATATATATATACATACATACATACATATATATATATACATACATACATACATACATATATTTCTAAATTGCTTTGGGAAAGGAATTTCCTCATGTTGAGTCCCCTATGCCAGTGAAATCACAAGAGTAAAGCAAAAGGAGAAAAGGGAGCAGGAGAAGAACCTCTGTCACAGGGCTGCTAGGTAGATCAAATGAGATAATATATATGTATTTTGCAAAAATTAAAGTATTATATACATGTCAGTGATTCTTATGATTAAGTCACTTTCCCTTCTGAGTCTCTTTCTTCATTTGGGAAAGGGCAGAGCTGGGCTGGATGAGCAGTGAGCTCCTTTCCAAATCAGCAGGGATGATCCTTTCAACAGGAAAATGTCAAGTAACATCACACCACCAAGCTGTCCTCAGAGTTTTCAAGGAGCAAGTCGAGCAGGAAGGAGGCCAAGTGGATAGGGCTGATCTTGGGAGTCAGAAAGTCCGCAGTTCAAATTTTACCTCAGAAACTTACTAGAAGTATGACCCTGTGCAAGTCACTTCCTCTCATACCTCTCAGAATATTTCCTTATCTGAAGAATGGGGATAATAATAGCACCAGCTCCATAGGGTTACTGTGAAGATAAAATGAGATGACATACATAAAGTATTTTGTATGTGGTTTGTTCATTTTGGTTGTGTCTGGCTCTTCAGGATCCCATTGGGGTTCTGGTGACAAAGATACAGGAGGCAGATGACATCATGCAAAGATGCTGAGTCAGCCATAGCTGCGGATCACTGAGGCTTCTCCGTTTGCTGATATAGGGGAAGTCATCCCCGGCCATCCACTCCACCATGAGGGGTGGATAGTACTACATTCTGGCCCTCAGGGAGTTCTGGGCATGCAATGCCCATGCCTGGTCTTCCAGCTCACCGTGTATCCACTTTACATATCCCCAGCACTCCTGAGATTACCCAGGTCTGCCTGGAAACATGGAGGCCCTAAGTTTTGTACCTCACAGGGAAAGAGAAAAAGCCCAACTGTTAGGGCCATATATGCTCTGTTATTTCAAATCTTCCTTCCAGTCTGGGCCACTTACCAGACCCTCTATATTTCATACAGTATATCTCACTGCCATACCTAGGGCTGCATTTTAATGTGGCTGTGTATATACACACACTCATGCTCAATGGTAACTTAAGGTGGGTGAGATTCTCCTCCATGACATTCTTGGCACTCCCCTTAGGTTTCACAGTCCAAATGTAACAGCCAAGAAGAAGATGGGGGATGCTGAAATAGAGGCCTTCAGATGAGCAAAATGAAAGAAGTTCTGGGCCAGGCATGGCCCAGGTTGGGTGTAGAAACAGAGACAGCCTGGCCCAGTTTTGGTTCAGGAAATACAGAGACTTTTTTTCTGGAATTCTATTGTTTTAGACAAAGGGAATATAATTTACCATCCAGGGATATACCTGATTCATCAAATAAGTCTTTGCTTGTGGAAAGAGAAAAATCACAAGTGAGAAAGGAAAAAAATGTGTTTGGCCTTTCTCAGGAAGAGAATGATGTTTAGGCAAATAATCAATACACATTAATTAAGGACTGACAAGGTACTTGCTAGATATTGAGGAGATAAAGGCCAGAGAATGAAACAGTCCTTTGAAAAGGGATTATATTCCAAAGAGGGAAATAACAAAGCATATGTAAATATCTATGCAGCAAAGAAAAGGGAAAAGGACTTATTGGAAAAAATATTCATAATGATTCTTTTTTTGTGATAACAAAGGATTGGAAATTGATGGGATGTCCCTCGCTTGGGAAATGGTTGAACAACTTGTGGTATATGATTGTGATGGAGTAGTACTGTTCTATAAGAAACAATGAGCAGGATGGTTTCAGAAAATCTGGGGAAGATTTAAATTGAATTGATGAAGAGTGAGGTGAACACCGTTCATCATAACAGCAATAGGGCAAGAATATTCTGATGAAGAGTATGGTCCAAAACAATTCCAAAGTGCACATGGTGACAAATGCTGTCTACCTCTAGAAAGAGAACTGAGTGCAAACTGAAGTAGCCTTTTTTCAATTTAACTTTCTTGACTTGTGCACATGTGTGTGTATGTGTGTGTTTTATGTTTTGCGTGACGTAACATGGATAACCAATATACTGCTTGCCTTTGCAAGGGGTGTGGAAGGGGCAAGAAGGAAAGAGAATTTGGAACTCAATTTTTTTAATGAAAGTTTAAAAAATGTTTATATTGTAATAGGGAAATATTTTAAAAAATAAATATAAATTGAAAGGCTATGCCATGTAAATCCTGAATTAATAAATATACATATATACCAACTAACTAAATGCAAGCTAGTTAGGGAGGGAGGACACTAGAAGTTGAGGGGATGGGAAAAGGCTTCATGGAGAAGGGCACACATGCTGGGAGCTGGACAGTTAACACCTTGGGGAGCTGGACAGTTACACCTTGGAATGGTTCCCAATAACCCTCCCCCGCAAGCGCCATTGGATACTGGGTACATAAATAGCATGGAAGGGAACAAAAAGGCTCTTCCCACAGATGTCAGACTGACTGTGGATGGCACTCCCATTTGGGAGAAGGGAGGTGCTCCTAGAAGGTGCCTAAGATGATGCCTAAGCTTCATCTTAAAGGAAATAAGGAATTCTTAGGAGCAGAGGGAAGGAGCAAGGATGTCTGAGGTATGGCAGATGGCCAGGTCAGAGGCACAGAGACAGATGGAATATCATGGCGCATTACTAAAGGCCAATTGGGCCCCCTATGAGGCTTTAAATACAGATCAGGGCTACATTGTGAAGGGCTTTAAAAACTAAAGAGAGTCTCTGAGACCCAACCAAGGTTGACAGAGGATGGGAAGCAGGCTCTAATAACTCTGCCCAGCAACCTACCAAGTAAATCAGGGACAGAAAGACTGGCAGTCCTGGCTGGATAATTCATTTGAAAGGTCCTGATTCTGCCATTGCTAGAATCAAGCAAAAACCAAACCAACCAAACAAACAAAAAAATCTGCCCAACTATAGAGGTCAAAGAAAATGTACAATTGTCTTTTTTTCCTATTCTATGTTACAGAAATGATTATTTTATTTCTTAAGTTCAAAATAAAATAAATTAAATTTTTAAAAGAAAAATAAATGAATCTATTTAGTAGCTATATTAAATGCAGAGGAAGGCAGTATGTTCTCATAGACAGTGTACTGGCTTTGGAGTCAGGAAGACCTGAGTTCATCTTGACTCTGATCCATAGTAGATATGTGAATGTAGGTGACTCACTTACATCTCAGGACACCAGAGGACCCTCTAAGACTATCATTTAGGGAAGAATTAGTCAAAGGGCCAGGGGACACAAGTGTAAAACCAACCTTTGTCACTTAGTAAAAGCATTCAATCTCTCTAGGTCTCAGCTTCTCAGCTGTAGAACAAGGTTCCCTTCAGCTATGGATTCATGGTCATAAGGATGATACTAACTGTATTCTCCTGAGCAAGCTCTTTAGCTACTCTGGATTTCGGTTTCTTCATTCGTAAAATGAAGGGTTTGGCTTAGATGCCCTTAAAATTTTCTTCCAACTTTAAATCTATGGTTCTATGAACACCTGGAATTTCCTACATGGATGAAATCCCACTCAAAATTAACAAATGTAGAAAGTGCCCAGCAATGACTAAAGCACTATAAATTAAAAACCCAACAACCTCAAAGAACAGAAAATGAGCACTGCAAGAACACTGACTCTGATTATGAGGCAGAATAAGGTACTTCTTCCTACCCCTCTCCCAATTTCTTTGCACACTTCAAGGTTGTGGAGCTTTACGTATAATGGTAGATTTTTTTTCTTTATATTGAATGGCTTTCTTGATTTTATTCCTGTTCCCCTTCTTTCTCTTTTTTTCCCACTTTAAAAAAAATCATTATATATGAGATAGATTTCTAGGATGAGGGTGAGGTCAGTTTCAGGGAGAAATCTAGGCAATGCCAAAACAAAATATATGGGGGGGGGGGGGGTGGAGCCAAGATGGCAAAGTAGAAAGATGCATATACTCCAGCACTTCCACCACAGCCCACAAAAATCCGTAAAAAAATGACTCTCAACAAATTCTAGAGCTGCAGAAGCCACAAAACAACAGAGCAAAAGAGGTTTCCAGCCAAAGGTAACCTGGAAGGCCAAAAGGAAAGGTCTACCTCATAGGACACCGAGCAGAGTGGAGCCCAGCCCCAGCCACGCAACACTGGGAGGAACAGGACCTGAACAGACCTCTGTGGCAGAGTTCTCAGCAGGGAGAGCCTAGATACCTCAACCCACAAGGGACAAAGAAAACTCCAAAGGTCAGTGCAGGAGGGCTTTCCCAGCAGGGCAAGAGGGAAACAGGGTTCCTGATGGCAGCAACAGCAGCAGAAGACTGCAGGCACTTACAGTGGCTGGGAAGCAACCTAGGTCCATTGTCTAGGCAGTTCAGCTTGAAGCCTCTGGTGGTAGGGAGCAGCTGATATAAACCTCAGCCCTCAGTGACAGCCCTGCCCCCACCCGAAGCCCCTGGGAGTATTGAGCAGCTGAGTCCAATCTCAGTCTTGAACATGATACTGGGGAGAGAAGGGAGAATAGGACCCTCCTCTTGACAAAGGATCAAGAAGTCAAGTAATTGACTGGGAAAATGCCCAAAAAAGGGAAAAAAAGAAGACCATAGAAGGTTACTTTCTTGGTGAACAGGTGTCTCTTCCCATCCTTTCAGATGAGGAAGAACAAGGCATACTGTCACAGGAAGTCAAGGCCCCTGCCTCCAAGGCCTCAAAAATGAACTTAAAATGGCCTCAGGCAATAGAAGAGCTTGAAAAGTGAGTTAGTAGCTTGCTAAAGGAGAACCAAAAAAATGCTGAGGAAAATACCTTTAAAAAGAGGCTAACTCAATTGGAAAAAGAGGTTCAAAAAGCCAACGGGGAGTAGGAGGCTTTAAGAAAGCAGAATTAGCCAAATGGAGGAGAAGGTTCAAAAGTTCACTGAACAAAATAGTTCTTTGAAAGAGAGAACTGAGTTCAGGTAAGCTAATCTCTATGACATTAACCAAGCAGTTAAAAAACAAAACCAAAAGTTTTTAAAAAATAGAAGATAATATGAAACATCTCACTGGAAAAATAACTGACCTAGAAAAAATATCCAGGAGAGACAATTTAAAAATTATGGGACTACCTGAAAGCCATGGTCAAAAAAAAGAGCCTAGGCATTATCTTTCATGAAATTATCAAGGAAAACTGTCCTGATATTCTAGAACCATAGGGCAAAATAAATATTGAAAGAATTCACCAATCACCTCCTGACAGAGACCTGAAGAGAGAAACACCGAGGAATATTGTGGCCAAATTGCAGAGTTCCCAGGTCAAAGAGAAAATACTGCAAGCAGCTAGAAAGAAAAAATTTAACTATTGTGGAAATACAATAAAGATAACACAGGATCTGGAAGCTTCAACATTAAGGGATCAAAGGACTTGGAGTAGGATATTCCAGAAGTCAAAGGAACTGGGATTAAAACCAAGAATCACCTACCCAGCAAAACTGAGTATAATACTTTAAGGGGATAAATAGTCATTCAATGATATAGAGGACTTTCATGCATTCATGATGAAAAGACCAGAACTGAAGAAAAAATTTGACTTTTACACACAAGACTCAAGAAAAGCATGAAGAGGTAAATAGGAAAGAGAAATCATAAAAGACTTTCTGAAAGCTGAACTATTTACGTTCCTACATGGAAAGAAAGTATTTGTAACTCTTGAGATTTTTCTCAGTATTTGGGTAGATGGAGGATTGTACTTATACACACATGCACACGTATATAGACAGAGAGTACAAATTGTGTTGAATCAGAAGAGACGATATTCACAAAAAAACAAAAGTAAAATAAAAATTAAGGGATGAGGGAGGAAAATACTGGGAGGAGAAAGGGAGAAATGGAATGGGGCAGGCTAGAACTCCCAAAAGAGATAAGAAAAATTTTATTCAATAGAGGAGAAAAGGGAGAAGGGGAGAGGGGAAAAGTGAAGCTACCCTCTCCACATATGGCTTAAAGAGGGAATAACATGCTCACTAAATTGGTATGAAAATCTGTCTTACACTACAGGAAAGTAGGGGAGGAGGTGACAAGTGGGGTGAAGGGAATGATAGAAGGGAGGGCAAATGGGAGAAGGGAGTAACTAGAAATAAACACTTTTGGGAAGGGATAAGGTTAAATGAGGGAATAAAAAAACAAAGGGGGATAGAGTAGGATAGAGGGCCATATAGTTAGTATTACACAACATGATGATTATGGAAGTCTTTTGCAAAACGACACATATTTAGTCTGTATTAAATTGCTTGCCCTCTCAGTGGGGATGGGGAGGGAGGGAGGGAGAGAAGTTGGAATTCAAAGTATTAGAAACGAATGTTGAGAATTATTATTGCATGTAACTGGGAAATAAGAAACACAGGTAATGGGGTATAGAAATTTATCTTGTCCTACAAGAAAAGAGAGAAAATGGGGACAAGGGAAGGGTGGGGTACGATAGAAGAAAGGGTGCATTGAGGGAAGAGGTAATCAGGATGCAAGGTATTACGGGGTGGGGAGAGGGGAAAGATGAAGAGAAAAATTAGACATGTTACAAAGTGATGTAAAAGCAATTAGTATTAAAACAATTGACTGAATTAATTACTGAGACTAAATCAGAGATATCTTTAGTTTGGGGAAAAGAATTTTAGTCTAAGTTTCCTAGAGGCAGGTAACCTCAGGTAAAATTTGGCATTGATGGAAAAGTTAAGGTTTTAATGGTAAATTTGATTTTATGATAGTTATTTCATCAGGAATGAAAACATCTATAGAAAGGCATGTAAGCCACTTAAGGAATATCAAAAGATATTCCTTAGCTAATGTGACATAGTTATATCGGAAACCTGATTATTGGAACTTGCTATTTTAAGATTCTATGGGACTAACTGTTCTCTGAGTCTAACTCCAAGTATGGATAGCAAGAAAAGCAGTCTGAGTCTCCAATCTATAATGCCAGTAAGCCTGTGAGATGTTGGTATGAACTGCAAAAGGTGATCTCATGGGAAGAGTGGGAGAGCAGCTATTCAGCTGCTGTAAGTAAGATTCTCCTGACTCAGTTTCCCCACTGAGACCTGGAAGACTTTAAGCCTCACTGAATGCAAATCTACTCCTCCTTGGAACTGACATGAAATTGGGGAGATAGGTAAGATTCTCCTGACTCAGTTTCCCCACTGAGACCTGGAAGACTTTAAGCCTCACTGAATGCAAATCTACTCCTCCTTGGAACTGACATGAAATTGGGGAGATATTATTTCCCTGCAATGTCCCTACTTTTAGTGGCAATTAGCTATAGTCAAAAGGTTTTTAAGCTTAATACCAGATCTATTAAATTATAGATTTGTAAGGGAACATCCGAGGTCAAGTCTAAAATTAAGCTATTAGGCTTAGGACATTAGACCAACAACAGTAAGTTAGGGTCCTTTAATTCTTAGTAAGAGTGTGGAGACCATTAGGTCAAGGGCTTGTGAAGTTAGCATGCATATTTATTATTTGTGTCTCAGTTGGTTAATGTTAAAAAAAAATCGTTTGTGCTCTATATTGTAAATGCTTTAAAAGAAATATCACTTCACCAAAAGTTGGAATTGTTTTATGTGATATGAACTATGTTAAAAATGAAAAAAATATGTATTTTAAACAAATTAAATGGTCGGTGGAATCAGTTACACATGGAAAATCACACATGGGTGAAGTGAGAAAACATGGAAGAAAGAAAGGAGAAGACAGAGGGTTGGAGGAGAAATTGAGACAAAGTTGAGTCTTGTCCTAGTTCATCCATTAAATGCTCTCATGGTGGGATCTTGGTACAGGTAATTTACCTCTTCATCCATGGTTTCTTTTATGGGAAACATGAGCACTTAGACCATTTCACTAAAGGTGAAAAGGCAGGAAAGTCAAGGTTCCTGTACTGCCTTCTGGAGCCATTCATTCCCTTTCCTCTCCCAAACCAGAGTCCCATCCATTATCAGGTGGGTAACTGTAGGTAGTAGTGCCTTCTCCCAGGTCAATACTGCTTACACATACAGCATCCAGTGGTGGTTGGTGGATGAAGGGGTGATGGGAACCAGGTAGTGACTCACCAGCTACCAATACTTGTTTCCTCTAAGGATTGATGTTGAAGGGAAAAAAAAGGGAAAGATGCAAAGTATAAAATTGACTCAAAGGATGGGTAAGAAGAGAAGGCCAGTTGCCATGGAAAACAACATCCATTCATGTCTCCAGCATATTCCCTGGGGTAGGTCAAAGGTGATTTAGTCTGGTACCAAACACTCCTATTGAGAAGCCAAAAGATAGTTCAGTAATCAAGAGACTTGGGTTTAAGACTTTTTCCTCTTGACATCTTTGCTACCTTGGACAAGTCACCTCCCCTCTGTGGGCTTTTATTTCCTCATCTGCAAAATGAAAGGGTAAACCAGGCCACCTCTGAGGTTACTTCCACAGCTAAATATATAATCCTGTGATATGCATCCTGTCTGATAAATTGTGCTTCTCTGGACTCAAAAAGTCTCCTGGGACTTCAATGTCTCCAGATGTTATTTATTCAGTTGCTTTCTTGTCATATCAATATTTTTAAAAGGCAGACCCTCAATGAATACTGAACATAAAGAGAGAGAGGAGAGAGAGAGAGAGAGAGAGAGAGAGAGAGAGAGAGAGAGAGAGAGAGAGAGAGAGAGAGAGAAAGAGAGAGAGAGAGAGAGAGAGATATGTACATAGCTCAGCATCACTTCTCCCACACAGAAGGGAACTCAGTGACCATTCATTCAAACTACTCCTGAGAAAGAATCTCCTCTACAACCCAGCAGAGAGATGGTCAATGGGATCTGCCTGAACATATACAATGAAGGGAAGCTCATTCCTGTCAGAAGCAGCGCATCCTAGGGCTCCAGAGCTCTCATCTTTAACAAGTTCTTTGGTTTCGACTTTCCCTGATATCTGCCACTTCGCAATACTCACCCTTTGCTCCTGGTCCTGTCCTAGGGACAGAACAAGCAGGACAAGGCTAATCCCTCTTCAAGGGGACAACTTTTCAAATACTCGAAGACAGCTCTCAAGGCCCTGGAGTCTTCTTTTCTTGGGTCAAACAGGTTTATTTGCATTCCTGCATGCCCCAAGGGATGAACTAAAGCATTCACAGAAAGTTCTCAAGCTTGAATTAACATTAACCAGACCCTCTAAAAACCATCTGGCCCAGTATAAGTCCCCAAACATGATTATCTTCATGGCTATGCCTATTGGAATGACAATTATTAATATGCTTAGCAGATCCTTAAATGACAATAGTATTCCTCAAAAGAGCCAAAAATAGCATTCAGAAAATTATGGTACTTTTTTTTTTACCAAAATCATTGTTATCAACATAACTCATATTTATATGGCATTTTCAGTTCACAAAGTCCTCATAAAAACTCTATATGAAGTAGGTAATGCAAATATTATCATTGTTTTACACATGAGGCTCAGAGAAGTTAGAGGATTTGCCTAGACTCATAGTGCAACTAGGTGACACAGGAACACTAGGCCTGGAGTAAATGACTCTTCTTCAAGAGTTCAAATCTGGTCTCAGACATTTACTAGCCATGTAAACCTTGGACAAGTCATTTGACACTGTTTGCCTCAGTTTCCTTATCTGTAAAATGAGGTGAAGAGACAAATCACTCCAGTATCTTTGTCAAGAAAAACCTCACAAAGGGGTCACAAAGGGTTGGACACTACTAAGAAATGACTGAACAACAGACACAGAGCTAGAAAGTGATGATTCATTAGGTCAAGTACTTGTAAAGCTTTGGTTCTTACAAATGTTAGTGATATATTGACACATATGCCAGAAAAGGGCTCTGATAAAATAAAAAAAAAGTCAGAGGATCTGCATATGAATCCGGGTTCTGTCTTTCACTACCTGTGTGAGCACAGGTAAGTTACTGAACCTCTGGAATATAAGGAAGTCAAAGTGCCTTACAGTTTTAAATCTATAATTCTATGATCCCAGGGCAAGTATCTCAGCTCCTCTGGACCTCAGTTTTTTTCTTCTGTAAAATTAAGAGGGTTGGACTAGAAGACCTCTAAGTTCCATTCCTGTTCTATAGCTATGAATCCATGAGAGCCACATTGTCAAGAATAAAGGTTTCTGGAATGGATATTTTCCACTGTCAGCCCTAGGTGAGCCTCCTTTGATGTTAATTCTTGCTCTATCAACCACCCTGCTCAGGCTTTCAGTCTAATCAGTTTTGGAGGACAACTGAACAGTATGAACCAAAGACAGACTGAATGAATTTGTGTAGCCCTATGAGAAAGCTCTCCGCCTACTGTAAACAATGTAGTCAGTCTAAGATTCCATTATGAAAGGGATTTAGCTGACATAGAGAGCCTGAGAAATACAGAACCCAAAGTCCTGGATTTAAGCTCACTATAGTTCAGCTGAAACATTATAGCACCATATATAACTGGTAACTTAAACTTCAGAACAATATGGTTACTCTTATTGACAGATTTCTTCTTTAATATTCCCCAGTAAAAAAAAAAAAAACAGTTTATAGGAAGTTCTGAGATTGGAGTTTCCTCCAAGTGATATAGTTGAAGTAGAAATAACATTTACTTCATAGAGACCTAGGGCTTTGCTGATGGCAGAATAAGACTGGAATGTGCAGATAATTATCTCTAAGACTAGTCAACGGCTATACATCTCCCATAATATCACCTTTAAGATCAAGCCAAGACATTCCAGTCTGAATCAAGGTTTATTTATGAAAGGATTTAGCACTTTTAGATCCCATATTACCTGGAAGACCACCAATTTCCATTCCCAAATATCCAATTTCTCCAATTACGTAAAACATGAATGAGATTTCAGGAGCTGTAAAGAGGGAAAAAATCAAGGATGCTAAAATTCCTTTTACCTCAGTGATGTAAATTCATCTGAAACACCTCCCCCAATTAAAATCATCAACAGGGACCATGGACAAAATACCATAATTCATAGTGTTGTGTTGATTTAGACACAACAAAAATTCAAGTTTTCCTAACTGAATATCCCTCTTGTTCCCCTTAATCTTGCTTTAAGCCATAAAAGCTGAAAGAACATTTTGACTGACTTTGGTTCAGCTTGACTAGGAGCCCTAGTGGAAATGGGCACTGCAAGAGAGGGTACACATCATTATACAAAAGGTAATATTTCAAAGATGGAAGTGGAATAAACTATTAAGTAAGTAGTTTTTACTGTCAGTAGGGCTTCCTTTTTATTTCATCCACCTTCTCCAATCCTTCACTGACTCTTGCCATTTGTATTCCCCACCGCCAGTCCTTCCCCAATCCAATCTGGTCTCCACAAAAATGTCAATGTGATACTCCCAAAGGCTAGGTCTGATCTGTCAGGCCCTATCCTCAATAAACTCCAGTGGTTTCTCTGTTATTGAGAGGTTCAATAGAATCTCCTGTTTCAGTCCTTCACATTCTGCCCCTAACTTATCTTTCCAGCTTCCTTACAATTGCTCCCCTCCACATACCCCACAATCCAGACACACTGGCCTCCTGATTGTCCCTCAAAAAGAGGACTATATATCCCATCTGTGGACCTTCAGGCTGGCCACTCCCCTCCTTTGGGATCCTTCTCCTTCTCACTTCTGCCTCTTGGAATCCATGATTTTCTTAAAAACCAGGAAGGCCACCTGAAGAGTGCAGGAGGTGAGTTGTGTCTTGAAGGAAGCCAAGGAAGCTAGGAGGCAAAGATCAGCAGGGAGAGCATTCCAATCATGGAAGACAAATGCTCAGAGGCAGGAGATGGAGGGCTGTGTGTAAGGAACAGTAAAAGGCCAGTGTCACCAGCCCATAGTGTATGTGAGATGAGTAAAGTATAAATAGACCCGACAGGTAGGAAGGGAACAGGTTGTAAAAGGCTTGAATAGACAAAGAGGACTGTATATTTGAATCCTGGAGGTTAACAGGGAACCACTGGAGCTTTTTGAATAGGGAGTGACATGGAACCATTCGGATTTAGGAAGGTCTCTTTGGGAGCTGAAGAGAGGATGGCCAGGAATGGGGAGAGATGAGTCAGGAAGAGGCAATAAGGGTGTGTACCATGGTGTGCATGTTACAGGAGAGAAGGGAACTTATACAAGAAGTGTTCCAAAGGCAGAAATGACAGGTCTTGACAACAGATTAGACATGGGGGGAGGGAAAGAAGGGGAGTGAGAGATGAAGAAATCAAGGAAGACACCTGGGTTGTAGCCCAGGTGACTAAGAAGATGATGGTGTCTTTATCAGTAATAAAGAAGCTGGGGGAAAGGAAGGAATTGGGAAGAAACTGATGAGTTGTGTTTTAGACATGTTGAGTTTGTCATGATAACGGAATCCATGGAAATTAGGATCACCTAAGCAAGAAGATAAAAAGAAACAAGTATCAAAGTCAGACTCATGGGGGATGCCCACATTTAAGAAGAATGATCTTGGCAAAGAGACAGCAATGAAGATGGAAGAATGGTCAGACAGATAGGAGGAGCCCCAAGAGAGGGAGTAGGGTCACCACAGCCTAGAACAAAGAGAACATGAAGGAGAAAAGTGTGATCAATAGTGTCAACACCTTCAGAGAGCTCAAACCAGATGAGGAGTCAGAAAAGACCACTAGATTTAAAAGCAAAAGATTTCTCTGGAGACAGTGGCATCAAAAGAATGATGAGTTGGGACCCAGGCTGCAGAGGGCTTAAAAGGGAGCCAGTAGAAGAAGTGAAGGCACCAATCACGGACACCTTTTTCAAGGAATTTAACCACAAAAAGGAAGCATTCTCTAGGGGGTAGAATGTAAGGATGGTTGGGTGAAGCAAGGGTTATTCAAGGATGGAGGAGATGTGAAGTGTTTGTGGGGAACAGGGAAGAAGCCTGTACCTAAGGAGAGTGAAGATCAGTGAGAGTGAGGATGATGGAGGAGGTGATCTGTTGGAGAAGATGGTACAGAAGGGGTCACTTGTGCACTTAGAGGGTTTGTCTTCACAAGAAGTGCCACCTCTAGTCAATTACTATAGCAGTCTATTGCTGTTTATCTATTTGATAAACCCAAGAACCCCAGCTTATGGGATAAGAACTCACATTTGACAAAAACTGCTGGGAAAACTGGAAAAGAGTATAGCAGAAACTGGGCATAGACCAATGCCTGATACTCTATACCAGAATAAAGTCCAAATGGGTACACAATTTGGGTATAAAGGCTGATTCTGTAAACAACCTAGGGGAACAGTTTATTTATCAGATTTATGAAGAATGGAGAAATTTATGATCAAACAAGAGATAAAGAACATTATGAAGTGCAAAATGAATAACTGATTACATCAAATTGAAAAGTTTTTTTGTACAAACAAAGGCAATGCAACCAAGAATAGGAGGGAAGCAGAAAAGTGGGAAAGAACTTTTATAACTAGTGTCTATGATAAAGGCCTCATTTCTAAAATATATAGGGAACTGAGTCAGATATACAAGAACACAAGTCATTTCCCATCTGATAAATGGTCAAAGGATATGAACACGCAGTTTTCAGTGGAAGAAATTAAGATTATATATAGTCATTTAGAAAAAAGCTCTAAATCACTATTGATTAGAGAGATGCAAATCAAAAACAACTCTGGGGTAGCACATCACACCTGTCAGATGGGCTAACATGACAAAACAGGAAGATGATAAACATTGGAGAAGATGTGAGAGAGCTGGCACACTAATACATTGTTGGTGGAGCTGGGAGCTGATCCAACCATTCTGAAGAGCAATTTGGAACTATGTTCAAAGGGCTATAAAAATGTGCACACCCTTTGACCCAGCAATATTGCTTCTAGGACTGTATCCCAAAGAGATCATAAAGATGGGAAAAGGACCCTCATGTACAAAAATATTTATAGTAGCTCTTTTTTGTGGTGGCCAAGAACTGGAAATCAAAGGGATGTCCATCAATTTGGGAATAGCTGAACAAGTTGTGGTATATGAATGTGATGGAATACAGCTGTGCTATAAGAAATGATGAACAGGCAGACTTCAGAAAAACCGGGAAAGTCTTATATGAATTGATGCTGACTGAAATGAACCAGAGCCAGGAGAACTTTATACACAGTAACAACCACAGTGTGTGAGGACTATTTTTGACGGACTTAGTCTTTCACAGCAATGCAAGGATCTAACACATTTCCAAAGGACTATCATTCACATCCAGAAAAAGAACTACGGAGCCAGAATGCAGAATGAAGCAGACCATTTTCCCCTTTGTTGTGTTTTGTTTTTCTCATGGTTTCTCCCATTCATTTTAATTCTTCTATGCAACATGACTATGAAAATATGTTTATTAAGAATACATGTGTAGAACCCATATAGATTTCATGCCATCTTGGGGAGAAAGGGGGCAGGGAGTGAGAGAAAATTTGTAACTTATTGGAAGTAACTGTTGAAAACTGAAAACAAATAAATTAATAAATTTGGAAAAAATAAAATTAAAAAAATTGGTGCTCAAAAAATTAAAAAGTGCCACCTTTTCAAGTGAGAGAGCGGTAAAAGAAGACAGTGCGGAAAGACATCTGAGGGAAGTGAGATGAGGAGGGGACAAGAGGAAGCTCTTAAAGAAAGGTCTCAGTTTCTTCAGAAGTATGAGGTGAGAGGGAGTGGGAGCAGAGTGAGTGCTGGGCTTAGAATTAAGAAAAATGGTTTTAAATCCATCCTAAGACAATAGCTCAGTAACCCTGGGCAGGTCACTTAACCTATGCCTCACAGAATTCTGGAGGAAAGAGCTCATATATTAAGCTTTAGTCTATAGTTCATGCTGTTGGATATGGGACGTGGGAGATTCAGACACTGAATAAATCACAGATACTTCCCATGGTCCTTCATGTTTTTTTGTGGATGGTTGTGTGGTGATGATGGTGGTGGTGGTAGTGGTGATGATGATGATGATGAAGATGAAGATGACAATGGCGGTGATGATGATAAAGATGATGACAATGACAGCAATGGTGGCAGTGGTAATGATGAAGATGAAGGTGACAATGGTGGTAATGGTGATGATGGTGACATAATTGGTGACAATAGACAGAAGGCAGGCCTTGGGGCCAGGAAAATCTGAGCTCAAATTTTACATCCAACATACTCTGGCTACCTGACTCTGGGCAAGTCACTTAACCCCTTGGTGTCCTAGGCAATTCCCTAAGACTATAAGCTGTAGCACAGTTTCCAATTTGCATCTGTGGAGGGAGACTACACAGAAAGCTGCCTACATAAGGAAGCCATCAGCCTGTAGCAAAGTAACGGTAATAATACAGACAACAACATTGACATGGAGTAAGGCATGGAGTCCCAAAGATGAAAAAAGATGTAATCTCTGACCTCACGAAACTTATAATCTATGTGTAAATAGGACATAGATATGTATAACTATGAAATAAGTTAGACTATGTTAAATAAATAGGAAAGACTGAGCAGGTAAAGATGAGAAATTCAGGGAGGGATGGGTCATGGATACAAACAGTAAGTCCTGAAGCATTCCAGAGAAGGGAGAGATTACTGAGCACTGAAGAATGCGGAGGACAGAGAGAGGGAAAGGGCCATTCACTGGAGGAGATGCAGCACAAATGTCACACTCCCCTTTGGCAATCTGGCAAAGTCTACAGATCGACCACTGCTCAGAATAATTTTTTTAATGCATAAGTCATAATATCTCACACTATGAAGGAAATCACTTATATTAAAATGTAGATATCAGCATTTTTAATAAAATAATTTTTAATAAACAAATTTATGGGCCTCAGACAAAGTCCCTTGGTCTAGATGACTTCTGAGGTTTCTCCCATTCTAAATCTATCATCTTCTAAACAATAGCCATCAAATTTCTGATATTGATGTGGTACTCCAGGGGATGCAACAAGCTCTACATGTATCAGTTATCTGAACTGGTTTCATTGTTTTTTCACGTTGTTTCATTGTTATCATTTCAGTTGTGTTATGATCTTATTTGGGGTTTCCTTGGCAAAGATAGTGGAATGGTTTGTCATCTCCTCCAACTCATTTTACAGATAAGGAAACTGAGGCAAACAGGACTAAGTGACTTGCCCAGGGTCAAACAGCTAGTAAATGTCTGAGATCATTTTGAACTCAAGAAGACGAGTCTTCTTGACTCCAGACCTGGCACTCTATCCACTGCATCACCTCGTTGCCCTGTCTCACCTGGCAGAATCTCTTTTTTAGAAGGCCTCCAAGGAAGGATCAGACATCCATTCCAAGAAATCAGCTTAGATGAGAGTTTGCAGAACGTCAGCCAGTTGCATTGGAGATCATAAAATGTGGGAATCTGATCATTAGTTGGAAGAGAAATAAGAAATCACAAACAAAGTAATCCCTCCTGGTCCTACATTCTGCACTTGTCCTTCCCGTATGTTGTTGATGGTGATGATGATGACGATGATGATGATGACGATGATGATGGTGATGATGATGACGATGATGATGATGATGATGATGAAAAAGAAGAGGAAAAGATACATCACAATGACCAGCATGACAATCAGTCTAGGAATTTGGAGGCAGCAAATTGGAAAGCAACTGAAAAGGGGGCAGGAAGTGAGCAGTTTCTTAATGTTAGGAGTTAGTAACTGTCTCTTGCTCTGCTTCTGTTTGGTCTAATGACTGACGGAGTAATGCCATTTTTTTTTTTACCATGGACATGTAGCCAAATGTAGAAGGTACAGGGCAGAGGTAGAGGAGAGAAATGGCTTTAAGCATCTTGTGAACAGGTATTACAAAGAGATAAATTGTCAAAGCAGCTAGATAGACATTTTCCGATAGAGTCACAAAGACCTCGAGCTCCAGCTGAAGGCATTAACCCTAATTTTCTTCATTGCTTTCAGTGCTAAAACCAAGAGAACTCTTTCATTGTGTTATTTTTTACTTATTGGTGGAAATTACTCTGTATGTTTTAATTTAAAAGTGGCCTTGCTGTTTGAGGGAAAAGTTAAAGGGATGAAGGCAAACCTGTTGTGCCCCAGTGCCCATGAGGTATTCTTTAGGAATGGGGAGTAGACTCAGTAGGCAGCATTAGACACTGATACATACATAACAGATGCCTACATGCAGAACACATCTTGACTCAATTTCCCCTGACTCAGGTTCAGGGCTCTGAAGAAGCATAAAAATAGAATTCTAAACCTATTCAGAAGACAGTGGAAAACACAAGGAAATTTAGAGTCAAGGGTCATCAGGTCAGTGAAAATACCACTGGGAAATCCATCAGTCACTTCCTCTTTCCAAGGTATTTCAATGGCAGAAATGAGAACACTCTGAGAGTCAGAGACAGTGAAATTTAGGCCCAATGAATGACAGGGAAAACTCAGAAGTTCTGCTATTATTAATAGTAGCATTATTTCATTTTTCTCATCTTTTAAAATGGATATAGGATAGAAATGGCCCTGAGGCAAGTCATTACCCTATTCAGCATTTGTATTTAATATTCTATATAATATCGGACACGTGAAAAGAAATAACAGCTTCTTCAAGTCGGATAAAAGGATTAGGACGTAAACTCATCCATGGAGGCACCGAGATCAGCTTTGGCACAATTTTTGTAGCAGAAAGAATGACAGAGATGACTTATATCATCCTGTTCCCACATTTTTTTATCTCCCTACTAGGTCTCCATATTTTGAAAGGGTTTTTGTTGCTGCTATTGTTGCACACAGCTTAGAAATTAGGAGTATTTAAAATGGTGACACCTATCATAAATACTGTTCTTAAATTTTGGTGACAGCATTTTATCTGGGCAATTATAGGCTCTAGTTCAGTTTGTGATAATGGTCCAGTTACAGTATGGCTTATAGGCTGAGCTCTCCAGGCTATTTTCAGGTCTCTATTTGTAGGATGGGGACTTGTCACCTGTCAGTCCAGGAAAGACTACCCCCTCCACTCCCAGGTTATGTCTTGCTAGGTATCAGGTAGACACTAAATTTTAAACTCTGTAGTCACATATTATATAGTTTCTATTATTTCTTTGCATAACCTGTATTGATCACTAAGTCTGGTTAAGGATAATCCTTAGGTTGTTTCTTGTGGCATTGACCTGATCCTGAATTTCCATCCTATCTGCATGATTCATCCATCTGATGAGAGCCTCTCCAAATGTCAGTCAGTTAATAAGCATTAATTAGGGGTTCTCTATGTGGTAGGTACCATACTCACAATTATAGTCTCAGGCCCTGGAATGTGGGCTAAATTTAGGATGTACCCTAAGGAGATTTTTTTTTTAATTCTATTTTTGGATCCTAACAGGTTCCTGCACTCCATCCACAGGTAATGAGAGTGATGTTGATGATGGTGTTGGTGGTGTTGATGATAGCTAACATTTCATAAAGTGATCTAAAGTTTGCAAGCACTTTATAAATATTATGTCAGTTTATCCCCACAAGATCCTTGGGAGGCAGATACTATTATTATTTTTATTCTGCAGATGAAGAAGTTGAGGTAGACAGAGGAAAATAACTTGCTCAGGGTTACACAAGTATTAAAGGTGTAAGGCTGGATCTTACTTAACTCAGGGCTTCTTGAGTTTAAGTACAATGCTATCCATTGTAACACCTAGATGGTAAGAGAAACCACTTACAGTTACATTAGATAAATATAACCACATATCCATGTTCCCAGTATTTAATGTTTTGTGAAGTCATTGCTGAATATTCTAAAAGTATTTCTGAAGGAATTGTTTTTTGTTTAAGAATCTACTTGTCATGTGCCCACAAAATGTCTATCAATCTTCTTCTTCCTCCTGTTTGGAGAGGAAGTGTTAGTTTTTTAACAATTGTCTTATGATGGGCCCAATTTATTATTCATATTGTATGGGTTTTAGATGGGATATTTTCCAAATCTATTTTACAGTTCCAGAGATGTACATTAAGATTGATAACAGATAACTTTTAAAAACTTTAAATATGTTTTTCACATTCAGTTTTGATTTTGAGATGTCAATAGGGCTTTTTAACATATTCAGCTATAACCTTCTACTTGACATCTTTGAGCTCAACGAACCTTTCCAAAAGAAGACCCAAAATGTTTGCAGGTAACATTATTGTTTCACGGGAGTGTCTAGATTGAAGCTTGTAGCTTTTGATTTCTTTCTTTGGGATATGTTGCGAAATTCACACCTAAAAAGTACAAAAGACATTCTAGAAACCCTGGAGAAAGATTCCATGAGAAACACAAGCAGCTTATTTTATGTTCTGCCATCTAGTTGCAAGAGATAGATAGATAGATAGATAGATAGATAGATAGATAGATAGATAGATAGATAGATAGATAGAGAGATAGATAGATAGATAGACAGACAGACAGATAGATGGCACAGGATGAGCTGAATATGAAAAGATGATATCTAAAAATAAAATTAAGAAATGAGAGAGGAATATATTGGGAGAAGGAGAAAGAGAAAATTAGAATGGGGTAAATTATCTCACATAAAAGAGGCAAGAAAAAGGTTTCACAATGGAGGGGAAGAGGCGGGAGGTGACAAGGAATGAATGGACCTTACTCTCATTGGATTTGGCATAAGAAAAGAATAACATACACACTCCACTGGGTATCTTACCCTACAAGAAAGCAGGGGAGAAGGGGATAAGAGGGAGGGATGATAGAAAGGGGGGGAAATAGGGGGAGGAGGCAGTAAGAAGTAAACATTTTTTAAAAGGGACAGGGTCAAAGGAGAAAACAGAATAATTGGGGGGGGAAGATGGAAGAAAATATAGTTAGTCTATTACAACATGACTATGATGGAAGTGTTTTGCATAACTATACATGTATAATCTATATTAAATTGCTTGTCTTCTCAATGAAGGTGGGTGGGGAGGAAAGAAGGGAGAGAATTTGGAACTCAAAGTTTTAAAAACAAATGTTAAAAAATTGTTTTTACATGAAACTGGGAATTATGATATGCAAACAAGGGGATATAGAAACCTATCTTGCCCTTTAAGAAAGTAAAGGGGACGTGGATAAGAGACGGGGATGATAAAAGGGAAGGCCGACTAGGAGTGGTAATCAGAATGCGTGTCATCTCGGGGAGGAGAGGAGGGTACAGACGAGGAGAAAATTTGGAACTCAAAATGTTGTGGAAATGAATATTGAAAACTAAAAATAAATAAATAATTTTAAAAAATAGACCTCCCTCTCTCCCCTTCTTCCATTTTCCTTCCTTTCCTGTTCTCAAGAACAAAGATTTAAGGCTATATACAAGCATAATGGGTTTAAACTATCTCCCCAAAAATGTTATGCTTTATACAATTATACAATCTTGACATTATTCTGTTGGTGGCAAGTTGTAAAGAGAGGATACTTTTCCATTTGGACATTAAATGCTCTATTGTTCTCATTACAATGTTATCTATTTTATGTTTTCAGTATATGAAGAAGTCATGAATTCAGAATTGAGTCAAGGGATTTTTGGTAATCAACAAAAGTAATACACATATACATTACATATATGTTTGTATACATATATGCACACACATACAGGTAGTCTTTAAAGTGACTTTTACTCTCATAAAATCACAGGCATAGTCATAGAATTAAAGTATTTACTGGGAAGAGGGAGAGATCTCTATGATTTCAATGTTTTTAATCTTTCTCTCTCCCCTCACCTTATCAGTATTCTGTCAGTGCTCAAATTCTTTTCTATTTACTTATCTATTTACATATTACAGAGCTCCAGGAGAAGTAAACTCAGTGATTATTTTTCAGTTTTGCTATTGAATCTCCAACTCCAAGCACAGCCTCAGGGGATGGAATTCCCAGTGTGGAAAGCTCATCCATCAACACAGGTCACAACCATCTTTCCTTAGGAGAGAAGTTCTAAGGAGTTTTCTAAGGCACACGGAGAGAGATTAACAGTAGTATTGATATAGTGCTTTGTGGTTCACAAATCACTTTACAAATACTATCTCATTAGATCTTCCTTATAACCCTGGGAGGTAGGTGTTATTATCATTCCCATTTTACAGATGAGGAAATGAGGCAGACAGAGGTTAAGTGACTTGCTCAGACTCATGCAGCTGGTCAATGCCAGAGACAGGATTAGACAGGTTTTCCTGACTCCTTGTTCAGTGTTCTGGATACTATACCACCTAGCTGCTTGACCCAAAGACATATAATAACTATTAATAGAGAGAGGTAGTATTTAAACCCACGTCTTCTTGGATCCATGCCCATCTAGTGTATCTACTAGACCAAAGGGCTTCTTACCTGAACACGTTAGGTACTTAAAAGTCTGGTGATTTTTTTTTTATTCAAACTCCTTACCGAAGTGAAATGATTGTCATCTAAGAGCTGAGATTGTTATACAATTGTTACATGATACTGTTACAGAAGAATTCCATGTAAAAATGGCTTCAGTTATTATCACCAAAATCAAACCATGGAGCTAGAAGTTTCAGATATAAAAAGAACTTTTCAAGTTCCACCTAGTTCAAACACTTCCTCTCCTTGATCAAGCCCTCACAATTTATCTCTCAGTCTCAAAGGTCACTAAGACTTTGGAGGTTACCTGCCCAACTCTCTCCTTTTACTAAAAAGGAGATAAGTAACAAAGGAAAATACAGATGCCCTCATGACAAATCACGGTTATGATAGCACCCATGTAAATCAGGGATACTTCTACATTGTACCAAAAGTCTTAGAGATGTTTTAAGCTTCAACAGCTACAAATTGGGGCTAATTCTAATCATGGTTCCTAGCAGTGAGTTTGTATTCCAGATTCAAATAAGACAAACATACAGAAAGAGCTCTATACATCTTGGAATGCTATACTGGGTGTCCCAAAAGTCTCAGCGCAGATTCAAGTTATTAAAAACTGTACTGATCCTTTTGGGACTCCCTATATAGCATGTTAAAGTTTTCAATACTGTCTCATTTGAGCCTGCACACAATTTCACTGGTAGGACCATGGTTATTATTAGTTCTGTTATGCAGATGAGAAAAGTGAGGTGGAATGCTTTGGTTTTAGAGACAGGTTTGAAACCCAAGCCTTCTGAGTCCAAATCCAATAGATTTTTTGCTATATCACATTGCCTTTCTAAGAGTTAAAGATCAATGAATGAAGAGAGGGGGAGAGATGTGCAGAGCTTTACACCCAGCAGGTTCATCCCTCTCTCCTTTTTACTTTGGATATAAACAATAAAAAGAAGGAAAGGATGTCAAGGAAAAACCTGTAGTGAAGAGAAGGAAAGGGGGAAGGAAGGGAGAGAGGTTTTAGAGGCTTCCAATCATTTCGCATTCTCAGAGAATGAATAAATACTTAAGACTTCACAACAAGAAGACCTTAAGAAGGTCATTCTCCCTGAAACAAAAATCAAGGAGGATGAGAAATCTAAGGCACGTTAGACAGAAGGTGAAGTGCTTTTTAAAAAAGTGGGGCTATTTAGTCTTGCGCAAAATGGTGGATTGAGGAGGGATAATCATTATTTTTAGGCACATGAAGGTCAGACATAAGGAAATAGAATTAGCCAAGTTCTGCTCTGGCCCCAGAGGAAAAACAGAAAAGGAAATCACAAGGAAACTAATTTGGAGAAGAATTTAGAGGAAATTTCCTAGCTGTTGGGGTTGTCTACAAATGGCCTGGGCAGCTTCCAAAGGCGGTGTGACTCCCCCTTCAGTAGATGTCCACAAGGGAAGGGTGGGAAAGAGTTGATAAGAGTGGTGGTAAAAGTGTAAGAAGAGTTTTTTTCAGGCTTGGAGTGGATGCCATGACTTTTGGGGATCATCTCCCTCTCACACCCCATTCTGTGATCTCATTGTCTCCAACATATTGAACACGCTTGAGGACTGACCAAGACTATTTGTTCAGAGTAAGTACTCTTGAGCCTGGAAGGAAATAAGAAAACTAGGAACTGAGAAAATGAAACTTACAAGCCATCTGGTCTACTCCCTCATTTTACAGATGAGGAAACTGAGGCAAAGAGAGGTGAAATAATTTGCCCAAGGGGGCACAAGAACCCAAAACGGAGGACTCCTGGTCCGAAACCCAGGGTCCAGTCCCCTACACCACAGCTTCTCTATCCACATTCAATAATGGGAAACAGTTGAAATTAATCAGAAGAAATGCATTGCTGCTTAGGTAAAAGAAAACTAATAACAGTCATAAGAACTAGCATTTATAAAGTGCTTTAAGGTTTGCTAAGCACTTTCAAACATTATCTCATTGATCCCCACAACAATTCTGGAATTGCATGCTGTTATATTCCCATTTTACAGATTAGGAAACTGAGGGACACAGAGGCTGTGACTTTCCCAAGTTCATACAGACAATGAAATGTCTGAAGCTCAATTTGAACTTAGGTCTTCCTTACTCCAGGCCCAGTACTTTCTCTATAGGGCCATCTAGCTGCTCTAATTAGGCTGTTTCAATTTCTTTACATTCTTCCTCTCTAAAAGGTCACCATAAATGAGAAGAAAATCGAAGAAAAACCAGCAGGAATCAAAGACAAGCAAAACAGCTTTGAACATTGCTCAGTGAATTTATTATACATTTAGAACTTAAAAGGAAGATATACAGTATAAATATTCAGTTTCATGTATAACCCTCTCCTCTTTTACAGTGATTATGAAAATGCTCATTTCATTTCAGAATAAAAAATTAAAAGGTAATACCTAAAGTTTAATCACTTTTTGGGATATATGCATATACAAATCAATTTATCACAAAAATTTATTCAGTGATTACAATTAACCAAGTCCTATTCACTGTGTATATATGTATACATCTATATGTATGTGTATACACATATATATAGACTTATTTATGTGTACACACATATAAATATATGTATATATATATACATTAATGTATACTTGCATATATATGTCTACGTGTTCTAACAACTGTTCTCATTTCATTATGTAGTCACCTTCCCATCACCCTAATTACCTCTCACTTTTACTACTGAAATAGCCTCCTAATTGGTCTCACTGCTACGTCTCTCTCCTCTCCAATCCTTCCTTCGCGCAGCTGCCAAAGTGATTTTCCAAAAGTCTGGGTCTCACCCCACTACTCTGTAAACTCTACTGATTCCCTATTGTCTTTAGCAAGGGTCAGTAACTTTTTTTTCTGTCAAGTCAGATAATAAAAATTTTAGACTTTGCAGGCAAGAAGGAAAATCAAGGATATTATTTCAAACTTATATAACAAGGGAAAAACAAATTTTCACAGTTTTTTTAGAAATGAAATTAAAAATATAATAGTGATGGTAGTATTTGGCACATAGTAGGTGTTTAACAGATGTTTATTGAATAAAGTTGAATTAAAACACAACAATAATAATAGAGAGTATGTTGTGGAAATACAAATCCACTAATAAAAAGAATGAATTTTTTGGGCAATATTTCCCTTAATTGGGGTTCAAAATTAGTATTCTTCATCAGAATTGATTGAAAATTAATGCTGATCTTTAATGAGATTTGAAATATTTTGTCTGAAAAAATCTTTTTACACAGATAAGTATTTTCAAATTCTGATATCAATGCATGTTCTTAGAATTTTAATTAAGCATGTTTGCTTCTTCGAAGGCATTGATAGAATTTTATTATATTCTTCTCTTAATTGCCTTTTAGCATGTCATTACATGGCAGATCACTTCCAACTGAAGCTTAGGTAGAAATTCCTTATTATGCAGTTAAGTGCAGTCTGCACTGCAGAAATTGCTTTTGCTTTTGCTACATGGTCTGAAAAATGCTGCTGGAACTGTAGTTTGAGCTCAGAAAATATATCTAAAGTAAATTTATATGGGAATGGGGCTCTCACTTCTTGTTTTAACTTTCAGCGGACCAGGAAGTGTCTAAATTTGCTTGAAATTACCTGTAATTCAAACAATGTTGGTTATAGTAGAATCGACGTTACCACGATGTAAATTTTGCACATAAGTTTTGTTTGTCCTTGTAATTTTAGGTTGAATTCATTAAGAAAAATGACCAAACCTGCAGCAAAGATAATTTCCAAAGCCACTTCCAGCTTTCAGTAATAGTGGTTAAAGGTGGCTCTTCTCATTCTGAAAAATTTCAATCTTAGCCGTATGCTCCAAAAATTGGAGTAATATATTTTTCTCTTCTTGCTTTTGACATGGTGGCATGCACTTGTAATAAAAATAAAATAAGATGTCATCATACAGTGATGTGTGGCACTTGCAATTCTGCTGAGTTGTAACTGTGTCACTGTGGCTGGCAGTGAGTGTGTGCAGAGGTGGGTAGTGCTGACAGCACCACATACTGACTCTGTTGTAGCTTCTCAATTCTGCCATCATAGCATGAGAGTGCCCAGAGACCATTCATAAATGAATGAATGTGGCTACATTCCAAAAACACTTTATAAATGAGCACTGAAATGGGAATTTCATATAAATTTTCACGTCACCAAATAGTTTTCTTTTGATTTTTTTCAAACATTGGAAAATGTAAAAATTATTTGTAGCTCATGGACCACACAAAAACAGGCAGCAGACCAGATTTATACTGTGGGCCATTATTTGCCAACTCCAGGCCTGTAGGATTCAATACAAGCTCTTTCATTTGGCACAATCTGGTTCCAACCTACCTTTCCTGCCATATTGTGCATCACCATCTTTTCTACAGCATCTTTTCCAGTCAAACTGCCCTTCCATGCTACTGCTTGGACATGATACTTCATCAGCCACATACAGGTTTTTGCACTACTACCATGTTGGGAATGTTCTCCCTTCTCACTTCCACCTCCTAGAATCACTCGTGTCCTTCAGGGCGCAGCCTCAGGGCCACTGTCTGCAGGAAGCCCTCTGTGCTGACTTCTGTCAATTTCCCCTTCATCCCATCTCCACATTTACCCCTTCTCTCCTATGATACCACTAGTACCCTTGTACAAGTCCTTCTTACCTCCAGCCTGGACCAAGACACGGTCTGCTGCTTGGCTTGCCTGTCACTCCAATCCATCCTCCACTGTGGTGGTGAAGCAATTTTCCTAAAATCCAGGTCTAACTATTTACTCCCCCTACTCTGTATGCCAGTGTTTCTCTAATACCTCCGGCATCAAATATAAAATCCTCTGACTGGGAATCGAAACCCTTTACGACCTGACCCACTCCTCCCTTTCCAGTCCTTTTATACCTTACACCTAAAGTTTCAGTAGTGTGTATAAGCACCTTGAGGAATGAGGAAAAGTCTCTTTGAGCTAGGCTTTGATGGCAGGTAGGGAGGTTACTAGGGAGAGTGTCCTAGGCATGGATGGATGGTCTGTGCAAAGGCTGCATGTAGGAGATAAAATAAAACTGATAGGAAATAGCCGGGAGGCCAAATGAGAACATGGAAACATTAGAACATATTCCATCACAGCCTATGTGAGAGGAAGTAAGATGCAAGCAGCAAAAAGGCTGGGAAAGTCTTTAAGGTCCAAATAGAGAAATATGCACTTTATCCTAAAGGCAAGAGGGAGCCACCAGAGAGTCCTGAGCAGAGCAACATGATGAGACCTGTGTTGTGGTCAGCACCTACTATGTGCCAGGTGTTATGATAAGTGTTGCGAAGATGTATTGGGAAAGAAAGAGAAAGGCGGTAGGGAGATCAATTAGGAAATTCTTGCAATAATATAGGCAAGAATTGGGGAAGGTCTGAACAAAGGTGGTGGCTATATGAGCAGAGATAATGAGGTAAAAATGCATTAAGGATTTAGCAATTAGACATGTCAGGTAAGACAAAGAAAAGCAGCAAAGACAAGTCTGGATGAGTCATTCTCCAGAAAGGATGGCAGAGCCCTTAACAGAATCAGAGAAAGTCAGGAGAGGAAGGCTAATGAAAGCCAATAAGTTCTGCTGAATATGAGATGCTGACACTATATCTAGTTTGAAAAGTCCGGTAGGCAGGTGGTGATGTGAGACCTAACTCGAGTTCTCTGCGTGGAGATGACAGTGAAAGACAGGGTGGCTGGTGAGAACATTGAAAGTAAATATGGAGTTTACAAAAGGGCCCAGGACCAAGGCCTGGGGTAGAACTCACATGTGGGGTTGGGGAGACATGATAATCATTCCAAAGGAACTGAGAAGAACTGGTGAAATAGGAAGAAAGAGAACCAAGACAGTTCAGCATCATGAAAACCCACAGAGGAGATAGCATCCCAAAGTAAGAAGGACTGGTCAGCCATGCCAAATTTTATGGAGGAGTCAAGAGGGATGAGGACTAGGAAAAGGACTTTGGATTCAGTAATGAAGACATCACTGGGGACCTTAAACAATCCAGTTTTAGTTGAGTGGTGGAGACAAGCCAAATTGCAAGGGAGTGAGAAGTGAGTAGGAGGTGAGAAAGTCAGTAAGTGTAGAGAATTTTACTCTACTTTTTACTAGAAGTCTGACACAGAAAAGAAGGAGAAATTAAGTACAATGGTTAGAGGGAACCATCGTGTTCAACAAAGTTTGCTCTTTTGTTCTGTTTTTAGGACAGGAAGATCTGAGTATACTTGTAGAAAATACAGAAAATCTAGTGGATAAGAAGAAATTGAAAATTAAGCAGTGAACAACACTATTTGAAGGGGCACACTCCCAGAGGACATAGAGGATGATGGGATCAATCACATGACTATTTTTCCTCTCAATACAAATGAAACCAGAAGGCAAGAAAGGTGTAGGTAATTGGAGTAATGGGTCACAAGTTCTTCTTGATAAAGTAAATACTAAAATGTAAGGAGTTTGTCTGAACCAGCAAGATTTTAAGAGCTATCATTCTCATGGATAATTGGTTAATTTCCTTTGCATGTCCATATAACCAAAAGACCAGGATGAGGATATTCATAGCTTTTACATCAACATTTGCTGAAGAGAAATAAGAAGTAGAGAGGTTCTATGAAGAATGTGACAAACTGCTCTAAATCATTATGTATTTGATAAAGTTTTCTCATCTTATTCCCAAGGAATAATCACATAGAAATGATCAGGTAGCTGAAAAAGAGCAAATTTAGGCTGAGTTGATAAGACATTTATCAAGCTGTGCCAGGCACAGTGATAAACTTTAGGGATACAAATATAAACCAAAAGAAAAGACTTTCTGCCCTCAAGAAGCTTATATTCTAGCGAGGGGAGAAAACACATAATGGGGATCTCAAAGGGGAGAAGTGGAAAGGGTACAAGGAAGAGTTAGAAACTGAGCTAAATTAAAAGTGAGCATGACAAGCATGTGGGCATTCCCTCAAATGGAGGTTTGAGAGGAACTCACAAATCAGAGGAGAAGCCTATGGGGCTGAAGGCATCTCTATTCAAGGGACAACATCTTAATAAAGTCCCAAGTGGAATGCTCTACCTGGGTTCCAGAAGGGTGGGGGAGTGGGTTCTCTTTTATTAGAATTCATCCAGCAAAGGCTGAACAATGATTTATGGGGAATGTTCTAGAAAGGAATCTTGATGCACTAGATCATGTACAGTCTAACATAACTTGCAACCCTTAGATTCTCCTGCTGTGATATCACTGACTTCATTGTGAAGGTAGGCACAGGGGAAGATGGCAAGGCACAATGGTCTTTGAGAAGTGAAAGATACCAAAGGCATGAAGACCATTCAGAAGCCTACTCAATGTATATCATGAATCAGTTGTTCAAAAAGAGTCAGATCACACTGAACATGACAAGCACTGAACAGCATCACAAAACGTGTAACTGACTACATCTTCATAGCAAACAACTGGTTAGTGATGCAGTATTCATCTCCAAATCAGCTTTTCTGTGTACATCAAGACCATTCACTAATTAGAACAAAGAACAGAAGTAACACCAAAGCAGAAGGGAGATAGATAAAGACATTGCATGCTACCATAACAACTCCAACATGTCTTACTCATATAAGCCACCAATGCCTAAAATGGAAAATGGATAAAGGTAAAGACACTGACTATAACCATTTTCTATGTAAATTTACCTTTAAAAAGAGGATCTACTACAAGAAAAAGGTCAAAACAAATCATACATTATTTTAGCCAACAAAGAGTGGCTGTCTCTGACAAGAAAAGAGCCATGCCAAGAAAAAGCTTCATTAGTTTAGAATATAAATGGATGTGTAAAACATTATAAAGGAAAAAGTTAGATTAATGGGTAGTATCAGCTTATGAAATACTGAAGAATGGTAATGAGGAGGAGAGGTAAAGAAGAGGACAGGAAACATGTCTTTGGAAATGTCATGTTTCTAAGCTAGATCATCCCAAAACCCTGATAAATGAAGTTGGAAGGAGTATCCCAAATAGACAAAAATAGAACAAGCCTTTTCACATTTCTGTAGTAATCAATTTTCATCATGGATGACAAAGAAACCAATCACATTTGGATTCAAAATCCTCAGTGCCCAGTGTGCCCTAGAAGGGAATGGAAATACCATTTAAAATAACTTAAAAATGAGAAGCTGACTTTGACCAAATAAACACATAAGAGAACATGTGGGAAGGGAAAGTTTTGTACAATGATCTAAGA